>BGKB01000092.1:0-207291 GCA_003116975.1 Aurantiochytrium sp. KH105
AACATGATCAGGTTGAGCACGATCATCACGACATAGAGCACCGAGTACGCCTTGCTAAAGTACACCCTGTTCGCCACCAGGTAGATCCAGTCCAGGCCCCGCACGCGCAGCTGCTTGCGTCGTTTCTCCGCGAGCTCGTGCTCGGCGAGGCTGCCCGCCGCCACGAAGCTGTGCTGGTCGCCCGCGGCGGGCCGCTCCGCCTGCTGCGCCTGCTGCGCCGCGCCGGCCGCGGGCCCGCGCGCCGCCGCCTCGCCGCCGGCCTCCGCGAGCGCGCCGCCGCTGCCCTCGCGCCGCAGCAGCCCCGCGGCCTGCTCCCGCGCCTCGGGCTCCATGGCCGCCCCGCCGCCGCGCGCGCCCCGCCAGCTCGTGCGCCAGCTCGTGCGCGAGCTGTGCGCGAGCTCGTGCGCGAGCTCGTGCGCGCTCGGCCCGGCGCCGGCGGAGTTCGCGATCTGCACGTTGACCGCCTTCCTTCTCGCGGGGCTGCCCTCGATCGCCTTCCTTCCCTGCGGGCAAAGCCCAGCCCAGCGCGGCCAGCCGAGCAGACCGCCGCGCCGAGCCCGCCAGGCAGGCAGGCAGGCAGGCAGGCAGGCAGGCAGGCAGGCAGGCAGGCAGGCAGGCAGGCAGGCAGGCAGGCCCGCGCCGGCGCGCCGCCGCGCCGCGGAGGCCGCGGTCGTCGGGAGATCGCGGCGGCCGATCGCGGCGATCGAGGCGACATCCATCCATCCATCCATCCATCCATCCATCCATCCATCCATCGAGCAGCGCCCGCGCCTCGACGCGGCTCCGACCCCGCGCCCGCGCGCGAAATGCCCGGCACGCGCGGCGCGGCGCTGCGCAGCAGGCGCGCCGCGGGCGGAGCCGCGGGGCCCGCGGCTGACCGCGAGCAGGAGATGCCGCGGGAGCCTCGAGAGCGCGCCGCGACGCGGGACGACGACGGGAAACCCGGCGCGGTGGACACGGACGCGGCCAGGGAGGGCGCCCTCCCGGAGGGCGACAGGGAGTGGGCCAGCCCGACGTCGGCGAGCTCGAAAGAGGGCAAGATCCGAATTATCCGCAGCAGTAGTGGCAACAATCTCGGGAAGCGGCTCACGCGGCCACGGCAGATGGTTCTGCTGGGCGTTGCGCTGGCCGTCACGGCGCACAGCGTCTACTTCTTGAGCGCCAGACTTGGTCCTCGGGCTCCACTCTTTGACCTGCACAAGGCACCCTTGCACGATGCCATTGGCGTGGTCTGGAGCTCGGGGTGGATCACCGCAGCGTCGACGGGTCTCGGCGCCATCCCCTTTGTGCTCGTGAACGAGCTCAGTCCGCGTCTTGTGGCTGTTTGTAACGCCGTGGCTGCGGGAATGATGATGGCTGCCGCCCTGGGTCTCGTCGTGGAGGGTTGCTTGGAGGAAACGGCGCCCGACACAATGTTCACGCCCATTTGGCGCGTGTTGCTGGGTCTCTATCTGGGTGTCGGCTTTGTCAAGTTGTCTAGTCACGTTGTCGGCGACGAAGTAGACCCGGCCGAGGTTCTTGACGATATGTCTCGCAGCAAATCGCGCGATATCGACACGAAACGCGCCATGGTGATTATGGCTGTCATGACCCTTCACTCCTTCACCGAGGGGGTTGGCATTGGCGTTTCATATCACTCGCAGTCGCTGGGCGGCTTCATTTCAGCAACCTTGGCGGTGCACAATGTGCCAGAAGGGATTGCCGTCGCCATTGTTCTCATTCCTCGGGGATTCGGCGTCCTTGCCACGACTCTTTGGTGCATTTTTTCGAGCCTGCCGCAGCCGCTCATGGCAGTGCCCGCCTATCTATTTGTAGACTACTTTCGTTTCGTTACACCTGTGGGCTTTGGGTTTTCGGCGGGCGCCATGGCCTTTGTTTCGCTCTTTGAGCTCTTGAGCGAGGCACGTGAACGCCTTTCGGCACGAGAGGCATACTCGATTATGGCTCTTGCCATGACTGTGATGGGGCTCACACAAGCCTTTTTGCGCGAGAAGACCATGTAGACCAAGGTGATGCGAGCAATGCATGTCGTGTACACTAGTCGTTGCGAGATTCTGCGTGCAATGTTTCGGCGTTTGCGACACGTTGTGTCTGCACAAGGCTGGGCCTAGAAGTGCACTCAAGCGCGTCTTGGGAAACTGATCCTTGCAAGGAACGCTTTCAAACGTCGAGACGCTTGAATTCAAGGTAGAAGAGACGGAACCTTTTCGGTTCATGAAATCATAATAGTGTCAGAAGGTCTATTGCTATGATTGCATGGCGTTTAGCATGGTCATACAAAGGACCCCCCACCGTTTCTTTTCACAAGACTAAGAAGTGCTTCAATTTTGCTTCGTCAGTTGTCTTTCTTCTCTTTTCTTTTGTAAATTTGCACCTCGAGGAAATCAAGGGAAAGACGACATGATGGAGGATGATGGTCATTTTTAGAATCAATGACCAAACACCAAGAATCTGCTTGGTGAAAACGCTGGTGCCTCGCGCTCCAAGCCGTAGCGCAAAAAGTCCGACTCGCCCGCGTAGGAAAGCCCGTCTGCGGTTGCAAGTTGATGAGCCAAAATGCGTGCTGTACCCGCAGCCATGGTCCAGCCTACAGGTCCATGGCCTGCATTGACCCAAATGTTGGGCAGCGGACCGGGCGCGCGACCTGTGTACGGCAGGGAGTCGGGCGTCATGGGCCTCACACCAGACCATGGCGTTGACTCCTCGGTCCATGTCATGTGCGGAAAGAGCAGGCGGGCGCGGGTTTTGAGAGCAGTGCCGTAGCGCTCGCACTGGGCCTCGGTGACCGGGGTGGAGCCGTCGCCAATGAGATCTGCAAAACCGGCAAGACGGACCGTTCCATCCTCCAAAGGAGTCAATTGGAAGCCAAGGTCGCCGCTGACGTAGTCTGCGATGCCGGCGCGTGGGCCGTATTCCACCCCATGGAGGTCAATGCTTGCGCCACGAAGACCGACCATGGGGAGCGCCGTCATGCCGAGCTCCCGTTGCACTGCATTTGTGCTTGGGCCACAACACAGAACCACGTGGTCCGCTTCAAGCGTGCTTGTTGTCACGCCGCCAGCGTCACCCGAAGACGTTAGCACGACGCGCAGACGTCGCGAGCCTGCTGACGTCTCGGAGACGCTGCGGATTCGCTGGCCAAAGTGGAAACGTACAGGCAGAGGCCCACGCTCGCAAAGACTGCGCACTTCTGCGGTGAATTTGCGCGCATTCGCCGTATAGTCATCGAGAACAGCGACACAGCCTGGCTCCATGCCCTGCGCGATCATCTTGTCAAAGTAGGATTCCAGGAAAGGAAAGGTGGAGATACACGCCTGGCATGAAAGTTGATTCCAATGCTTGAAGCCCGCACTGCTGGCCTTTTGCGCGCGCTGCACGCCTTGTTCAAGCGCCTCTTGCGAGCCGTACACCCACACGTTGTCGAATCGCAGGTCAACACTGGCGGCACGATTGGGGAACTGCGCGATGAGCGCGGATGTCGAGTCCTGGCACAAGTGGGACAATCTGCGAAAGATTGCATTTTTGGCCTCGGTCTGTTTCTGCGTGCATCCACGCACAAAGTGCGCTCCCCAGCGAATCACATCGAGACTGAGCTCTGTCGTAGACGGCAGGGCCCCCATGGACTTGAGTGCAACGGCGTCTGGGTTGCTCGTGGAGCCTGGACCTTGCGATTGCTCATCGCCACCTTTGCGCGACGGCGCCACGAGAGTTTTGAGGTTCTTGATTGAAACCAGCGACTTGAGGGTGCTCGGGTTCGAGAGCGGGTAGGTTGACAGCAGCGTAGGGCAGAATCTGCCAGCGTTCGCAAAGCTCGTTTCGAGCGCGACTTCCTGGCGCGCTTCGACCACCGTCACGCGCAGACCGGCCTCGCGAAGGGCGTGCGCTGTGCAGACGCCAACGATCCCGGCCCCCACCACCACGACCTCGCGCGTGCGCGGTGCCGTTGCTGTCAGCTCCGCGCGACGTGCCGGGTCTGCCGCCGCGGCTTTCATGGTCGCTGTCGCTGTCGCTCCTGGTCTCCGCCTCCGTCACCGTCTCGACGCGGTGCGGTCTGCGGGTCCGAGTCCTCCGCTCAGCTCGGCGTTCTGCGTTTGCCGCTGGGTCGTAGTATCCTCATGTTCCACTTGGCGCGGCGCCGCATCGCCACCTTCTTTGCTAGTCCCCGCGACGGGAGCTCAGGAACACCTCCGAGCCGAGGCCTCTCGCTGCCACGCACGCAAGCGCATGACGGCAATTGCAAGCTGCAGCCGCAGCTGACGACGATTATACGTTAGAGACTGCTGCAGGGGCTGCTGCTGCTGCAGCAGCATGCAGCTGCAGCATGCAGCTGCCGCTACAACCCCCGGAATAACGTGAAGGTGGCACGTGCCGGCCGGGGTCAGTCGGGCCCACGCTCCGCTCTCGCCTCTCTCCGCCTTTGCGCCTCCTCTCCTTCGCAGGAGCAGAGACCGCGCTCGCCTCGCTGCCGGCCAGGCAACTGTCCGCCTGGACGCGCCACGTTGCGGCGGGCAGCAGCAGCTGCAGAGCGTGGCGAGGTCTTGGCCGGCGTGCGTGCGTGCCTGCGAGTGTCGACCGGGTTAACAGATCGAAGGCGGAAACAATGAGCAAGCAAGCGCCGGCCGGGGCGCCATCTTGGACCCATGCCGGCGGCCAGCGCGCGACCGCGCGCGACCGGCAGACCTGCGCGGCGCGGACTCGCATGCGGTCTTCGTCGGCACGCCGCGCTGTGCCGAAGAAGGGCCCTTTCTGCGCACGCTCTGCCGCGGCACGGGCATCACGACCCGAAGGCAAGGCGAGGCAAGGCGAAGCGGAGCGTTGACGAGCTGGCTGCCTCGCAAGTGGAGAATGGGCGGCGCGCAAGTGGGGAGTTTCGCGGCGCGCAAGTGGGGAATAGCCGGCGCAAGTCGAAGAGAGGCGGCCGGCCGGACGGCCGCCTAGAGAGAGAGAAGAAAGAGCGGCAGACCGGAATCGCAGCGCCGCGCGGAGGCAGCTCGCGCAGCGCAGGCACGCCGGAGCGCGCGCGGCACCGCCCTCCCTCCCTGCAGGCGGCGCGCCCCTCCCCTCCCTTGCTTCTACGCGGTCCCTTCCCTCGCGTGGCGCGGGCTGCGCAGCGCCGCGACGCAGAGGCCGCCGGCCGGACGCAAGGCGTCGACTCTTTTTGGCCTTTGCCTTTCGCACTTGGCCTCTACTTCGTCGAGCGGCCGGACGCGGTCAAGGCGCGGCGCTGCTCCAGCAGTGAAGAGCGCGCAGATAGATCCTGGCGGAGATTGCGCTGCGGAAGCACGAAGACCTTTCGTCGCGAAGTGACGGGAAGCAAAAGAGAAAACGAAGAACAAGGAGAAGAGGAAGAAGGAGAAGCACGAGGAGGGCGACAAGGTGAGGCCGGCCAGCATGGCCGTCCTGCAGTCGACCATGCCAAACCCACAAGACCCCGAGCTGCCCAGGCGACTGGGAGCAAGAATGACAGATGATCACAGTTCCACCTCGAACTCTGCCACGACGAAGGTGATCGAATTGGGGCCCAGAGACTTGGAGGAGGGCAAAAGTCAAAGACCAAGTTCTGGGGTGTTGGAGAACGCCTGGCAGTTCATGCTGCTGTTCCTCGCGGGCCTTCTCACCGTCCATAGCGTTAACGTCTTGCAAAGAGATGAAACGGAAGGCGTCATGCTCGTGTGGAGCTCTGCGTGGGTGACGGCCGCGTGCTCGGCTCTAGGCGTGGTTCCATTCTTTTTTATCAAAGACCTCGAATGCGTGGCTGGCGCGGGCAACGCGCTCGCCGCAGGCGTCATGACGGCAGCCTCGCTCGGACTTCTCGCAGAGGGACTCATGGAGCCCACCACACCGGACACGGCCTTTGAGCCTTCGATCAAGGTCCTTGTTGGCATGTATTTAGGTGTTGGCTTCATGAAAGCGTCGGAGCGCCTCATCACCGAGAAGGAGGCCGTCGACTTAGCAGAAGCCAAGAGCTGGCGAAGGGCTGTGGTCATTATGATGGCCATGACCTTTCATGCTTTCGCAGAGGGCGTGGGCATCGGCGTTGCGTTTAGAACTCACACGCTCGGATCCGTCGTCAGTCTTTCCCTCGCGCTGCACAATGTTCCAGAGGGGATTGCCGTTGCGGTGGTGCTCATTCCGCGAGGCTTTTCATCAGTTGCGACTGCGCTCATGTGCATTCTGTCAAGCATTCCGCAACCGCTCATGGCCGTGCCGGCTTTCATCTTTGTGGATTCCTTTGCATCGATTATTCCCATTGGTTTTGGATTTGCTTCCAGTGCTATGCTCATGGTGTCGACGCTCGAGCTCATGCCCGAGGCGCTTGCTGCGATCAGCGCTTGCAGGGCCTACTCCATCATGTTTTGCTCCATGCTGGCTATGTGCGCGCTTCAGGTGGTCATTCGCGCCATGTAAACGTGCATCGTGTCGCTCTTCATAATTTGGGGCCCCAGCTTCTTGTAGCTTGTTTTGATAGATGGTTCATTCACGTCGCCTCTCGTTTTAGTGCACTGGAGCGAAACGTTGAATACCCAACAAGAACAACAAGAATGACGCCACACGCTTCACAATGCGCATGGCAACTTTGAACTCCCTTCCCCCACGGACCCTGCCTGATTTTGTATTTCATTTCGTAAAAACGCTTACCAACACAAGACTTTTCTCTCTCCTTGGTGGTCCTTCCTCCTTATTTTCTTGCTTGCATTGCAGTTCTGTTGCAAGACCAGAAATCTCTATTGTCCTGTCATGATCACCCGCGCTCGCTCCAACAAACCTTTGGAACGTTTTCAACACATCAATTTATTATTATTTTTTGAAGGGGGGGGGGAGGGGAGAAATTCAACGCAGTCATGAAGAGGAAAGCGAGACGTCAATCATCTACGGTAAAATACGATATCGCAGTGTCAGAGTCTAGGCAGGAATTTGACCTTGCAGCAAAAGCTCAAAGGTGTCGACGAGCTCCGGTGCCTCCGCTTCTCGTAACAATACGGCTGCAGTGGCAACGACATCCTCGCGTGTCACGTGCCCGCGATTGAGCTCTTTCATGCTCGAGAGCAGCTGCGCAAACTGCTCCTCGGAAAGAAGCGTGCGCGCCTTGCCAAAGAACTCGCGCCCGCGTCGCGAGAGCTCTTCAGGATCGACCGAACCATGAGGTGAGACTGGAATCGTTGGTGACTTTGACTTGGAAGCACGTCCCAATGAAGTTGCCGAGGAGTATGAAAGCGACAACGGCGAGCTAGGTGCGGTCGTAGATACACGTGGAGCAGTACGCCCTAGCGTATGCGGGTATGCAGATTGTCTTGCGCTCAGACGCTCGTCAATCTCGGCGAGCAGCTCGGCGTGATGATTTGTTGATTCTGTTTCCAGGTGGACGAGCTCTGGCGGTCGCAGTCGTCCATTATGTGCAAGGTGTCGCCCCCGGCTTGTAGCAGGACCTTCGCGTTGACGTGGACTCCATGTATGACTCTTTGTCTCCCCTATTCGGTATCGGTATGGATCCTTGAGCCCGCGCGGACTATGCTGATCGATCGTTCCGGGCAATGGAGGAGGCCGCGATGATGCGACCGAGGTCGACGAGGATGTTGATGCCGACCGCGAGGGCCGCGCGTGAGTCATTTGTGCAAGCAACGCGTTGCGCTCTTCCACGAGGCGTCTGTTTTCCTCGACAAGTCTGTCGACAACGCCTTGGTGTTCTCTGCGCACGGCCTCGACTTCTTGGGCGTGGATCTCACGCTCGTTGGCGAGCTCCTCTTCGAAAGCCTGCCGCACGTGCTCGAGCGCCGCCTCGAGTGCCATCTTTCGGAGCGAGCGCCGCAAACGCAACGCCCTCGCGCCCCGGGCCCTCGTCTCACCTCGCCTTGGCTCACGTCACGGTTGGAGTTTTACAATTGGGCTTGGTTCACCGCTTCTCACCCAGCCGTTGAACACTGGCAAAGCCTGAGCAGGCCGCCTGAGGCGGTATGACAGACCGAAGGAGACCTTTCTTTGACGTGACGCGCTCGCTCGTGTAGGACGACAACGCCGGTGTTGAAGCTTATTCCGACAACGGGCGACCTCAGGGTTGGCGCACGGGACGTTTTGCGAGCAACATCAAAAGCATGGCTCTCACGCGCCTCGATCTTGATGAGCTGCTCCGGTTCGAGTCCCAGCGAGCCCAGGACCTGGCCACGCTGCTCTCCGGCGGCGACAAGCTTGCCGACCAGGAGCGGCAAAAGTGCATGCTTCGAGAAAGGTGGCGCAGACAACATGAAGACCTTACGTTGGAAAAATGCTCGCCAGAAGCCATGGGCCGACTCGACGCGAGTGTGTTGCAGTCGCTCAAGCAGCACGTCAAGGCTTCGACCGGGACGCGAATCGAGGAGGGCTTCAAGTCATTAGCATCGTCATCGTCGTCGTCAGCAGCAGCAGTGCGGAGATCGTCCGTCGCTGCTATAACGCCAGGATTTGATGACCTGACGTGTCTGCGATGTTGGCCGCATCTCTCTGCACAGGGCGACTCAGAGGAAGAAGGACTTTTGGTTTTGGTACGCACGGCCCGCGAGTTTATGGATAAAGTCTTGCAAGGCAATCGGAATCCAGGACCAAAACCCGGCGTTGCGTGGGAGCAACGCTGGCGCCATCGCGCTGAGCGCTTGAAGAGACAGTACAGTGCACAGGTTCTTCAAGGTAACATTCGAGGTCTTCTCGCACGTATCAAGCTCCGCAAAATTGCTGCAGTGTCTTGCATTGCAAGGTGGTGGCTTCGTCGCGCTCGGCAAAACGCGCGAGTGCACGATCTTAAAGTCTTGATGCGCGTTCGCACTTTACAACGTTATTGGAGAAAAGTTTTATTGCGCAAACGAACGCGCTCAGACGTCAAGGTAAGCGTCACGCCAGATTGCGAGTCAGCTGTCATTCATATGCAGAGACTCGTTCGTGGTTGGCGCGCACGGCGCGTACTCTATCAGCGTCAACGTTGGAAGCGCAGACTGCTTGCAGAAGCTCGTCTTTCGCGCGCGTGGAGGTCGACGCGGCATCGTCTTGCCGACAGGGCAAATGCAGGAGTTCTCGCAGATCTCGCGGCCTCGGAACTCTCCTTGGCAAAGGATTCCTTGGAAATGGAAGCGCTCAAGATCGCAGAACGCGACGCATGTGCTCAGCAAGTTCGCGCCTACGAAAAACGTATTGGTCATCATCTGCGGCGGGCCAAGCTTCCACCAGGCTGGGTTCTTTCCGAAGAAGAAACTGACGATTCTGCGTCAAGTGGTGATACGCGTGTAGAGGACGGCCGTGCGAATCGCAATCGGTACTTGAACCTCAAGTCAGGCCAGCTCGTCGATAAGCACCCTAACTTGACCAAGCTCGACGAACTTAAGATGAAGGCGCGGCGCGGCGCGGATCGGGCGCTGCAAATGCGCCTTGAGGAGCTTGACGCCCTCAAGGCTGCGATCCGAATGCAGCATGTTGCACTTGTTGAGCAAACAATGAGAATGTAGTGTTGTATAAACTCTGAGACGGCTTGGCCAATTAGAAGCAACAAAAGGCAGCAGCGCGTGGGTGGACGTTCCGTCCGAAGCATTGAAAAGGAAAGGCCTTTTAATTTTAATTTTAATTATACTTTTTGATTTTGTAAGACGAGGTTCCGTACAAGTACCAGCAAACAATGAGAATGTCAAGTTGTGAAAAGTCCGACACGACTTGGTCAACAAGAAGGAACAAAAAGACGACAGCGTGTGCGTGGACATGTTGTCCGAAGCATTGAGTCTATATCAAAGGAAAAGCTTTGATTACACTTTTTGATTTTGTGATGAAAGACGAGGTTCCGTAGAAGTACCAGCAAACAATGAGAATGTCAAGTTGTGAAAGTCCGACACGACTCGGTCAATAAGAAGGAACAAAAAGACGACATCGTGTGCGTGGACGTGCTGTCTGAATCATGGAAAACACAAAAAGGAAAGCTTTGATTATAACTTTTTGATTTCAAGACGAGGTTCCATGGGAATGCCGACCTTTGTTTGTGCGCTGAATTGCAACACAATATTCTGAAAAGGAGAGCTCCCCATCGCCGTCCTGAGTGCTGAGATCCTCGCCAAAGAGGAGCTTCATTTGCTGTATAAAACCGGAAGAGGAGAGTTAGCTGAGCTGTCAAAGTAATGTACAATGGGAAACTTACGCCTTCGAGTCTGTCCCGTCCGTAGCGTGTGTAGAGCATGTGCATGGTCTCGTCAACCGTGACTTTTCCGCTGCCGTCTTTGTCATAAATCATAAACTGGATGACGTTGAATAACTGGCAAGGCTCAAGACCAGTTGTATCTGCGAGGTTTCGCTGATAGGTGAGCTTGAACTCTTCCCAATCCACGACGCCGTCGAGACTTTCGTCGACCTCCCAGATCATCTCCTCGATTTCTTTTTTTGAAATTGGCTTGCCAAGAGTTTTCAAGCATTCTGCAAGATCTGCAGGTCGAATTCGGCGCTGCGGATCACTGTCGAGAACTGCGACTTCTTTTTCCAAGGCGGCGATTTCTTGTCGTAGGGTTTCGTACTCTGCTTCAATTTCCTCGCTTGACATGGCCTCTCCCTCTTTGTTTGTGACAACAATGTTGTCGGGTGCCTTTCTGTGCGCTACAAGGCGATCTCGTCGGGCACGCTGAGGCTGCAGCCGTGCGTACAATTTGCTCTTGGGTTGATAGTTGCACATTGTATTGTACACGCGCAAGAGCTCCTTTTCCTCGTTCTGCGAGATACCCTTTGACCCTTCTGCGTCGGCCGTCATTGTGAAGGCTATCCGTGTACTTCTTTCCTGATGATGCTCCTTTGGTGCTTCTCTTTTGTCGGCTGTGTAGAGTCGCTCCTGTTCTTATGCTCGCTTTTCTCCGCCGCTTCTGCAGCCTGTGACGTGAAAGTATGAATGACCTTTTCGTCAATCTCCTCAAGTCAACAGGAGGGATGCATTGTCGGAGTTCTTGTCTCACGCACGTGCCGCTGCAAATGTAATGGTAGCTGGAGTGGAGTGATCTTCGCGAGGCCCCAATGCCACGACAAAAAGTGAAAGAGACCTATATAACGGACTAACGGATTCCTGGAGACCGTGACTCGACTCGTCGAGACAGAAATTTGCGTTGCGCACATCGCGGCAGGTCGTCGGAAACGGTGTTGTTGACGAAAATGTTGGAGTGGCGGAGCTAGCTAGCGAGAGCACAAGCGCGCTGCTAAAACTCAAGCCGCCACTCGTCGCGGACGCAAGGCCGCTGCCCGCGAGAGACAAAGGACAGCGCGTCGTCGCGGCTAGGCGAACCAGTCGTTCTCGCGGCAACAGCGCTTGCTCAGGAGGAACCCGGTGTAAAGTCGACACAGGGGACGAGCCCTCGGACGCCGGTACGCTCGTACGCTCGTGCGCTCGTACGCGTCGAGCGAGCTTGAGCCGCGGAATCAAAGAATGTCGAGCAGACCGCGACGAGCGCAGTATTCGCGCGTAAATGAGTCAGCGAGCGAGGATGCAGCTAGCCAGAGTAGCAAGTCAAAGTCGACGCGAGTCAAGGCCCGCTCAGCTCGCGCGGCCCGTGCCGAGCTCTACGCGATCAAACTGCACGCGGCCCTCTGGGTGGCAGGAGCCGTTGCTGTCGTGGTGTACACTGACTTTTTCACCGTGGCGCGAACGAGCCCCGATGTGAACCGCATATGGTTTAATCTTGGGCTTTTCCTCTTTGCAGTCGCAACCTGTTTGGTCTTATACATGGCAATTTATGTGCCGCGAGTACTAAAATGCGACTTGGATCCCTCTGTGTACAGCCCGAAGATGCTTCCAGTGACGGGCACAATATCTTTGCTCAGTGGTCTCTTTCTTCTGATTGGCCTTTGGCCTGCGTTTGGGCTCTTTACGCCAGCTATTCTTGGCGTTATTTGGATTGGCGGCCTCATGAGCGCCCACTTCTTGCCCTCAGTCTAAAGAGGGATGTATTTTTCGGTACACTCTGCTTGCATGCTGCTCAGAGAAAAGAATATGGATGCGCAATGTTGTCCCTCTTTGCCCCATCTTCATCGCAGCTGCTATAGCTGATGCCGCTCCGTGTCGGAATTACACGATCGCAGAGAATTAGATTGGCACACATTGGTTTCTGATCATTTGGTAAAAAGAACTTGAATGGGCACTGAGCTGTCCTCTTGCTGAATGAATTCAAAATCGTTTACAGAGGCAAAAACGAAGAGCGCTCATCAGACATTGGACTAGAAAACGTAAAACCGTGCAACTGATTTTCTCGAGTCAATGGAAGGTTCTTACGGACATCATTTTCGCTTTTTTTGGAAGAAGGACAAAATCCGGATATTGACGACCATTCCAGACTGTACCTACCGGCCCTGCTGTCTGCGACATTTTTTCAAAAATGAGACACTATCAAGTTGGCGTGAGCTAGTACGGCTTGAGAATGGATAGTTACCGCGGCGATAGGCCTCGTCCGGACAAAATTGACTTTTTAATTACTTTGCAAATGGATCACGGCTGCTACAAGCCTTCTTTAGAAATCAAGCTCCTTTCTCGAGCTTGGCAGACTCGTCCATCAACTTGATAACAAGCACCGTGTCCTTATTTTTTAGGCCAAACAAAGGCTCATGTCGAGCAATGCAGTATGACCTTTTATTCTAGCCATAAATATAGGAAAAGCTGCCCAGCCCCTTACGCTCGAATGTTTTCACATTAATCCTTTTGTGGAAATAACGTTCATCTAAGTCACGATCAAGGGAGATCTAAGACGAATGTTTTGGCGTCTCCAACATCGCACCTCTCTTCGCTTGCAGTGCTTTCGGCCGCGTCGATGGCCATAAAGAGATCGGAGACTGGCTGCGCTGTTCTCCACGCCAGCCTGAGCCAATTAGGCAGTTGGTTGTGCACTGTCCAACTAACAGTAAGCGCTTGTGCACTGTCCGCGCGTGCCAACGTGTGCGCTCGTGTTGGTTCTTCGCCCAAATCGCTAACCCCCCCGCCCCCCCCCCCCCCACACACGCCCCCCCTTGTCAACCTCGAGCGCGCGCGTCGCTGCGCGGTAAGTTGGCGCGTCTGCGCAAGTCAGCGACCTCCCCCTCGCCCCCCCCCCTTCCCCTCCCGCGCGACACGCCTCGTCCGCGCGCGCCCTGCGAGATCGCCAGCCCAGGCTCGCTTTTCTTTGCCTCCCCTTGGAGTTGAAGACTTTCCTTTCTCCTCCCTTCTCGCTGCTGCTTTCTCGTCCGTTCTCGCTGCTGCCGCTCGCTCGCGTCGCTTATCCGCTTGCCCGCCGCCCCCCTTCCCCCCTTACTCTTCCCTCCCCTTCCCCTCCGCGCGACACGCCTCGCGTCGCATCATCAATCAGCCCAGGCTCGCCTTTCTTTGCCTCCCGACCGGAGTTGAAGACTTGCCTTCTCTCTTTCCTTTCTCATCTCTTCTCGCCGCTGCTTTCCCGTCCGTTCTCGCCGCTGCCGCTCGCTCGCGTCGCTTCTCCGCTTGCCCGCCCGCCCTCGCTCCCCTCGTCGCCGCCGTCAATATGGTCCTCATTCAAGACAGTGTGTACGGCGTCGCGCAGACCGCCGACCTCGTGCTAGCTGCCAGCGGAAATCACTTGACTCGCAATGACGGCTTCTTGCGCGCGTGGAGCAAGAAGGACGGCGCCCTCGTCTTCGAGATGAAGACGCCCAACAATCAAGAGGCCAACACAGTGGCCGTGCAGAGTAACCTGGCCGCCGTGGGGACTGACGCAGGCGGCCTCTTTCTCATTGACCTGGCCAACGCCACCGTCCTGCAGACCCTCCAGGGCCACACTGGCCATGTTTTGAGCATCATTTTCGACGGCGACAAGGTCATCTCCGGTGGCGGAGCCGCCGACAAGACCATCCGCGTCTGGGACAGGATCAGTGGCCGAGAGACCTTGAGGATTGACGCCGGGGCGAGGGTCGGGAGCCTTGCCGCCCACGAGGACCTGCTTGTGGCCGGGTTGGGCGACTATACCGTGCGCATCTTCGACCGGGCCAGCGGCGGCCCACGCCACTTCCTCACGGAGGCGACAGACTGGGTGCGAGCGGTCGCGATCGACGCGCAGCGCATGGTGAGCGGGTCCGACGACAACAAGGTGAGGGTCTACGGCGTGCCTTCCTTCCAGCTCGTCCGCGTCCTTGAAGGGCACACCAACTGGGTGTACTCTGTCGCGCTCGAGGAAGACCGCATCCTGAGCGGGTCCAACGACAACACGGTCAGACTCTGGGACGCGCGCAACGGAGACGCGCTGCACGTCTTGCATGGACACTCGGACACGGTGTACTCGGTCTCTTTCTTGGGGTCGGAGATCGTGAGCGGATCTGGGGACAACAGCGTGCGCATCTGGGACGCGGAGACGGGCGCCTCAACGCGCGTGCTGGACGGCACGGAGGCCGTGCGGCCCATCGAGGAAGTGCTCGGCGCCACTGCGACTACTGCGGCGGCGAAGGAGGCGCTCAAGGCGGCGCTGGCGAACGGGGACCCCGCGGAGCTGGGCCGCTGCAAGCTCATGGTCGTCGGTCAGGGCGCCGCCGGCAAGACGTCCGTGGTGCGCTCGCTGCTGGGCATACCGCCCGTGGCGGAGCACATCTCGACGGTGGGCGTCGAGCTCAAGCGCACCGATGCCGAGTCATGGCGGGAAGAGGAATTTGACAGCGGCTTTGAACGCCAGGCGTACCGCGTGGCGGCGCTGCGCATGGCCGTGCAAGAGGAGCAAACGGCGAGCGAAATGCAGCAATCATTGCCAAGGCGCGTGTCCCAGGGCTCTTCAAATTCCGTCTTCACCGCGGAGGTGCAGGTGGAATTGGTGCCTGAGGCCGAGGTGGCGCGGCGCTTCGACATTGAGGAGATCGGGAATATGGCCGGCAAGACACAGTCAGGTCAGAAGATTTACTTTACGATCTGGGACTATGCGGGTCAAGACGTCTTTTACGCGCTACACCACATTTTCCTCACGCGCGAGGGCGGCGTCTTCATGGTCGTCTTCGACATGCAAGAACTCCTCATCAAGCAAGATCAAGCCCTTGGGTATCTTTCTTTCTGGCTTAACTCGGTCAAGCTGCATGCACCCAAGGCCCCTGTCCTTTTGGTCGGAACACATTATGACCAAGCCTCCAGCCGTGATAGTCTGCAGACAGTTGAAAAAACTCTGCGGAAGGATCTGAAAGCGCTGCGTGGTATCAAACTCGTCAAAAACCACGCGCAAAGACTGAGCTTCTTTCCGATCAACAACATGAGCTCTGCGGCAGATCGTGCCGTCGACCTTCGGCAAGCCGTTGAAGAGACCGCCTCGGAGCTCGAGTCCGTTTCGCAAAAGATCTCGCTGCGCTGGCTTATGGTCATCGACGACCTCATAAAGCTTGACTGCGATCACGTTCCCTTTTCAGCGGTGCAGGAACTAGCGGACCAGTATCACGCTGGCGACCAAACAGACGAGCTTCTCAAGTTTTTTCACGAACTCGGAATGCTCGTTCATCTTCGCGCCACCGACACCTTGCACGACAAGGTCATCCTGAACCCACAATGGCTCTTGGACAAGCTGGCGCGAGTGATTGCGGACGAGATCCATGTGCAGGACATCTACTTTGACAAGAGGCTTTCCCGACTCGAACTCGAGAACGACTTTGCACTCTTGCGCGAGAAAGGCATTGGTTCACGATCTCTGTTCGAATACTTGTGGAACGAGGAAGAGGTCGAATACCTCGTGGACTTCATGCGCGGCGCCATGCTCTTGTCGAACTGGAACTTCCCCGAGAGGTCGCTGCCGAGACAGCGCCAAAATGAGACACTCTACCTCGTGAGTAGTTTGCTCAAGAATTCGACCGACGCTGATTTTGATGCCGAAATTATGGATATGGACCCCGGCCTGACATGCGTTTTGGACTTTACCAAGTTTTTCCTTCCGGATGGCGTCTTTGCGCGAATGCTGTCGCTTTGTGCGCAGTACAGCGGAGACGTCAACAACGGCAAGCGCGCACCTCAGCTTGCCGGAGATCGAGCGATTGTTCGCTTCGGCCTCTCGGTATTTGCGCTCGAGCAGGACAACAACAAAATATGGGTTCGCATGGCAAAAGACGCGCACAAACCGGCAACTACACTCAAGACGCTGGTGAGCATTTTTCGCGGGGCGCGCCATGCCGTGTTTCGGGACTTGCCGTGGGAGCTTCTGTTGCAATCCCCGTCAGACGACTCTGTGCTGGTCAGGTATGACGCCATGGTCGAGGCGCGCAAGTCCGGGACACGCCTCGTCATGTCTGTGGGAACGAGAAATGCCAAAGTTCGAGAGTTTGGTCCCTTTTTTGATGACGGCTCATTGACGGATGAGGTAGATACGAGTCCTGCGGAGAAGGGGAGTATTCTTTTTTCTGGTTTCAAGTACCATGTCTTTATAAGCCATCGGCAGGTTGATGCAGGGGATGCCTGCAACCTCATGGCGGAGAAGCTTCGGCATCGCGGACTTAGTGTCTGGATTGACCAGGTTATTGAGGGTAACCTCGCAGAGGATGTCATGAGACGTGGCATTCGTGAGTCCAAGTGCTATTTGCTTTTTCTTTCCAAGACGGTGTTCTCCGACGCCGTGAAAATGGAGCTGGAAACAGCGTTGCGAGAGGAAAAACCCATTTTACTCGTGCACGAGGGCGACCCATCTCGCCCGGGTTTTGCCAACTTTTCCAAATACATCAACGATGCCCCGGCATCGGCCAAACATCTTTTCACAGAGAAAGAGTCCATGCCTTTTCAGCGTCGTCTGTACCTTGCAGAAGCTTTTTACAAGGAGCTCGTTGAGCGCATCAGTGCCACCAGATGAATCCCACGAGAACTTGTTTGAAAATTGATTATTGTTTGTTTCAATCGAATTCGATGCCTACCCTTTCCACCTCTTTACGCTTGCAAGTACGCGCAAATTTTTGTCGTTTGTTGATCTGTCTGTTCACGATATTGAATCTCCTCTGCTTGCATATTCTCGCAGCCAAAGCCTCGGACAATGGTAAAGATAACCGATGCATGCCATTTCAGTTCAGGTCGGAGTGCCGATCCCCGTTGTTGACAGACTCTGAGTATGTTGAGCATTGTTAAAATTCGGAAAATCGCGCCCGCGACGTTCGAACAAAAATTGTGCACCATTGAACGAGCAAGTATTCGACATACTTTACATCAATGCTTGCGTCTGGTACGCGATGCAAGCAACAGTGGTTTTGTCTCACAGCCAAGTCTCGTTCTGCAGATCATGAATGTGTCGATATATGCTTACAGAAAATGTCGATCGAAGTTGGCGAATTTCACGTTGCGAGGACTCGGGAAAATGCATCTCAACCGCTCGGTCTTATCTTGAGGATTTCCAAGCCACTGCTGAGTTTTCCTGAAACGTACAGTGAAGCCGTCTTGAGCCAATAAACTCGATTCCTTTTTTTTTCTTTTTTTCAGTTCTTCTCAGGTGAATTTGGTGAAAATGACAAGTGTATGCTCACTTGCTCATGATGATTGTTGTCTGTGTCTTTTTTTATTTAATCTCAACACACAGATGGATGGAGACAGAATAACTGTCTGAGAAATTTCAGCGAAAGCACATGGAAGAAGAGCAAGAGTGCAAGGATGATCAATTATGCTTTCTCTTTTAGTATGCGGCGTTCAAAAGAAGACGGTCGGATTTGCGTAACGTATGCTCGATTGTGCTCATGTGCACAGACCATACGCATATGCATATGTATGATATGGCATGGTTTGTTCGCTTCCACTCATCTACACAGACATTTCCATCTTGATGGTCTTGTGTGGCTTGTAGCCCACGAGCTCAAGATCTTCGTACTTGAAGCCATCAATGTCAGTGTTGTCCGTGTTGATCTTGAGCGTGGGAAAGGGGCGGGGGTCACGCAACAACTGCTCTTTGAGCGGCTCGACGTGATTTTTGTAAATGTGACAGTCGCCAATCACGTGAATGAATTCGCCCGCGCGCAAGCCCGTGCACTTTGCAAGGAGGTGCGTGAGCAAGGCGTAGGAGGCAATGTTGAAAGGCACGCCAAGACCAATGTCACCAGAACGCTGGTACATTTGGCACGAAAGCTCGCCCTTTGAGACATAGAACTGAGCAAACATGTGGCAGGGCGGAAGCGCCATAAGGTGGAAGGCAGCCGGGTTCCACGCCGAAAGGATCATACGACGATCGTTGGGGTTGGTTTTGATCGTGTGCACAAGCTGCGCAAGCTGGTCGACACCCTTGCCCGAGTAGTCATCGTGCATAGTAGTGTAGTCCGCGCCAAAGTGCCGCCACTGAAAACCATAGACGGGGCCGAGGTCACCTTCCTCTCGGTCTGTGAGGCCAATCTTGTCGAGATATTCACGAGACCCGTTGCCATCCCAAATGTGAATGTTCTTTTCTTGCAGTGTCTTGGCGCTCGTGTCGCCTGACATGAACCAGAGAAGCTCCTCGGCGACGCCGCGCCAAAAGACGCGCTTCGTCGTGAGAAGCGGGATGGTGTCGTTGCGAAGGCTGAAGCGCATCGTCGTGCCAAAAGTGGACAAGGTGCCAGTGCCAGTGCGATCGCCGCGGTCATCACCGTGCTCAAGAACATAACGCACCATGTCCAAGTATTGAAGTTCCTCGTGACACGAGGAGCGTTTGGTGACAGGGTGTGCGATGGGCGGGCGCGCGTTCTCCGTAAAAGGAGCCTCGGTTTCAGCTTCGGGAGAATCCGTAGTGGCAGCCGCCGGTTCTGGGCTCGTCGAGCGACGACGATCGGAGGCCTCGGCGGCAGGGTCCACATCTGCCTCGCTCGTCTTGCGTACAAAGTGCAGAAACTCGTACTGGATGCCATCTTCTTCCTGCCGACCCTCGGGAGCGAGTTCCGGATGTCCAGCGCATCGAAAGACCGCCTCGTCAATTTTAGGAAAGAACGTGTCGCACTTGAAGTCACCGTAGACACGCGTGAGAAATACGGAATCGCAAGCTTCGTGCGCAAGTGCCTCAGCGTACACGCTGGCGCCACCAATGACGATGGCGCGCTCGACATCAGGGCGCGCGCTGAGCTCCTTGAGTGCGGCATCAAGACTGGCGAAAATATCGACCTCCTTGGGAATGTCGAGCTCCTTCCGCACAGCCTCGGCGCCTGACTTGTCGGCGGCCCGAGTCGAAAGCACGACGTTAACGCGTCCTTCGAGCGGACGCATCTTGGCGGGAATGCTTGTCCACGTTTTTCTGCCCATAATGACGGCGTTCTTCTTGCCCTCTTCGCGCGCCGTGCTCGTCAACAGCTTAAAGACGCGCAGCTCGTTGCGCAGGCGCCAGGGGAGTCTGCCTTCGATCCCAATGCCGCTGCCGCTCTCTGCCACGGCTACCGCCAGGCTCACCGGCAGGCACGCCGCCTTGCCGACGTTCCCGCTCATGCTGCCACGCGCTTCCGCTCTCTCCCGCACCGCACCGCGTCGTGCGCCTGTCGTCGCGAGTCCACCTTCGTCCGCCGACTCGTGCTTGATATTGTTTTGCTACCCGCTGTCGGTCTTGGTCACCTAACGACCATCCTAACCACCATGACCAGCCTTTCCCCCAAAAAAACAAAAGGGGGGACGCAAGACAACTTTTGGTGGGCCATTGTAGCAAAGGCAAGAAGATGATGCAAAAGAGTTGCTGGTTGATGCACATGATGTTGACCGCCAACGTAACGTAAATCACCAGAGCAGAACCAAGGGTAATTTGTTTGTTTACATGGCAAAGGAGATATTGAGGCTGGGGGGACAGCTTGCCGTGATCTCGGCGTGCGCGACCTTCATGAGAGTTAAGGGGGACACCGGAGGGGCGGGAAGGGAGGAAGACGCCATCACTTCTTGACCTGGCGGATCAAAATACGGAATGGCAGCATAGTCGTACAATGCGGGCGGCTGCATGACCGGGTCCGCGCTGTTATAGGCGTCGTGCACAAACTGCATGCGAAAGATGGAGTGTTGCTTGAGAGCAAAGTCCTTCCCGAACAAGGTCTTGCGGAAATAAGGAGAATCGCGAGATATCCACCGTCGAGGCGGCGCGCGGTTGAAAGCAAGAACTGCAATTTCGTCGCCCTTGTCCACGCGTATAGAGTCCAGACAGCGAAGAGCGACACGCTTGTCATACGCCAAACATTCGCCCGTCTCCTCGTAGCCATTGCAATCGAAGATGACGCTTGGCTTGGTCATCTCACAAACAAGCTCTACATTTTCTGCTTCCATAACAGCTGTCAGAACTTTCTTCTTTGCAGCGTCCATGGACCCGCCGAGTTGACTGTTGCACTCAATCAAGCTTGGCAGGGCCAGCTGATTACGGAAAGGCTCAAGCGTAAGAAATGCATTTTTGCCACGAAAGACAAAAACCGAGTCTGCCATGGTCTGGTGCGTATGAACGTGAAACTCACGCGCCGTGCCTGCAAAAGGAAAACGAAAGCGATGCCACATGACTGAGTGACTTGGGTCGGCCGGAAGATCATATGTGCAAGGTCCCGTGCCGAGGCAGCCGTTGCCCGAGTGCAGATAGGTTACGGGGCGGGCAGGGGTGGCGTCCTTGTGCAAAATGACAGCATCGAGGTAAATTCCTGACAACGTTTCGTTTAGAACATTGTTCAGGTCGAAATCCCCGGAGAACCCTGTTTGCTGGTCGTATATGAGGTGGCCCTCGTCGTCGGCAAGCTCATCCAGCAGACACGCGAGACCGCCTTCGGAAGCCTGGCATTCACTGTCGCCATGTGCTTGCACAAGTACATGGTGCAAGTCGCTGTTTGATTGGTATCCGTGAAGCGTTTTCTTCGCAAGCTCGCTCCGCGCAGTGTAAGCGAAAAGGTGAGCGTGATGAATATGCAGGGGCGGATAACCGATGGCAGTCCCATTCGCAAATGTTGGAAGAAACATGCCACCCATGACAGAAAAGGTTTTGCCCATGTGACTTCGACGAAGACCACCCACATCTTGCCAGGATCCCGAAGCCCAATCATAGCCACCGGGCATGTAAAAAGGACCGACCCGATCAATCGTGACGGTGACACCCTCTCGAGAGGGATCAGGAAAATGACAGACCTGGTGCAAGAGCAATAGCTTCGTGGAACATTTCCGGTGGGGCTCCTTGCAGAGGACGAATTTTCTTCCAGAGGTTGAGCCTTTGATGAGCTGCCAGCCGGTCTCATCCGGTTCCTCCTGACTCTCGACGTTCCTGGTTAGCTCCAGGTGCCGGTCGAATTGTCCGCAGAATTTTGCTCGTGCTTCCATGAGTTCATCGAATCGTTTCCGTTTCCGCTTGATGCGTTCTTGGTCATGAATGAGAACCTTGTACTTGGGATCCGTTCCGAGTAGCGTTGTCGACCGGTCCTGCAGGTACAGATCCCATTCTTCGCGCGGAACAGCGCCGTTTGGGCTGTCGATAAGCTGTTTGGAAGACGATGTAAGACCGTCATCGTTCCATGTCGTTGCGGCTGCAAAGAAGATTATGAGCGCAAAGACGAGGCTGCCCGCACCAAGGGCCATCCTCGTGACTTTGGCGTGTCTCGCCGCGTCGGATGTCGCCTGCTCATCCTTTGCGTCAGAGATGAAGGGATCTTTGGTGGGCACGAATGCCTCTGTTTCCTCTTGTCCTTTCTCCTCGAGCTGCTCATTTTCTTCGGGTGCTGTGCGAGTGGCTGCGGCTTTTTCACCACCTGAGGCCAGCGGCACGCGGACGTCCTCGCCGTCCTCCTCGGCCTTCATTTCTTGATCAAGAGGTATATGACTTCTTTCCACGCACAAGAGCAGCGCGAGGAAAGTGGTGGCGCTGGCAGCAGGAGCAGCACCGGCAACGGCGGCCACGGACGCGCGCGGCCAGGGTATCGCGAGCCGGCCGCGGCGACGCGCCACAGTATTTAAAGGTTCTGCCCGGCGAAAAAAACGTGATGTGCGTGTACACATTTGTTTTTAAGGTCTCGGGTGGTCGGTCGGAGGCACCTAATCGGGGTCCCCGGTTCTTCGTCGAGAGAACGTGGAGAAGGCGAGAGCACGCGAGCACCCGGGGCCCGACGCGAGACGGATTCAAGGTGATAAATAATGGAGAGAGACACGTCTCTTGAGGCAGATACCAAATCTGCGCTAAAAGTCTTTCTTTTTCTGGTGTGGCTATAGGCCTAGTTGCTGGCAAAGTTGTTCGTTCCTGCATGCAGTGCATGCGCTCCAGGTAGTATCAAGATTTTGGAGAAGAGCAGCAAGAAAACAGTATGACTGGAAGGAGAGAATGGCAACTTTGCGACCATTGCGCAGCACAAGAACATCGATAAGTCTGACGCGATGTAGCTGAAGACCGTCCGCGGACCTGCCATCGGCGCGATGACCGACCTCGAAAGGTCTGACTTGCGACGCGCTGGTTTGACTCTCGCTGCCCCCATGTCGGGCATAAAGCATGCAAAAGCGCTTCGAGCACAGAACGTGGAGCTCGCGCGCTTGCAGTGCTGGCGCGCGAGGATGGCGGACCCGGAGGAGGCGGCGCGCGCGGCGTCGCAGGCCGAGTCGGTCTTCTCGTACGGCAACCTATCGTTCTCGAGCTCGCAGCCGCAGGCCGAGCGCAGCCGCAAGAGAGCGGCACGGCGGGAAAGCAACCACCGCGAGCACAACGGGGACCACGCACGGCGGAACCGGCGCGAGCGCGACGGCGGCCAAGCGCCTCGGGACGCAGAGGATGCTGGACCAGGATCAGGAGCACGCGATGGCCGCAAATGTCAGACCAGCGAGGCGAAAGCTGCCGAAGGCGAGGAAGAGCCGCGCAAAGGTCGCAAGGTCCGCAAGTCACATGTTTTTTGGGCGGCGCGCGCCAACGCGGCCATCAGCAGCGACTTTTGTCTAAAGCTTTCTTCGCAAGAGGTGCAAAGTATGGGCCAGACGGCAAAGCTAGGTCTGCGGCAAGACTTTCGACCGCCGCGACAAGCGCCCGTCGCCGCATCCCGATTTGACGTCCGGGCTGATGACGCGGCGCAACTTCAAGGAACCATCTTTGAACAACCTGCGCCACGAGCAGCAAAGAGACCTGATCATGGAAATGACGATGCATTCGGAGAAACGTCCCGTCTTGTCCAATCCACGTTGTCCTTCGCCACGGCTCCTAAGCGCTCGCGCACGAGCAAGTGCTTTGACGTTGCGCCGGTCGACGAGGATGAGGCCGCACTAAGTGGGACCGAGCCGGAACGCTCGGCAGACGGGCTCGCCGCAGAGGCTGAGGCACGGCAGCGGCGCAATCCCTTTGAATCCGCGCCCTGGCGCATGGTACAAAGACGATTTCCTTCAGCCTTGGAGGAGTATTCTGTGCGAGCCATTCTGGAGAACCGTCTTGGGAATGCGAGAAAGGTTCCCACTCTGGCCGTGATCGTGCTCAAGACGCACTACCTCGAAGAAGGTGCGACCTGTGTTCTCGCGGATCCAACGGGTGAAATTGAATCAGAGGTCCACCCACAAGTTCTTAGTTCAGACCAGTACGATTTCGTCGAAGGCTGCGCCGTCGTGCTCAAGGACTTTACTGTCTTTCGTGCGCACTTGAATCGTGAAGGCTATGCAAGTCACTCCGTCATCATTACACCGCGCAATATCGAGCGACTTTTTGGCGCAAACGAGATGACGGATACGCAAGATCAAGCGCATGTTGACATCGAAGACAAGCAGCCTGTCGACGCGGAAGACGACAGCGATCTTGTGGGCTGGCTATCGGGCAACGCGGCAGAGGACGAGGCAACGAAACAGTCTGATGAGGTCCATCATCGAGAGGATACAGAGTCGTCTCTGCGCTTGAAGCAATTTGAAGCCTTGCTCAGTTCCCAAGCATCATCGTCATCGCGAGAGCAAGAGCAAAAGCAAGAACAAAAGCAAAAGCAAAAGGAGAAACAGACGCAACATCAGGGGGAGAAGACGCCCGCAACGCCAGACGTGGGTAAAGAAACAAAAGCGATGGACCGGGGAAAGACGTTGATGTCCACAAAAATAGACCCTGCAACCACAGAGGATGCAAGCCCGCGCATGGAGCAAATGGAAACCATCCACGATTCACAAATGTCGGTGTCGGTTAAAGAACGCAAGACGCAGGGCCGAGAGCTCGAGAAGCCCCCAAAGCCGACTGTGGAAGGCAACACTACAACAGTGACAATTCACCAGCAAGACACTTTAGTCTCCTCCTCCTCCTCAAGGGACGACACCATTCTCGCAGGAACTGCAAGCTCGCGCATGAAGCAATTGGAGGTCATGCTGACGTCTCCGTGCGAAGGCGCCAAGCAAAATGCATCGCAGTCCTCTGATCCAGACTGCGCTTTTGCCTTCGCCTCGCAGGCTGCCACCGTCGCCGTCGCGGACCCAGCCACAACCACTACTGCCGCGACGCCCGCCATCGCTTCAACGCAAGCTTCCTCGTTCAACGATGATCGCTGGCTCGATGACGACGCCGACGCCGACGAGGACCTTTTCGCCTAAATTTTGGCACCGGCCCCCAGGAAACCTGACCGCCCTCGGCCAGCTCGACTTGCCATTTCTCCTCGCCGTCCGGGACGCTGCCGCTCCTGCGGGCTGGCTCTGCCGCGAACTTGGCTCCAAGCCGCCTCCACACCTATACCAGCAGTACAGTGCAGTGCAGTGCTGGTTATTCGAGTCGAGATTCTTCGAGAGTGTTCCAGAGTGTTCCAGAAGCTGGTTCTGGTTCTGGCTGGAAGGATCGCGAAGGAAGCACGGGCCGCCGCGTCCCGGACGAAGGAAAAAAGCGAAAGGGCCGCGGCGGGACGCAGACGAAGGGCGAGGGAGAGAGCAAACCCGGAACTCGGAAAGCACGAAGACACGCATCGAGCGAGGAGGAAGGAAGAAGCACAGCAGCAGCAGCAGCAGCAGCAGCAAGAGCAGGAGCGACTGCGACCTGCGCCACCATGGACCCGTCCAAGTGGAGCGATGAGACGACCAAGGTGGTGAACGCCGCGCACGAACTGGCCGTGAGCAAGGGCCATGCGCAGCTGACGCCAGCAGTGGTGGCCGCGGCGATGCTGGAGCAGTCAGCCTCGCTGGGGGCGAGACTCGTGGACAGGGCTGGCGGCGACCGTGCGGGTCTGCTGCATGAAATTAATATGGCCGTGAGCAAGATGCCGACCCAGGATCCGCCCCCGGCGCAGCTTGCGCCCTCGAGCGGACTCCTCGGCGTCTTGCGTGCGGCAAGCAACTTTCAAAAGAAGCAAGGCGACTCGTTCTTGACCCTGGACAGTCTCCTCAAGGCGCTGGCGGGCGACGCCTCCCTCAAGTCAGCCTTTAAAAGCGCGGGCCTCACGCCAAGCAAGATCGAAGAGGCCGCCAAGGCAGCTCGCGGCTCAAGTAACAAGCAGGTTCACAGCCGCAGCGGCGAGCAGAATTTTGAGGCACTCGCCAAATACGGTCGGGATCTTACCCAAGCCGCCATGGACGGCAAGCTCGACCCCGTCATTGGCCGCGACCGCGAGGTCGCGCGTGTCGTACAAATCCTCTCGCGCAAGACCAAGTCCAACGCCATTCTCGTCGGCCCTCCCGGTGTCGGCAAGACCGCCATTTGCACCATGTTTGCCACGCGCATCGTCCAGGGTGATGTGCCCGAGTCAATTGTAAACTGCAAGCTCTGGGAGCTCGACGTGGCCGCGCTCCTGGCAGGGGCCTCTCATCGCGGCGAATTCGAGGAGCGCCTCAAGTCTGTGCTCAAGGAAATCGAGGAATCAGATGGCCAGATTATTCTCTTTGTGGACGAAGTCCACCTTCTCATGGGCGCAGGTGGCGGCCAGGGCGCAGCGGACGCGGCCAACATTCTCAAGCCCGCCCTTGCGCGCGGACTCAAGTGCATTGGCGCCACCACGCTCGACGAATACCAAAAGCACATCGAAAAGGACAAGGCCTTTTCGCGCCGCTTCCAAAAGGTGGATGTGCAGGAACCTAGCATCGAAGACACCGTTTCGATCCTGCGCGGTATCAAGGACAGCTACCAGTCCCACCACGGTGTGACGATCCAGGACGCAGCCGTGGTTCTGGCAGCCAAGCTTGCCAAGCGCTACGTTACGCAGCGGCGTCTTCCAGACTCGGCCATTGACCTTCTCGACGAGGCTGCTGCGCACGTTCGCGTCCAGCTCGACTCGCAGCCCGAAGAAATTGACCGTCTCGAGCGCCGCAAGCTGCAGCTCGAGGTCGAGGAGACGGCGCTCAAGCAAGAAAAGGACAAGGCCAGCAAGGAGCGTCTCAAGGCATGCCAGCGCGAGCTCAGTGCTATTGAAGATGAACTGCGCCCTCTTCGTCTCAAACACGCTGACGAGAAGAAGCGCGTCGACGAGCTGCGCCGCCTTCGCAACAAGATCAAGGAAGTTCATCTCA
This sequence comes from Aurantiochytrium sp. KH105, assembly GCA_003116975.1. Classification (NCBI taxonomy): domain Eukaryota; class Bigyra; order Thraustochytrida; family Thraustochytriidae; genus Aurantiochytrium; species Aurantiochytrium sp. KH105. The sequence continues at coordinate 26,294 of BGKB01000092.1, forward strand.
AGATCGCCCAGGCGGAGCGCGACCGCGACCTCACCAAGGTCGCTGACCTGCGCTATGGCGCTATCCCGGAACTCGAAGGCCAGCTCGAGCGGCTCACTGTCGAGGATGCCAAGCGCAAACTCGAACAGGCGGACGACCGTCTCTTGACCGAAATCATTGGCCCCCAGGATATTGCCATGGTAGTCAGTCGCTGGACCGGCATTCCCGTGGACCGTCTGCAGAGCTCCGAGTCTGACAAGCTGCTCAAGCTCGCGGCTCGTCTCAAGACGCGCGTTATCGGCCAGGACACGGCCATTGACGCCGTTGCGGACAGCATCATTCGCGCACGCGCCGGTCTCGCGCCCGAAACGCGGCCCATTGCAAGTTTTCTCTTTCTCGGCCCTACAGGTGTCGGCAAGACCGAGTCGGTCAAGGCGCTTGCGCAGGAGCTCTTTGACGATCCCAACAGCATGGTGCGCATCGACATGTCCGAGTACATGGAGAAGCACGCTGTATCGCGTCTCATTGGCGCGGCGCCCGGCTATGTTGGCTATGAGGAGGGCGGCCAGCTTACCGAGGCGGTCAAGCGTCGCCCGTACACGGTGATCTTGCTGGACGAGGTCGAAAAGGCGCATCGCGACGTCTTCAATGTCCTGTTGCAGGTATTGGACGACGGCCGACTCACCGATGGCCAGGGCACGCTCGTTGACTTCCGCAACACGATCATCATCATGACTTCCAACATTGGCAGCCAGTATCTGATTGATGCCGCGGCTGCAGCGCAATCGAGCAAGCGTCGTCGCATCTCCCAGAACCGTCCGGAGAGCGACGGCGTTGTCGATGACGATGCCGACGATGTCGTCTCCGACGAGGGATCCATGGACCTGGACAATGCCAAGGCCTCGGTTATGCGCGAAGTGCGGGCACACTTTCGTCCGGAGCTGCTCAACCGTCTCGATGACATTATCGTCTTTGAGCCTCTCGCGCAATCTCAGTTGCATTCGATTGCGGAGCAGCAGCTCGACGTGCTCACGCGTCAGCTCAAGGTAGACCGCAATGTGACCGTCAAGGCGACGCGCGACACTCTCGACTACATTGTCAGCGTTGCCTATGATCCGGCATATGGTGCCCGCCCGCTGCGTCGCTGGCTTGAGCGCCATGTGGGTACCGACATTGGTCGTCTCATTCTTTCTGGCGCAGTTGCGGACTCGGCGTACATTTCGATCGCAATGCAATCTGAGGCTGTGCCCAAGGGTATTACCAAGTCCATGCCTTCTCCGGGCTCGAGCGACCTGCGCTATGACATCACCATGTCAGCCCGCAGCAGTGACGAGTACGACACGGACACCCCGATGGCGGCTAGCAAATACTAAAGTTTGAAGTGTAGAGAACGAACACAAAATGCATGTACTATCTTTTTATTCGCCTCAGCTGCAGATTCTCATCTCTTGAATTTTCTCGTTGCCGTCTGTGTGTGGCTGCACTGGGTGGTGTTATGATTAAAAAATCTTGTTGTCCTGCCTTGCATTCTAAATCGACGGTCTCAGGAAAATTCGTTTCAGGTCGTTTGTGAGGTCTGCGCTCCAACAAGACTTGCTAGTTCGTCAAGACTTGACGACATTTCTTGTGTGAACGTAACAAATTCCGTGCGCAAACGACATAGATCCAGCTCGGCTTGCTTCACCCGAGTCTCAAGAGATCGCACCGTACCAGCCAATCGAGACCCAAGAGGTGCAGTCTTTTCGACACGTGATTTACCAATATCACGCTTGGCAGCCGATGGAGCTTTGCTCTGTCTGTGAGGCAGTGCCTTGTCACTTTTACGTCCGTCTTTTTCTTTGCGCGCTTGCCCAGATATTGGTTTGGGGTGTCGTTGCTCTTGTTGCGAATGCACGTTTTCCTTTGTCGAGAGCGACGCAGTAAAGTTTTCCTCCGGAACACACTCGTCTCTGTCTACAAAGACAAAGGAGATGCCGACCTCTGTAAGCACCAAAACCGCAAATTCTGCTTCGGCAGAGGCACCGCTTTCTATTGCCCATGACGGCACCTTGTCTTCTTCAAAACGACAACTCGTCGCGCCGAGAATCGAACCACCTGCAATTGAATGCATTCCCCTGCGCAAGATATCCACAACGGCACTCGCCGGTCTGTCAAAACGTCGAAAACCATACAACTTGGTCTCCTGCGGCTCGTCGCGAGACCCTTGCACGCCCGGCGGCGTGAATCCGCCCATGATCCAGAAGCCTGCATCCGCGGTCTCGAGACGAAGCGGCAAAAGCCACTGTGCTTTGGCATTTGCACACAACGCTTGGTACGAGACTCTTTCTGCGCCAGATGGCACAGAAACAAGCTTGCGCATGCCGTCTCGACGCACAAGAAGAGCAGTCTCTCCAGGCTTGATCCATTGTGCAGCCAGCCAGTGCAAACCGAGACCGACGTGTTGCGCTTGTGGTTCCGAGTCTTCTTCACGCTGCTCTTCGCCTAGATTGACGTACGCTGCACGGCCCTCTTCAAGAGTGAGAACGAGTACGTGTCGACCTTGTGGACAAAATGTGCATGACGCAAGGGGAATGTTTATTGAAGCGAGCTGGATTTGGGGTTTGTGCGAGGCCAGCTCTCTCGCGGAAAGGCTATGGTCATATTCGAAACGGGCAATCTCGCCCGATGAGAACGCGGTCGCAATCCAGAATTTGCCCTCGCCCGAGACGGCTTCTCGTCCGGTTGCAAGTGCCACGAGTTGAGGTTTGTCCACAAGTTTACCCAGCTCTACCCGCGTCCGAAGTTGCCAGAGCACGGGACTTTGAGCTAGCGGTGAGGCTACATGGCCAGCGATCGCTCCAAACCAGGCGCGAAAGCCCAGCTGAAAGACCTTGAGCTCGTCGTCCACGACAACGGCGAGGACTTCTGCGCCGGGGTCAAGAAATTGCAGCGCCTGCACGTCTCCCGCGCCAACGCGTTTACTCATGAGAAACGCCATGCGGACGTCCCCCGCGCGGCCTCCTTCACTGCCCTCCAAAGGCTCGACGCGGCGCGTGTGCTCCAGGTGGAAGAGGTCGACGCGCGCGGTCCCGCGGCGCGCCGCCGCGACGATGCCCATGCCCGACGACATGGACACCGCCGCCTGCGCGCCGCGGGCGCCGGCGTCAGCGCCGTCCGCGCGGGCGCCGGGGTACGCGTGCACGCGCGCGCGCGACGCCATGGCGGGTCCCCGGCGGCCGCCCCGCGCCGGCCGCTCCCGACGGTTATGCTCTTGCCGCACCGGGACGAAGCGTCAAAGATATCCAGAGGCGAGGTCGAGACAAAGTTCGCAGCGACGGTTAAGCTGGTTAAGAGTTACAGTTAGTCCGTTCGGCAACTTCGCTTCGAGAGCGCGACCCGAGGCGGCGCGGCGCAGACCCGCAAGGGAAAAACCGCGCGGCGCGCGAGCCCGCGCGAGCCGCGCGAGCTCGGCCGGCCGCTGCGCGAGGGCGCGGAGGCGGGCCGGCGGAGAGCATGGCGGACCCCGAGGCGGAGCTGTCGGCGGCCATGGCGGAGCTGACGGCGCAGCTGGACGCGAGGTCGACGACGAGCGCGAGGACGACGACGACGACGACGGCGACGGCGGCGACGGCGACGGGGAGCAGGGGCCCTGCGGGGAGGAGGACGAGGGCCGGCGGAGGAGAGGCCGAGGAGGAAAGCCAGGCGGCAGCCGTGGCGGTGAGGAGACTGTCGAGGTCCAGGAGGAGGGGGGCCGCGACGGGAAGCTGGGAGGGCGGCGTCAACGCCGACGACAACGAAATGCTGGCGGCCGCGCGTCAAGACCCAGAAGAGGCCAGGGATATGGCGTTTGGACGAAACGCGTGGCAGAATGTCCCGGCAATCGTGCGCGATAAAATGCTCGTTCTCTCCCAGACCGTGGCCACGCAGGCGACGGAGATTGCAGACCTCCGAAGCATCGTGACCGCTCTCCAGGAAAGCTCCCGCGACGCGGCCTCACAAACCTGGGTTGAAACGAATGTGAAAAAGCTTTCTTCGACTCAGGACGCCCGCATCGAAGGACTTGCAAGGCGCGTTGACCACATGCGGCAGACGGTCGACCTCAAGGCAGATGCCGCATATCTCACGAGCTGCCTGCTGACCAAGGCGAACAAGTCCGAAGTAAACTCGATGCAAGCCAAGGTTGACCGGGCAGCGGAGCGCGTCGAGACAAATCTTCGTCAACAGCATGATGATCGATGGGAAAGACTCCAGCGCGCCAGCGAAGCCTACCGCGAAGGCGTTGCAATGCAGTTGCAAGAAGCGCTCCGATCCATGTCAACGCAGCGCGCCAAGATCGATGAGCGTATTGCAAGGGTGCAAGCGTCAATGCGGGACCGTCTGGACCGTCCGGAGACGACAGAGAGCGGTGGCAGCTCGAGTGGCAGCGATAGCTTTGGTTACGACGAGCCTCGTTCTGCCTACGCAGCAAATGGGGAATTGATTCGTGGGAAAAGCCGCCGTCGCCCTCACGGCCCGGCCAATGGCGGGAAAACAGGCTCCAACGCGGATCCGACTGCATCTCGCGAATTCAACAGTCTCGTACGCCAGGTAGAGACGCTGGCGGCAGTACAGTCGAAAATGCAACAGGTCATGCAAGAACTCGAGTCGAGGGTTGACTTGAGCGCGAGCAAGACCGATCTGCAATCCATCGCTGCCGAAAAGGCAAATAAGCTTTCTGTTGCCAACGCGATCCACCGCAAGGCGAATAAAGATGATCTGGAAAACACAATTGCCGCTCTCACGGCACGTCTACAGGCAGTCGAGGATGGTCTTTCGGGAGGCAGCGCGCGCCCGAGCACGGGGAAGATGGGACGTCTGCGCACCGATCTCGATCGCGCTCTCAAAGCATTAGAAAACGTGCCGTCGCTCGAACAGGTTGGAACTGCGCTCGATAAACTCGCCGAAGAGCTTAAGCCTCAGATTGATAATGCGCTTCTCGGAGTAGATCAGCTACGCCGCAACGCGGGCAAGAACCATGCTGGAACAGGCGTCAATGAGGGTGCAAGTGGTGTTGCAAATCTTTCTGCAATCGAAGGCCGCGTCAGAGCCGCGCACGAACGCTGCGCATCGCTTCAATCTGATCTTGAAGAAAGATTCGGTGATGTAACCGCCAGACTTCGTTCAGTAGAAGATCAAATCGTAGCGCAAGATCTCGTCGCTAAACGCATGGAGCTGTCCGGGGTGACGCATCACGATGACAACATCGATGACGAGATTGAGGACGTTGCTCTTGAGATTGTCTTTAGTGATAGTGACGAGGACAATAATGAGTTCGTCGCCGAGGACGTCAAACAAGCCTTCGAGGCTCGCTCGATGCTTGGCAAACAAGCCGCGCACGTGCAATTATCGGAATTACATGAGCTGGCGCCCGCGCGACGACCCTCACCGCGAAAAGGTACGCGCGCATCTCGTCTAGGGAGCGGTGTGGCTGGCACCCTTAAATCCAAGTCCAAAACTAGCGCATCATCTAAACCAAAGATTGTGAAGGGAACGCGCAAAAAGGTATCGAGCGGAAAGGGAAGCCGAGCGACCAAGAAGAAACATGAATGTGCTGTAGGTGCTGCTGCACGCGAGGTGGTACGCGATCGACTTCAGCGGCAAGTTTCGGGGTCGCGGAGGGGGCGCGACGGCCTTGGACAGCGCCCAAAATAAGGTGAGCGTGGAGCGATTACGAGAAACAAAAGATGGCCTGCTCGTGGAAAGCGCAGGTACACTGAGACAGTAACGTGATCGCTCGCGCGCGTGCGCCGATTGATCGATCGGCCGACCGACGGACCGACCAACGGGCCAAGCAAACTGTAAGACAAACAAGAAGTAAAAATAAATGTTTACCAACCTTGGCATACGCGTGTACTGGTGGTGATGTTTGCTTGTAAAAGTGTAAGCCGAATCAAGCCTTGCGGGAAGTGAGCGCTTCATGAAAGGTCGTAAGCAGACGAACACCGCGCGCCTTGTGCTGCTGCGAGTCGAGGCCGTTGACACAATACGCCATGACGGCCTTGAGCTCTGGGTTAAAGACCTGCAAGTGAATAAACTACGAGTTAGCATCCAGATTACTTTGTGGAGCATTGAACGCGAAAAATTCGTCAAACTTACCAGAACGCTTCCACCCGCACCGCCCCATCCGACCCAGCCAGGCGCACCAAAGATCTCAAAGCGATCAAGTCCCCAGCCACAGTTTGAAAGCTTCATCTTGCGGCACATGAACTCGTCCTTGAGCACAGTGTGACGCTCGGCATCAAAACCAAGAGCAGACTTGAGTCCCTCTGACGAAAGATAGTCACCCTCAAGAAGATTGCGAAGAATGCGTCCAACGGATCGGGCATTGGAAACGCCCGCCGCAGAAGAAAGCGGAAGCGCGCGCACTTCAGGGTTGTTGCAGATCTCGTAGAGGCTTGCAGGAACGTCGCTGAAGAGAGCGAGAACCCGCGATGCAGGCGAGCCCTTGGTGGTCATGCCCTTGATCACCTCGCGATCAAAAGGCTGCAACGCGTCCATGGGACCGAAAAAGAGACTGAGGAGGGAGCGCGGGAGGTACGAGTACAAGAGGTAGCGCAGCACGACAAACCTGCGTGACTGCGTCGGGTAGTGCGTCGACACGCGAGATTGCCACTCAGAAGGGCAGCCGATGGAGAAGTCGATCTTGTCGTCCTTGTTGACGATTTCCTCGGCAACGAATTCATCAATGCTACGTCCATCAACGCGGCGAACGAGCTCATTCGCGTACATGCCGCGCGTAACAGCATGGTAGATTTGACGCTTGGGAGGCTGCTCGGTGACATACTCTGGCTTGTTGGCCTCGAGGAACTCGCGTGCCTTGTCATGATCGGAAAAAATCTTAAGGCCCTCGGCTTTGGTCGGTGCGGGATTGAGCGTGCTCACACCGGCCTGATGGCGCATGAGGTCCGCCACGGTAGCTTTATTGTCGAGACTGGGCCAGTACTTTGCGATGGGCGCGTCGTAGTCGAGCTTGCCTCGATCCGCCAGCATGGCCATAGCAAGCGACTCGATCACTTTGGTGCAACTGAAAATTACCGTGAACGAGTCTGCCTCGAGTTTGTGTTCCTTGTCGCAGCCGCCATTCAAGTCGACCACCAGCTCACCATTGACATAGCAGGCCAGCTGAGAGCCCACCTCTCGGCCCTCGCGGTAGTTGGCCTCGAAGGCCTTCTTGACGGCTTCCAGACCGGGCTGGAGCTTGTTGGTGTCAATCTCCAACTTGCGCTCTCGCTGCTGCTTCTTGAACGCCACGCCGCCCATCACTGCGGCGCAGAGCAGCGCCGTGCCGGCAACGAGCTTGTTGCCGGCGACCCACTCGATCACCTCGCTCATCCTCGCGTGCTCGAATGCTCGCGTGCTCGACTCTTCGCCTCCTCGTTCCGGACTTGCCCGAGGCTCGAGATCCCGCGGATACTCGCAGCTACCCGGTCGGTCGGACACAGAAATTTTCGGCGGGTGGAAAAGTCAAATAAAAGCGCGGCAAAAGCAAAAGCGTCACGAAAAAGGGGGAGGGAACGACAGAAGGCATGGCAATATTGCGGTCTGACTGTGAGGAAGAAGACGATAAAGTTGAGCGATTGTAGCTTGGTCCAGGCTTAGGCCTAGCAGCGAGTTGTGCCTTGAATGTTCCGCGAAGAGATGCGGACTCGCGTGACGGCCGCGAGAATCAGCCTTTTGTTGTCAGAATATGAAGTCGGAGAACGGTCTTGAGAAAATCATCGCCCTCTGCAATCATGAACCTTTAATTTCAAAGTGAAACTGTTGAGGCAAGCGAAGAGATGATCAAAACTTCACTATGGCCGACGTAAGAGGTCAGAACTCGTTCTCTCTTTCTCTCGATCTCTCTCAATGCCTCTCTACACAAGTTGAACAATGGATCATCATATTACTGTTTTTGCTGTTTCTGTTTGGTAGCCTGGCCGAGCTGCGTACGACGGCAGCGATTCGCAAAGGTGAGCGAGCACAGAGTCTCTGGGGCGTTCCACTCGACAGGCGAGACGTTGACGAACATGAGCACCTTGGATGAACCGCTGAGCGAGTCTTGAAGCAAAAAGGTAAGTTTCGAGTCGCGAAATGGCACATGGTCCTGCTTCTCGTTGCCAAGCGCTTGAATGACATTGCCGAGCGCCGAGAGCGACTTGTTTATGTTCTTGGCCTCGGTGAGCATGCCGCCCGTCGCATTTGTTTTGTCGAGACGCTCAGAACCAGCAAGATCAATGAGATTGAGCTTGGAGCGTGTTGTAAACTTTTCGTGCTTCGCCACGAGCGTAATGGTAACGACCAAGTGGGAGCGGGACGAGTGCTGATTCACATTGTGGCGGCCCACGGTGCGGTTCAAGATGCCCTTCTTCATGAGTTCCTCAACGCGTTCCATTGACTCGATTGGAACCTGTTCCAGACCGGGCACATGGAGACCGTGCGGCCCGCGACGAACCTCTAGCTTCTTGCGCACCTGGTGCTGTGGGAGCTGTTTGGGGTCCACAGGCGCCGCAAAGAGATCTCGAATAGACTCATTGTAAATCTCCAGCATTGACATCTCCACAGAATACTCGACGAGGCCCTTGCGCTCCTCCACGGTATCAAAGAGCGTCTGAAAAGTGCGGTGGATCACGCCGCGGTCGGTGTCCGTTCCGTCCATTGTATACGTCTTGCCCGAACCCGTTTGTCCGTAAGCAAAGATGCATACATTGTATCCATCAAGAGCAGACTGCACGAGTGGTTCGACCTGAGCATAGACCTGAGCTTGCTGGGATGCGGGATTAAAAACCTCGTCAAACTCAAAGAGGTCATTCTGGTCGCGACAGGCCAGCGACTGAACGAGCTGGATCTCTCCCTCGTTTGGAAAGCTCACCACCACGTCAGCCTTGCCGGACTTTGTCTCATGGCCCAGCACGGGCCGGACACGGCAGTACACGCGAATGTTACCCTGGAGATCGACGAGCTTGTTGTGAATGGCGCGCCGCTTGCGAATTTCGTCGGCAAGGCGGTCTTCAACTGCAGCCACCGTCTGCTTCATGGCCTCAAACTCCATTGGGTCGATTGACTCAGCATTACGCAGCGTCTCGAGGTCCTGCTCGAGCTGCGCAACGCGACGTGCCTTTGCCGCAAGTTCTTGGGTTTGACTCTGAAGGCGCTCTTCCTGCTCTTGGAGCTTTTGCTCGTTGGCAGCGCCCGTGCGGGCGTCATGAGCACGAATTGCGGTCTCCATTTCGTCCTTGCAACGCGCGAGATTTTGTTCGAGACTGCGAGACTTTTCTTTGGCGCGCCGCAACTTCATCTCGAGGTCGGCGACCTGCTGCTCGTGCGCTTCGTTGCGCGAGGAGAGCGCGGCAAGTTCCTCGATTTTGGCTTGCGCGGCGGCGAGCTCACGACGTAGCTGGGCGCCCTGCGCGGCCTCGCGCGCAAGATCCTCACGCGTTGTCTTGGCACTCGATTCGAGAACCTCGCGCTCGGAGGCTTCGCGCTCGTGCGTGCGGGCCAAGCCCTGCGCATTTTCGCGCGCAGCAATGAGCTCGGCATGCGTCGCGTCGAGCTCTGCGTCCTTTTCATGCAGCTGCTCGCGCAGACGATGCAGAGAGGACGCGAGCTCTTCGATCTTGCGCGTCGCGCCATCATCGGCCTGAGAGCGTTTCTTGCCGGCTTCCTGCATGTCGACGAGGGCCTCTTGCGCAGCCGCGAGATCCCGCTTGGCACTTTCCGACGCATCCGCGGCTCGTTGCGCCTCGTGCCGAAGGGCTGCGGACGTGGCGAACTCTTGCTGAAGTTCAGCCTTGACCTGCGTGAGAGCTTTTTGCAAGACATCGCGCTCGTTACCGGCTCGCGTGGCGCGACGCTCAGCAGCGTGAAGCTTTTCCTCTGTATCAATGAGTTCGGACTTTTGCTGGGAGAGCTTGTCGTGGAGATTTGACACTTCGTCGTGCAATTCCTTGAGCTCTGCGCTTTCTCCGCCTCGCGCGCCGCCCTTGCTACTTGCAGAGGAAGGAGAGCCTGCGGATGCCGACGCTTTCTGAGGCGAGGCGCGCGACGCAGCAGCGAGTTCATGACGGACTGTTTGCACCTCACGCTCAAGAGCGTCGGCGCGATCTTGAGCCTGTTGCGCATCTTGTCGCAGGCGCGCTGTGGTCTTGAACTCGAGATCGAGCTCGACCTTGACCTTGTCGAGTGCGGACTGCACCACGTCGCGCTCGTTGGCGGCTCGATTGAGCTGACGCTTCGACGCTTCGAGAGCCTCCGTGGTTGCGAGAAGTTTGTTCGCCGATGTCGAAATCTCGGTGCGCAGACGCTGGAGCTCTTGCTCTTGCGCATGGGTCTCCTGATCTTGCCCGTTACTCCTGTTAGTACCGCTGTTTGCAGCAGCTAAATCTCTTGAGCGAAGTCTACGTTCGGCCTCGGAAGCTCGCTGCTTAGCCTTGGTCCTGTCTTCTTCAGCTTGTTGGCATTGACGCCGCACCTGATCAAGTTCGGCCTCAAGACCCACGACTTGCTTGCGGGACGCGAGACTGGCCTCCATTTCTTCGTTGAGCTCCTCCTTGACTTGGCCGAGAGCGTGCTCCAAGCTCCGCTTTGCCGCGGCCATATCTTCGAGTTGTTGCGCAAGAGCCTCGCGCTCTTTCGACTCGTTCGCATTCGCGGGCTTTGGCGAAGCTGCATGACTCGCTTCATCGAGAGCCCGTTGGCGTTCATCGTCAAGCTCTGCCTGGAGCGCATCAAGCTCTTTTTCGGATCGAGCTCTTTCCTCCTTGAGCGAGCGCTTGAGTGCCGCGACGCGCGCGCGCTCCTCCTCCAGCTGGACCTCGAGTGATTTTGTCGCCTGCGCGCGTGTGGAGAGGATGCTGTTGTTGTACTCGTGAATTAGATCTGGCACATCCGTGTAAAGCACGCTGGCGGAAAACCAGCACGAAGTACCATCACTGTAAACTGCCTTGTATTGCATGTCAACCTCACCATCGGGCAGTGCTGACGCGCGATGATCCGTGATGCTCTCAATGAGATTCTGATCTTCGGTTTTGTCTTCGTAATCGTCATCTTGATGTTGATTGTCATGCGCTTTGGGAGCTCGCGGGGGATGTTCGTCCGTGTCGAGTGGGCTCAGACCGAGCTCTTCGGTCATTTTCCGCTCGCGCTCGGCAACGTCAATCTCTCGCCCTGGAGTCGATGCGACGGTGTGGCGATATTGTTTGGGTTGCTCTTTGTGGACATGATGACTCTGACTTGCTTGCGCTTGAGCAACATTTGCAGTTGCGGCGCCGAGCTCACGAGACCAATTGACCGAGCTGGCCCTGCGTTGGCGCTCCTCGTTGGCGATGGAAGGGTTGTCGCGAAGCTTTAGAAAGAGTCGTCTGTACGGCTCGTCGAGCGGATTTTCCCACGTGCTTTGGCCCGTACGATGATTGTAGTAGTACGGATTACCATCGGCGTCCTCAGCAGGCTCCCATTCTCTAGGCAGGTCGGCAGTGAGCGCCTCTTCGGCGAGCCAGAGGAAGCCCGCGTCGCGCTGAGGGTCCATGCCCAAAAGCATAGCATGGTCTACGACTGCCTTGCGGAAGACATCGTCTTCGTTGCCGCCGAGCTCCATGGCGTCGCGCCAAGGTGATCGCGCGCCGTCCTCAGCGCCCGGCCCCTCTCGGTCCTGCTTTGGCCGTGGCAGCGTGCGAGCTGCTGCAAGCGACTTCCAGCGCGTCGCGTTATGGACAGCGCTGGCCTCACCATTTTTTTCATTCCACCGGCACGAGACGGTTACACTTGTTGTTATCGACGCGTACGGTGACCGGTGACCCGAACGAAGGGGCTGGCCCGCACTGCACCTTTTCTCTCCTACCTCACGTCTCAAGAATTTGACGAAGCTGATAAGCAGAGTTGTTGCTAGATCTGGGAGCAAGCGGATGATGAAGTGATCGTCCAAACCAAAAACGGTTGGGGGAAAAAAGTTGAAATGAAGATGACAAGATACAAGCACAAGAAAGGTCAAGACGTTCAATGAAGCTTCTGCCACCCTGCCCGATGATCGCGCCAGGTTTTGAATGAAGACTTGAGCGGGCTCTCCATGCGTTTAGTCGTTAGACACATACGATTTCAAGAAGGTATGACGCGTCAAGAGAGAGCGAAGTGCGCGTTGTCACTGGAATGGAAAACAGGAAACAAGACGAGAGGATTAATTTTAAAAAAAAAATCGTCTGATTTCATGCCAGCAAGATTCCTACAATGATGCAGAAGAAGCGGCCGAGTCCACAAAACTTTTCCCTTTGATATAAACAGAAACAGGTGAAGGTCATCATTATACGGCAGCCAAACCTGAAAACCACTGTCTGATGTCATGCCTGCAATCCTCCCAAGGTGATGCTAAAGAAAAAAAAACCGTGTCACGCCGCGAGTTTAGGTACTGAAAAAAGAATATGTCTGATTTCATGCTAGCAACATTCCTATAATGATGCAGAAGAAGCGGCTAAGTCCACAAAGCTTTTCCCTTTGATATAAACAGAAACAGGTGAAGGTCATCATTATACGGCAGCCACTGTCTGATGTCATGCCTGCAATCCTCCCAAGATGATGATGAAGAAGAAAAACCCGTGTCACGCTGTGAGCCAAGGTAATGGAAGAAGAAAATGACTGAATTCATGCTTGCAACATTTTTACTACGATGATGCAGAAGAAGCGGCCTCGTCGACGGCCTCAGTAAAGATTTCCACAGCACGGTCGATCTCGTCGGCGGAGACTGTGAGAGGAGGAATGAAACGAACGGTTTCGAAGGCAGAGCAACCAAGAAGAATCATGTCGCGATCAAGGCAAGCCTTGGATACTGCGCCCTTGATGCCCGACAACTTGGTGTTGAATTCTACGCCAACCATGCATCCAAGTCCGCGCACATCGGAAACGATGTCAGGTCGATCCTTTTGAATGCCGCGCAAGGCGTCCATGAGTTGTGCGCCTCGATCGTGGCTGTTCTGGACAAGATTTTCGTCCTTGATGACTTGCTGCGTGGCGATGGCCGCAGCGCAGGCGACCGCATTTGCGGTGTAGGTTCCGCCCATGGTGCCCGGATCCTGCTTGTCTGTGATATCCTGCCGCGACCAGACAGCAGCAAGAGGAAACCCAGACGCGATACCCTTGGCCGTGACGAGGATGTCGGGTACGACGTCAAAGTGTTCGGTGGCAAAAAGCTTGCCCGTGCGCCCAAATCCTGTCTGCACCTCGTCCATGACGAGGAGAATGTCATTGGCCTTGCAAAAAGCTTGCACGTGCTCAACGTACTCGCGCGTCGCCGGGACATAGCCGCCCTCTCCAAGCACGGGCTCCATGACCACGGCCGCAATGTCGTCCGGGTGAACCTGCTGCTTGAAGAGGAGATCGAACTCGGCGATGGCCTTGGCCGTGGAGGTGCCTTGATGCTCGTAGGGAAAGGGGGTGACATAGACGGAGGGCATGAAGGGTCCAAACTTTTGTCTGTAGCCGCGGCCCGAGGTCGTCATGGCGGCCGTGCCGAGTGTGCGGCCGTGATAAGACCCTTGCATGACGATGACGCCGCCCTTGCCGGTGGCGTTGCGTGCAATCTTGACGGCGTTCTCGACGGCCTCGGCGCCCGAGTTCGTGTAAAAGACGCTGTCCAGCCCCTTGGGCATGAGTGGCTGCAGTACGTCGGTGAGTTCGAGCATCTTGTCATGGTAGGCAATGTTGACCTGCGCGTGGATGACCCTGCCGACTTGCTCCTGGGCAGCTGCTACGACGCGGGGATGGCAGTGGCCCGTGGACACGACGCCAATTCCGCTCGCCATGTCTAGCAGCTTGCGGCCCTCCTCCGTGGCGACCCAGCATCCCTTCGCCTCGGTCACGACCAGGTCCGCGAGCCGTCCCACGCCCCTGTTGATGGCCCGCTTCGCCGAGACATGCGCCATCCCCTCGACCGGGCCTCCGCGCTGCTCCCTCTGCCCTGCGCTGCTCTGCTCTGCTCTGCTCTGCTCTGCGTCGCCGTTGCCGCGCCTCTTCTCCGCGCAGAACCTGCTCTGCTCCTGCGCAAAGCTCGGCGCTCTGGTCGAGGCTCTGCTCCGCGCTCTGCCGCTGCGGCTCGAGCAGAGCAAGCAAAGCAAGCAGAGCAAGCAGAGCAAGCACGGCGCGCTTCCCGCGTCCCTGCTCAGCGCCGAGCCACGCCGAGCCACGCCGAGCCACGCCGAGCCACGCCGAGGAAAGAAGCGTCCCGCCCGCCCGCCCGCCCGCGTCCTCGGCGCCCCGAAGCCTCGCGGCGCGGCGGGCGCGGCGGGCGCGGCGGGCGCGGCGGGCGCGGCGGAGATGGGACGGGACGATCGATGATGGGCGGGGCCGCTGGCGGGGAGTATCTTTCTGCAGGTTAATTAACGGCGCGCGCGGCAGGTCGCGGCAGACCGTCAACGCGCGCGACCGGCGGGCGCGGCAGAGCTCTCGCGCGGCAGCTCTTGTGCTGCACGCGCGCGCAGGGACGATGGCGGAGTGGTCGACGCCGCAGATGGCCGCGGCGGCGGCGGCGGCGGCGACCGTGGGCGTGGTGGCGACGCTCTGGGCGACGAGCGCGACGGGCGGCGGCGACGCGGCGCGCGCGCTCTGGGGCGGCGGCAGCGCGGGGCGCAGGGGAGGCCGCCGCGTGGTGCTGGTGGGCGCGGGGCCCGGAAGCGCGGACCTCATCACCGTGCGGGGCGCGCGGGCCATTGCCGAGGCGGATTTTCTCGTGCACGACCGACTGGTGTCGCCGGAGCTGGTGGCCATGGCCAAGCCGGGCGTCACCCTTGTCAACGTGGGCAAGGCGCCGACCAAGAAACGGTTTCCGCAGTCTGAAATCAACCAAATCCTGGTGGACCTTGCAACAAATGCGCACGCGCACTACAAAGTGCCCGAGAACGCTTCCATTGTGCGACTCAAGGGCGGTGATCCGTTCATCTATGGCCTGGGCGGCGACGAGGTCATGGCGCTGCGCGAGGCTGGCCTTGCGTGTGAGGTCGTTCCCGGCCTTTCGAGCGCGACAGCAGTGCCAGCCTGCGCAGGAATCCCCGTGACGCAAAAGGGAGTGGCCACCTCGTTCACGGTTCTCACGGGTCACGTGGCGCCGGGCGAGCCGGGCGCCGCTGACTGGGCGCACGTGCCGCGACAGGATGCGACGCTTGTCGTGCTCATGGGTGTCAAGAACATGCGCAAAATTTGCTCGTACCTTGTGTCTTCCGTAGGCTGGGCGGCCAGTACGCCGGCTGCCGCGATTCAAAGTGGAACGACAACGGGCGAGGTGGTTGTGCGCGGCACGCTCACTACACTTGCCGATAAGGCCGAGCAGGCCTCGTTGGCGTCACCCACAATTCTCGTGATTGGCCAAGTGTGCGACGTGTTGGAGCCTGGAGCTGTCATTCCGTATGCTCAGCTGGAGAATCTTGCCAAGGCCTCAGATGGGACTTCGCAAGCTTCCTCATGGCTGCCGGCGCCGCCCCGCAACATTTGGGGCCTGGCGCGGCCTCCGCCCTCGGAAGAAGCAGAAAAGTAGAGCTCTTGACGGAGATTGTGCTCGGTATGACGCGATCGTCGTGCGATGAGCTCAGCCAGCTGAATCTGTACGTATCGGTGTGCAGAGGACTCAAGAAGAACAAGAACACAAGAACAAGAAGTACTTAGCATAAGCTGCACTCGCGCAAATCCTTGCACGCTCGGACAGACATTCCTTGTATGAAAAAACAAATATGGAGAGAAAAAAGAGACAAAAGGAAAGAAACGAAAGGGCGCGGCAAGGCAGAGAAAGAGAGAAAAGAGGCAATTCTACATGTAATTATGCGCAGCTGCGGCCACAAGAGCGACAACCACTACGACAGCTGATACTGTGACAATGAATGAAGTCGTAGACTGACTTTTGGGATCTTCTTGTTCATCTTCCTTTTCATTTTGAGGTGCGAGACCCTTCTTGCCGCCACTACCGTTGAGTGCAGACGGGGAATCCTTTTCCTGTGCAGCAGCAGCAGCTGAAGCAGTGGACTCATCCTTTTGGCCCTTTGGTGCAAGCTTGCGCAGATTGACGAGATTCTCGGCAATCATGCCCGTGGTGTAGTCCTCAACCTTGGAGCGGTACGAGTCTGGGACACTAACGCGCGCGTCAAGATCATTGGCAATAAGTACGAAGCAGCCGCCCTTGGCAGGTCGAAGTACCATTCCGCCAAAACTCTGCGTCGCGCGCTTGCGATCGCCAGAGTCTGAGGGCGCAGGAACCTCGGGGTGCTCGTTGAGGCCGAGATGCACAATCACCTCTGTCCCATCCGATTCGCGCGAATGCTTGATGGCCATGACAACGTCCCGTGGGCGCATAAACATCATAGCTTTCATGACAAGATACTTGACATCGAGTCCGCCGACAGGCGAGACCTCGTCGATCGTGTCGATATTAGTTTCGACCTCCTTCATGCGCGAGAGAAGAATTTGAGCGAGGGAGGCGGGCGAAGCGTTGGGCACGAGCCCAGAGACGCATCGTCTGCCGAGATCCGGATTGTTGCAGCTGGTGAGGCCGTTCTTGGAGCTGCAGAGCTTCCAGTCCGGAGGGCAGTGCCGCGCATCGGCCTGAACGGCGTTTGCGAGTTCAAGCAATTCGCGACGGACCTTGGTCGCGCTGGCAATAAGTCCGGTCTCGTCCTCGGGGATGCGTAGAAAGCGAAAGAGGGCTGGGCTGGTCCCGGCCTTCTTTACGACCGCGAGCAGGAGTGCATTGAGGCCGTGTTGCCGCTTCCGTGGGGACTTGCTGCCGAAAACCTTGCCGGGCAGCTCGTCCTCTCCCGCGCGGACCTCTTTGGAGAGGGCGTCGAACTCGCGAAAGCGCCTCCAGGCCGTCCCGCTCGCGCCGTCCTCCGTCTCCCACGCCACCTCGTACTCTACGTGGCCCTTTTCCGCCGTGCGCCAGTCTTTGACGCGCGCGCTGCGCACGGTGCGGGAGTCGTTGTTGTTGTCCTTCTCGTTCACCATGTTGTCTTCCTCTGCGAGCCTCGCGTACACGTAGAGAGGGAGGGGCGGAGGGAGCGGGAGGGAAGAAAAGCGCTGTTGCCCGCGCTGTTCGCAAGCGCTGCCTGCCCTGCCCTGCCCTGCCCTGCCCTGCCCTGCCCTGCGCAAAAGCGCGATAGATCTGGGTTTGTTTGCTTCACGTGGCAGGCCAGCGGCTTCGGCCGGACCTTGAGTGAAGGTGTGAGGTCCGCTTCATTTTTATCGTTCGAGCCAGCCAGCCAGCCGGCCAGCCAGCTAACCAGTCCAGTCACCCAAGCCCAGCCATTTGCCCGTCGCGGTAGGCTCTAGAGGGAGGGACGGAACGCCCGACTTTGGTGTGGATGATCATGCGATTGATGAGCAGCAGAACGATGTCGACGCATGCGTCGAAGTGGACATCTATCTGCCAAAGGGGCTTTTTGTAAGCCTAGCCAGAGCGAATGCTCCGGAAGAGTGAGTTACATTGTGAGTAGCAAAGAGATGAAGAGGATGCCTCATTGCTATGTTTGAGGCCGGCCTGACTGTCAGTCAGACCGTCAAGCCTGAAGAAATGAGAGTGCGATGGTTTTCAATATCCAAAACACAGTTCAATGATACAAATGATGTTAAAGCATATAAGACTCTCTGGTGCTGGCATTCGCGAGCGAGGTTTGACGTTCGAGTCCACGATCTCGTCGCCAAGGCCAGCAGCCAGCAAAGCAGCCAAAAGGAGGAGTTGAAGGAGACGGTGGGGCGTCTGCTGCCTCAAGAGCGAGTGCCAGCGCACCCCACGTTCGCGCAGATGGCGAAGCCTCGGTGCCGTCAAAAGCGCGCTTCACGGCGCCCGTCTCCACGTCCCAGATCTTGACAGAGCAGTCCCATGATCCACTGACAATATCAGACCCCAGCAAAGAAACGGATTGCACTGCATTCGAGTGTCCGTGAAGCGTACGAAGCTCTTGACCATCCGTAGCATCCCAGACTTTGATGGTCCTGTCCCAAGAACTGCTGACAATGGTATCTCCGTCAAGTGCAACGGAATTGACCCAGCTTGTGTGTCCTTCGAGGGTGTGAAGAAGCTCAAAGGAAGGCACGTCGTAGACCCGAATTCGTCGATCGTCAGATCCGGTGACCAAGTGTTTGTCGTTCATGGCAATAGATTTCGCCCACACTGTCGGCACGCTGAAAATATGCACACGTTCGCCAGTAGACTTGGAAAATACCTGAACTGTGCTGTCTTTAAAACCTACGACAATGAAATCGTCTTGGGTGGCAAGACCGCCAACTTTTGAGCCAACTGAAATTGTTGAAGTGCATACCCCGGTGGATGCGTCCCACATCCGAATGGAGCCATCCCAAGATCCAGAGAACACGACGCCACCATCCAAAACGACGTCCCAAACGGCGTCCGTGTGTCCTTGCAGCACGTAAACAACTGCCCCCGAGAGGACGTCAACAAGATAGACGGCACCTGTGTACGTCCCGACAACAGCAAGATTGCCGTGAACATCGACGGCCAGGGCTCCTGCGTTATTGGGCGTCTTGACCTCCAAGACCAAGGCGCCCTCTTTGCTCCACGCGCGGAGAGCGGGGTCGAAGCCGCCGCTTCCGGCCACGATGAGCTCGTTCGACTGCGCGACAGCCCAGACGCTCCCTCCGATACGACCCATGGCGCTTTTGCTTCCTGTCTTGCCGAGCCGAGATCCTGTTGCTCTGCTAATCCCAAACCACCAAGCCAAAACGCAGCCACGATGGCGCGAGCGAACTACGTTTGCCACGCACGAACTGCAGCACCCGGGCACGGCGAGAGCGTGGGCGGCCGCCGGGGCCGAGGCGTCTCGATTGATCGATTGCGCGAGCCAGCCCGAGTTGAGTCGCCTGTGAGTTGAGCTGGTCCTGTCAGCCAGGCAGGCAGCACCTGGGCGTGTGCCGCCGCTACTGCAACTGCACGTGCTAGGCAAGTTGAAGGTAAAGTAAAACCTCTGACTGTGAAGGCGGCACGAGGTGACGCTCCGCGGAACATGCTGGAACCAAGGCGAGAGGGGGCTGCCAGCGAGGGGTAGATCGGCCCTCGCAGCGGCAACACGCAAGCCCAAGTCTTCGGATGACGGTGGTAGAGGCTCGCGGTACGTCTCACATCGACGAGAACGCCAGCGGGCGTACTTACGTGTGGTTTGGCTCTGGATTTTGCCTGGACCACTCATTCGCTGATCATCTGCATCATCACACTTTGCCGCGCATGTCCCGTTTTCGGCCGTCCAGGTCATGTAGCAGACAACCCACTCCACTACAGTGAAGTATCGTCATTGCACGAAGAACGGTTTTGCCAGCTGCGAGGACCATGCACAGCATGCCACTTTGTCTATATCAACATTCTATCGTTCGTTTCGCTCATGAGACTGGTAACAAACTACACACACATAAATTGGTTTTAGCTTTGATTTTGCTGGCTTCCCCGGACACGAAATTCGGGCGTCGGGGCTTCGTTTTACAAATTACAAGTCTTCGGCGAGGGACGCACCTGATGATGATGGGTTGCGTCGGGTTCGATACCATTGAGAAAAGAGCATGCGCGGCAAAAGGTCGCCCTTGATATCTTCATGAATAGTTCTTCGCAATCGCTCGAGCTGTTGTTGTGGATGCTCCTCCTGCTTCGCCAACTTTTGCTGCTGTTTTCGCTGTTTCCTCTTCTTTTGCCATTGCGTCTTTCGATCTAGCAGAGAAGACGACAACGAGCAAACTGGGACTTCCTTGCGGTTCATCGCTCGGTTCAAAGCTGCCAATTCCCGAGTGGACGGCAGCGGTTCTGTTCCGTCATACGAATGCTTCAAGGCCCCCGTGTGAAGGTCCCAGGTTTTTACAGAAAAGTCCCAAGCCCCACTCACAATGTCGGAGCCAAAGATTGAAACCGAAAGGATGGCGTTGTCATGTCCGTGGAGCATCAAGAGCGGGTCACTCGTATAGCAGTCCCAAATGATGATTGTTGTGTCCCACGAGCAGCTCACAACACGGTTTCCGGCGACAGCGACAGAGTGCACCCAGCTTGTATGTCCTTCGAGGACGTTGAGCAGCTCAAACGAGGGTATTGCGTAGACCCTCACCTTTTTGTCATTCGAGGCGGACACCAGGTGGCGCGCGTCCATCGCGACCGAGTGCACATCGTCGCCTGCGTCACGAATCACCGCAAGAGTTTCTTCGGTGGTCCTGTCAAAGATGCGCACCGAATTGTCCACCAGGAAGCCTGCGGCGATCAGGTTGCCGTGCGTGGCAATGCCGCCGATCTTGGGTCCAACGAAGATCGACTGCACGCACTCGCCGGTCTCCTCATCCCAGATCCGAATGGACCCATCCCAGGAGCCCGTGACGATCGCGTCGTCGAGCACGACGCTCCAGACCGCTGCCGTGTGGCCTTGAAGCTCGTGCACGACTTCTGCGGCGAGCACGTCGACGATGAAGACGGCGCCCGGAAAGGTTCCTGCTGCGGCGCGGTTACCCCGCACGGCGACGGCCAGCACTCCAGCCTGGTTGGGCGTGGCCATCTCGAGCACCAGCGCGCCCCCGCGCCTGGTCCACGCCCTCAGCACCGGGTCGAAGGCGCCGCTGCCGGCCACGACCAGCTGCTCCGACTGCGCCACGGCCCACACGCTCCCGTTGATGAGCCCCATCCCGCCCGCCGCGCCTCCCGCCGCGCCTCCCGCCTCCTCGCCCGCCCGCGCAAGCCCGCCCGCGAAAGCCCGCGCCCGGCCCCGCGCAGGAGCGAACGGGTTCTGCCGCCTGCCTCGCGCCGCTGGCTCTGGCCGCGGCGTGCGCATCCCGGCGCGCTTCTTCGCACCGCCCGCCCGCCCGCTCCCAGTGCCAGCCATCCCTCCCTGCGCGCTGCAGCGCTGCGCCGGCCGAGAGGAGAGGAGGAGAGGGAGGAGAGGACGGCACGCCGCGGCGACGCCCGCGCTCCCCCGCCGGCTCGGCCTGGCCTGGCTCGGCCTGGCCTGGCCTGGCATGGCATGGCGTTCACGCAGAGCACCCACGGTCGATGGCTCCTACACCGCCACGTGCACCAAAACACGCGTCGACGCAGTTCGTGCTTCTCGTTCGTCCCTGCGCTGCTGCTGCGGCTCGACTCGACTCGACTCGACCCGCCTCGCCTCGCAGCGGCAAGGCAAGGCAAGGCAAGGGCAGACGCGTGAGGAGAGAAGACGAGGCGAGGCGAGACGAGAGCAGAGCAGGCAGGCCGGCCCAGGCCACGCGCGCTGGCCTGCGCGCGCACGGGGAGCGGCCAGCGCCGGAGGAGCTGGGGCGAAAGTGGCGCGAGGTCGGGACTGCGTGCAGGGCAGAGCAGGGGAGCGGGAAGGAAGGGTGGACCGAGTTGAAGGTATCGGCGTTGACATGTGGGAGAAGAAGCCAAGGAGGACAAGGACAAGGAGGA
This sequence comes from Aurantiochytrium sp. KH105, assembly GCA_003116975.1. NCBI lineage: Eukaryota > Bigyra > Thraustochytrida > Thraustochytriidae > Aurantiochytrium > Aurantiochytrium sp. KH105. Next base: position 47,658 of record BGKB01000092.1, read on the forward strand.
GGAGAAGAAGAGCAAAAGTATGATTCACAAAGAGGTTGACTGGTGGGAGGGAGGTATTGCAAGGGGAGATGAGCGGCCTCGACGAGCAAGACTTCACGGCTGTTCGTGTGTCTGCGTTGTCATGATCTACGCACCACTGCAGTCTAGGCTCAGCTCAGCTCAGCTCAGCTCAGCTCAGCTCCGCTCAGCAAGGCCTTGGGGCTTTTTCAGGCTTGGCCTAGTAGGGCCTAGTTATCCGCTACCATAGACAAAGACACGATGAGGAGGACGAAGAAGACTCGAGCAGTGGCTCCATTCCATTGAGCACATACTTGGCAGAGCCAGACTCGAGATCCCATGCCCGGACAGTTCCGTCCCAGGACCCAGAAACAATCTCTTGCCCCACAAGAGAGACGGATTGCACGTCTCCTTCATGATCCTGGAGCATGTGAATTTGCTCGCCAGAATCAGAGTCCCAGACTCTCACCGTATTGTCTGCCGATCCGCTGACAATATATGCGCCCTCGAGCGCAACGGACCACACACGATGACTGTGTCCCGAAAGAACGTGGACGAGGTCGTATGAAGGCAAGGCGTAAATTCGAATCATGCAGTCATGCGACCCCGTCACAATACGCTCAGTGTCCATTGCAACGGCCCCAAACACATCGGTTCCTTCGCGAATGACACGTAAGCGTTTGCCGCTATCATGTTCAAAGACGCGAATGGTGCCATCCTGCAAGGCGGTTGCAATCAATTCTCCATTCGATGCAAGGTCTCCCACCTTGGACCCTGTTGCGATTGTCTTGATGCAATCCCCGCCCGACTTGTCCCATACGCGTATGGTTCCATCCCAAGACCCAGAAACGACCTCATCGTTGAGGATGATGCCTCCGATGGCGTCTTCGTGACCTCTTAAAGTCTGCACGAGCTCACCAGATTCAACATCGACAAGGAAAATGTTGCCTTCGTACGTGCCGAGTGCAGCCAGGTTGCCTTCTAGCGCCAGGGTTGTCGCTGCGGCCGCATCTGGCGTCTTCAATTCGAAAATCAAGGCGCCCGCTTTGGTCCACGCGTACAAGGCCGGGTACTCCCCTGCCGTCGCCGCGACGATGAGCGTCTCGGACTGTGCGACCGCATAGACCTCGCTAAGGCGGCCCATCGTCCGAGCGTCCGAGCGCGTGCGTGCGTGCGTGCGTGCGTGCGTGCGTGCGTGCGTGCGTGCGTGCGTGCGTGAGCGAAAGCAAGCAAACAAGCAAGAGCGCAAGGGAGAAGACTAGTGTGTCTTCTCGCGCGGCGTCGTGCCGAGGAGGAGCTGCAGCGCGCGCGCAGATGCGCCTCCTCTTTCAGGTCTGACCCCTGTTTTGGTTGCAGTGCAGCGGTTTGGGCAGCGCGTGCCGCACTTTTTCTTTTAGCCTACTTTCGAGCGAGGGAATTTTTTTTTCTCTCTTGGCCGGCCTATCCCTTCCACACAACGGAACGTGGCGGGCACTGCCAGTGCGAGTTGTCGTGCATGTCCGCTTGGTTCGTAACATCGGTCAGAAAAGAATTGGAAAGAATTGAGGTGATGAATGAGACGCAACAGAGGAAACGAAAGCAATTGATGCCAGCGATGACATCAATTTGCAGGAAGAAAGGAAAGAAGATGTTTGCACGGCGTCCTTGAGCAAAAGCAGCTTCACTTCTACGGCAACGCGCGCAAACAAGCGCAAAAGATATTTTCGGCAGCTAAAGGCAAAATGCGTCGATGTCTGCTGCACGAGGTTCGATGACTCGGAGTTTAATCGATGATGCCCGTCACGATGATCTTGCCACCATTTGCGTCAACTACAATTCTTGCTTCTTTTGGGGGATTGTGGAAACAATGACTTTTTAACAAGGCCTTGTCCGATTTTTTGATACGGCAGAAAGAGATCCTCAAGTGAGAGGCGTAACAGCAAAGAAGAGAGATGCTGGGCATTAGAGCAATGGAGACATGATCGATACGACACATACAGTGTGTGATTTTTGAGTAGTTGGTCGACGCGTCGGTAGTCCCTGTCCGAAAGACGTAAGAGGATTCCGTGTAGTACGCGTGTGCGCAGCTCAAGGGGAGAAAAGAGAAATGCAAAGAAGTCATGCAAAACACGAAAAACCCGTCTTTTGGCTCTGGAGTTGTTTGGACATGCCGTGGAAAAAAATACCTAGAGTCTGATGTTGTCGCGGCTCGCATGGTAAGCCCAAGAGGTAGTGTGTATAGCACAAACAAGAGCTTGAAGAGCTAAAAACTAGACCGACGTTTCGAAGTCTCCGACTCGTCGCCTCGGCCTCTCCGTCACTCTTAGCTCGTTAAGCACTTTTGTAACTTTCGCACCTTCATAACTTTGATATAAAAAGTTCCCTGCGTTCCCGTACCTCCGGTTCTTCTAGAAAACACCCTATAGTCAACATTTGTCTACAATATTTCGGCGTCCGGTGCGCTCCGCACAGCCCGAACCTTCTCGAAGGATCGTCGTTAGTAGGCCCTCTTAGTGATTTTCTAGAGACTCCAACGACCGGTGGCGCGGTGCACGCCTCACTAAACTCGTATGAGCGCCCGTTTGCAGCGTGTGCAAGGCGGAGATCGAAAGAGAGATTGGCGGCGCAGCACCAGACCCGAAACCTGCACAGCGAGCCTGCCCTGCCCCGACAGAGGTACGTGACGCACGACGAGACGACCGCGCTGCGCGCAAGTCCTCGGACATCACTCTTTCTTTCGCGTGGCCCTCGTTCTCGCTCCTTTCCTTCGCAATCCACGCACCGCCTTGCTCGTGTGCCGCGGACGTTGCCCCTGAGGAGCGCGCACGCATTGCGTCCCTTGGTGAGCTGGCAACCGCCCGTTTGCGGAGAACAAGGCACCAAAGGAGAGAAAGGAGAAGGAAACCGGAGGGCGCAAGAAGAAGAGTGGGAGAGAGTGAGAGTGAGAGAAGGACCCGGGACGAGAGAGACTAACTGAAGGCGAACGCGATCAACCAACAGCCAGACAACAAAACACTAGGAACCATGAGCGACGATTCGGAGACGTTCTCGTTCGCGGCGGACATCAGCCAGCTGCTGTCCCTGATTATCAACACCTTCTACTCGTCCAAGGAGGTCTTTCTTCGTGAGCTCATCTCGAACTCGAGCGATGCCCTCGATAAGATTCGCTTCTCGTCCATCGCGGACCCCTCGGTCCTCGAGGCCAACGAGAAGATGGAGATCAAGCTCATCCCTGATAAGGCCAACAAGACCCTGACCATCTGCGATACCGGCCTCGGTATGTCCAAGAAGGACCTCGTCACCAACCTCGGTACCATCGCCAAGTCCGGCACCAAGGCCTTCATGGAGGCCCTTCAGGCCGGTGCTGACATCTCGATGATTGGTCAGTTCGGTGTGGGCTTTTACTCCGCCTACCTCGTCGCCGAGCGCGTCGAGGTGCACTCCAAGAGCAACGATGACGACAAGCAGTGGGTTTGGTCCTCGAGCGCTGGTGGCTCGTTCACCGTGGCCGAGGACACCGACTACGAGAAGATCCCCCGCGGTACCCACATTGTCCTCCACCTCAAGGACGACCAGGAGGAGTACCTCGAGGAGCGCCGCATCAAGGACCTCGTCAAGAAGCACTCCGAGTTCATCAGCTTCCCCATCTACCTCCTCGTTGAGAAGGAGACTGAGAAGGAGGTCACCGACGACGAAGAGGAGGAGGAAGAGGAGGAGGGCGACGCCCCCAAGGTCGAGGACGTGACCGACAAGGAGGAGGAAGGCGAGAAGAAGAAGAAGACCAAGAAGGTCAAGGAGGTCACCTCGGAGTGGGAGCTTCTCAACAACCAGAAGCCCATCTGGATGCGCAAGCCCGACGAGGTCACCACCGAGGAGTACGATGCCTTTTACAAGAGCATCAGCAACGACTGGGAGGCTCCCCTCGCCACCAAGCACTTTTCGGTCGAGGGTAACCTCGAGTTCCGCGCTCTCCTCTTTGTGCCCAAGCGCGCTCCCTTTGACATGTTCGAGGGCGGCAACACCAAGAAGAAGAACCAGATCAAGCTCTACGTGCGCCGTGTCTTCATCATGGACAACTGCGAGGACCTCATGCCCGAGTGGCTCGGCTTTGTCCGCGGCATCGTCGACTCTGAGGATCTCCCCCTTAACATTTCCCGCGAGACCCTCCAGCAGAACCGCGTGCTCAAGGTCATCCGCAAGAACCTCGTCAAGAAGACCCTTGAGCTCTTTGCCGAGCTCGCCGAGGACGACTCGGCCGACGGCAAGTACGCCAAGTTCTACGAGGCCTTCTCCAAGAACCTCAAGCTTGGTGTGCACGAGGACTCGCAGAACCGCAACAAGATTGCCGAGCTCCTCCGCTACCCGAGCACCAAGTCTGGCGACGAGATGACCTCGCTCAAGGACTACATCTCGCGCATGCCCGAGAAGCAGCAGGGTATCTTTTACATCACCGGCGAGTCCCGCAAGGCTGTTGAGAACTCGCCCTTCCTCGAGCGTCTTCGCAAGAAGGGCTACGAGTGCCTCTTCATGGTTGACCCCATTGACGAGTACGCCGTCCAGCAGCTCAAGGAGTTCGAGGGCAAGAAGCTCATCTCCGTCACCAAGGAGGGTCTTGACCTCAGCCTTGATGAGGACGAGAAGAAGAACTTCGAGGAGGAGAAGGCCAAGACCGAGAAGCTCACTGAGCTCATCAAGTCTGTGCTCGACGACAAGGTCGAGAAGGTCATCGTCTCTGACCGCATGGTCGACTCGCCCTGCACGCTCTCCACCGGCGAGTACGGCTGGTCCGCCAACATGGAGCGTGTCATGAAGGCCCAGGCCCTTCGCGACTCGTCCACCATGGGCTACATGGCTTCCAAGAAGACCATGGAGGTCAACCCCTACAGCAGCATCATCCAGGCCCTCCGCACCAAGGCCGATGCCGATGCCTCGGACAAGACCGTCAAGGATCTTATCTGGCTCCTCTACGAGACTGCCCTCCTCACTTCGGGCTTCAGCCTCGACGACCCCGTCCAGTTTGCCGGCCGCCTTCACAAGCTCGTCAAGCTCGGCCTTTCCATCGATGACGCCACTGACGGCGATGATGGCCTCGATGATCTTGACGACCTTCCGGCCCTCGACGAGTCCGGTGGTGATGATGAGGACTTCTCCGCCATGGAGTCCGTCGACTAATTGTCCAGCGTTCGCGCTATCCTGTGAGTCTGGCCGCGTCTCCTTTGCCATTGCCTAACAACTTTGACGAGAGTTAGACTCTCTTTTATCTAAAAGAAGGAAATCTAATTTCGTCTTTTCGTGACAAAATTTACCTCTTTTATTCTACCAGTCGCTTAACTTCTTGTTGTCCGGCCTCCTTGTTGACTTTACAGTATACGTATGTGAGAACTTGAATCTCGGAGCGAGCACGTTGAAGTCGAACATGAAGCAAAAGGTAGTATAGTCCCACATGCTCGCTCGGTTCTCGAAGCATGTTCAATTCGAGCATGAAGAAAAAGATGTGTAGTAGCGGTAGTGTGCTCGTTCAGTTTGCGTCTTTATCAAACTTTTTCAAAAAAAGGTGATGAGAGAGCCCAAGCGCCTCTTGACTTGTGAAGAAGGCTGCGGAAGAAATCGAGAATCCATCGATTCGTTCATAACACGATTCCTGAGATCTAGAAATTCGTTTATACTTCAAGAGTGGTAGTATACCCCTTTAACCCCCAAATAAAAAAGACATCGCCTCTCATTACCTTTGGCCATCGCCTGGTATCCGCATGCATTCGCCTTTCGCCTCGCATCCGCTTTTCGCCTCGCACCAAGAAGCCATCGCCGCCCACAAAAACTAGCAGCAGAAGCAGCAGGTTTTTCGCCAAGGCAAAGAGGCAGGCCGACAGAAGCAGTAGCAGGGAAAAACAAAGAGCAAAAAGCGGACAAGGCTCTGCTCGTGCGCGGCGTGCGGCCGGTCAGCCGATTGATCGGCCAAGCGAGCGAGCGAGCAAGCTAGCGAACGAGCAAGCCAGCGAGAAAGGTCTCTCGCTCGCGCGCAACAGCAGCCGAAGGTGCGAGTTGCGTGCGATATATCATGACGACCATCCGTATCAAGGTACCGCGCGGCGGCGCGGCGGCGGCGTCGAACGTGGACATCGACATTAGCAGCAGCAGCGAGGACGAAGACGAGGTAGGGTCGAACGCCGACAAGTCGTTGACCGGCGACGCCGAAAATACAGACCAACGCAAGCCGCAGGACCGAGACTACGAGCCAGAGCGCCTCGAGACCGCTCCGGGGCTGGCCGGCAGGGGCAGCGCCGCTAGCGCGGGCGCCGGGCTTGGCAGGCATGGCGAAGATGACGACGACGATGACGATAACGACTCAATCGACAAGTATATGCCCGCCTCCGCGCAGTCAAAACCGGCAGCCGGACACGACGACACCTTTTCCAACCTTTCTGTCCCAGAGCGCTATCAACCGATTATTCACGAGCTCACAGAGCAAGAGCGTCGACTCTTGGACAAATTCGTGCGCTCCAAGAAACTTGTGCTGAAGATGCCGGTCCGCATGGAGCAGGTCGCAGCCGCTCGACGCGCGCAAGAGAACGAGCGCAAGCGACGCGGAAACACCTTTACGGATTCTGACCGTGTCGCGGGTCTCGTCAAGCGTCCTCGCATCAACGTCGGAGGACCGCTCGCAGACGGCGCGCACCCACAATCTCCGCCACAACAGCCCATGCTCTCGCAGAGAGGGGCTCAGCCGCGGACTCCCACGCAGCTTGACCGTGGCAAATCGATCGCCGCTCTTAGTACCCATTATGACGATGCAGGCGTGCTCATGCTTTCGGACTGGCGTTCCACCGAGAGCAAAGAGCCCCTGGTCATCGAACTTCCAAACCTCCAACACGAACCCAACGCCGCCGAAGGCTCGGGCAACTCGCAAAGTGTTCAGTCTGGAAATACCGTTGTTGTCTGGGGGACCTTCCCGGATGCTTCCGAGCGCTTTTGCATTAATTTGGCGCCGTCCACCTCGTACAAGGAAAGTGACCCAAATACCGTCTTTCTGTACCACTTTAATCCTCGCGACGGCTGGGGCAAGAAGCAGATCCAACAGAACGCCTTTGTGCACGGCAAATGGGGCCGTGCTGATCGGGCTGTACAGAGCATGCCGATTGTGAAAAACAAGCGCTTCGAATTACGAGTCACCGCTACGCCCAAGGAGTTTCTCATTTTTCTTGACGGAAGGCACTTTGACACATTTGCAAACCGTGCAGACCCTCGCTACCTACAGCCGGGCCGCTCGCTATACCTCATTGTGCCTCTCGTCGAGGATCACTACGGCGACAAGGAAGATGTCAAGATTCATGGTGTCTGGTGGGGCCATCGCCCTGCGCGAATGCGCAGCCCCTCACATAGTGGGCCGGCCTATTCTCCCAACAGAAGGTTTCCTTCTGGCCCTGGTGGCATGTCGGGTCCGCGACCTGGCCCCGGCGGCGGGCCTGGCGGCGGGTACGGCGGAGGCCCGGGTTTTCATTCACGAGGGCCCCCACATCCTGGCGGTCATCGCCGGCCAAGGTCCACGCCACAGCTCGAGGAAAAGGTCCTCTTTGTTTCGGGGCTTCCCAAAGACACTGGGTCGGCATTCAACGAGCTCTTGCGACTTTTTGAGCATTACGGCGTCGAAAAGGATCACAATGGTCAGCCACGCATACGCGTCATCGAAGGCAAGGATTTTGCCTTTGTTACGCTGCGCGAAGAGTCAAGTGTTGCCGAGGCCATTCGTTTTCTCGACGGCAAGCCCGGACAGGCTGGTCTCACACTTTCGGTCACTCGTGCCCGTAAACGACCAGGCTACCACGGCTGATCATGGGTCGCCGTCTTGCAAAAGAAACCAAACGACGAACAGTACAATTTTTCTCTTTCTTTTCCTGTTTACCTTTCTTCGACAATCTCTTGCGGCGCTGTCTGTCAGGCACCCATCAATCCAGCCAATCAGCCAGCCAGCCAGCTGGTCAGATGACCGAACAGCTAAAATGAGACTAGAACTTTGCTTGCGCATCGTCACTTTTTCTTGCCCTTTTTCTTGGCGTTCAGCTCCGTCTCGACAAAGATTGCGTGCCGTTCATGCGCGCGCTCGCGAGCGTCCTCGAGCTCCTTCTCGCGCTGCTCGCGCTCCTGCAAAAACTTGCGCATGCGCTCCTTGTGCCGTTCCTGCGCGCGTGCCTCCGCAGCGAGCTCTTCCTCGACAACTTTTTGCTCTCGCGCATTTTCAAGATCGATTATGGCTTGCTGCTGTCGCTGCACACGGAGTTCGGCATGAAGCTCCACCTGTCGGTCGAGGTAAAGCGCCTTGTTATCATCCAGAGTTTGCAAGATCACGTCCACATCACTTTGCAAGGGCATGCCATTGAATTCAATGTCGAGTGATCGAATCGTCTCGTTCTTGCACACGGTGCGCGCGAGGGCCGCGACACCGCGCTGGCCGAGGTTTGTGCGCGCCAAGTTCAGACAGGTTAATGTCTTGTTTGCTAGCAGCGCCTCGCTCAAAGCATCCACGCCACCAAAGTCGTGACCATCATCTGTAAGATTATTGTCCTCGAGGCCAAGCGTGACGAGGTGACTGTTGTCCACGAGTCCCATGCCAAGCGCAGCAAGACCTTCAGGCCCCACACAGGTGCGTGCAAGCTCAAGCCGCTGCAAAAGAGTATCACCCCTGGCCAAGGCGGCCCCAAGAGCCCGCGTGCCTTCATTTCCGATCGATCCATTCGAAAGGTCGAGCGCCACGAGTGAGGTGCATCCTGGGAGCGCCGCTGCGAGGACACGACCCATGGGCGCTCCACCGATGAAAGTCGCCTCGGAGGCAGAGCGATTTTCCTTGGCGAGCTTGAGAAAGAGTCTTAGCTTGCCGTCTTTGGCTACAAGTTGCTGATCCTCGCGCTCGTTGGCGAGCTTTCGCTGCTCTTCACGCAGTCTTTCCTGCTCTTCGACGATGCGCTGTGCACGCTCACGTTGCGCAGCATTGTAGCGCTCCAGATCTTGGACGAACTCGCGGTCAAAGGCATCTTGAAGCGCGTTTTCATCTTCTGCTAGAATTCCGAGCGGCTGAATGTCGCGGGACTGCAGCTCGCGTCGAGTGTCGTCGCGCGAGAGGCCCTTGGCCGTTCGCTGTTTCGGCGGCTCCAGCGCCAGCGGCTCGTCGATGTCCATGGCGCATGCAAGTGCAAGCGCAGCTGTTTTGTCTGCGTTTGCATGCACGTGCTCTCTCTCTCTCTCTCTCTCTGTGGCTCCTTTGGCTGCTTGACCAATTTGGGACGTGACCTTGTCCACCATCTTTGGCTGTGATGCCCTGCACTGTGGCGGCACTGCACTTTTTCCCTGCAACGGATAGGCGCCGTAGCCGTCGGCACCTAGGTATTCAACAGAGAAAGAGAGAGTCACAGTCAAGTCAATGTGAGTCAGTCACTACGGGCAAAGTCTGGTGGCGGGTCTGAAGACGGATCAGCGCCGCGCGCAGGTCAGGCAAAGTCATCGTCTGCGCGTTTCGTAGCAAGACCTCGAGGCCAGCTCTCTTGGCCTCGAGCGAAACGCGGTGCTCCAGTAAACGCTCTCGTACGATGCGAGCATCGGCAATGGTGGCTTGAGGAAAGCCGCAAGCTTCTGCAAGGCGAATGCCGTAGTCGCAAGGGATCTCAGGCGTAGAAGCAGAAACATGGGCTGCCGAAGAAGCACGCGAATGCGAGGCATCTTGGCTTGTATGCACGAGATGGCTGAGCACGAGGGCTTGGGTGACCTCGTCAATGCCAACGGAGAAACGAAGAACTTGAACTCCGGGAAGCACTTCAAGCTGGCGAAAGTGGGTCGCAAAAATCGTAAGCGTTCGTGGACGCTGCAACAGAAATTCGGACGCAGCCCACGCTAGAGCAAGGCCCTCTCGAGAACTCGTTCCGCGACCGAGCTCGTCAATGAGCACGAGCTGACAGGTGCCGTTCTCCGCTCTGTCGGACATGGTCCTGGGAGAAGTCCGTAAGATGTGCGCTAGCTCGGTCATTTCGAGGCTAAATGTAGACGCGTTGGCCTCAAGATTATCTTCCGTTCCAATGCGCGTCAGGATACGCTCCACAAGCGGAATCCGTGCCGCTCGAGCCGGGACCCACGCACCTGCTTGGGCCATAATGACAATGAGCGCCGTTTGCTTGAGCAAGGTCGACTTTCCGGCAGAATTGGGCCCCGTTACAAGTGCCATCTTTTGCAGACGGAGATCGTTTGGCACGAAAACGTCGACCTCCGCTGCCACAGCAGCAGCAGCAGCCGCTGCCGCTGCCGCTGCCGCTGCCGCGGCATTAGTAGCTGCATTCGACGTGGGCACGATTTCAGACACCAAAGTCTCGGACGCTCGAGCTTTGCGTGCTTCGCGCTGACGTTCGAGCGTCGCTTCCACGAGCAGGTGACGCCCTTGGTCAATCGTCAGGTCTGGATCTGGATCTTGCGCGTTGAGTGCGTAAATCACGGGGCGAACGACTTCCGTTTCCGCAGCCATGTTGGCAAAGCCTTGGAGAACGTCGAGAAGCGCAACGGCCTCAGCAATGGCGTAGAGCGCCGGAAGAGCGGTCTTGACGTTGGAGCGCAAATCTTCGAGGTGTAGCTCCGTGCGGCGGAGCGCTTCGCGCGTGGCCTGTTCCTGTTTGAGATTCAAACTGGCAAGCTCCTTGGTTGTGCAGTCGACAGTCTTCTTGTGAAACGCAGGACGAATGAGAAGCGATCCAAGTCTTGCTGGCGTGGCGTGTTCGCGTGGGACGCGTAAGTGGTAGCCACGCTTGACAGAGAACCAAAGACAGGCCTCGAGATCTTCATGCTGCGTGTTGAGCTGCGTCACGTACTGTTTCATTTGTGCGATTTTCTCCGCATATGTTTGCCGCGCGACGTCAAGAACACCATCGAGACCCGTGACGACGCAGTAGACAACCTCGATGCGCTGCTCCTCGGGGCTTCGCTGGAAACTAACTCCAGCTTGGAGCCGCTTGGTCAGCGCTTGCTCGAGATCCATGAGCAGCGGACGCGTCTTTGTGATGGAGGCAATGAGCGTCTTGCCGAGACGCGAGGCGAGTCGATCGGCTAAATCAGCCTCGAGAGCAAGAAGACCGCGAAGATTTTCCAATAAGCGAATGGTGTTATCCGCTTCGCGCTTGAGCGTGACGAGAGTGAATTGCTTGGGCCGGGCCGCATAGTGCGAAGTAAGCTGATCCATGTCGTGGAGGCCCGCAAGATGATGTGTCACGAGGTCGCGAAGCGAAGAAGCATCAAGCAGCTCTTGAACGAGGCCTTGGCGCCCCGTCACGACGGCATGTTCACATGGAGGCGCAACGAGCTCGGCTCGCAATCTTCGAGCGCCTGGCGCAGTGACGGTAAAATCGAGAAAATCCACGACAGCCTTGCGTGAGGCTGCGGGCTGGCGATGTTGACTAAGCACGGCGCGCCGGTCCTCGAGGAGCTCGAGGATGCTGACCGTGACATTATCGAGGGTCATGCGAGAACGGTCGTCGTCATCGATACGGACGCGAAGCGATCCCTCTGCAAAACGCGCGTCCTGCGTGAGCTCAACAAAGCCCAGCAAAGCAGCTGCGGCACCCCTGCAGAGGTAGCGGCGGTCTAGCTCGCGGAGGTCGAGGTCCACGGAGCTGAGCGCTCGAATTTTGTCGAGTCCGTGGTCTTCAGAGAAGACTCGACGAGGTCTCGTCTCCACGTGCCAAAGACTCGCATTGTCGCGCACAAGTGCCTCATAGAGCGCACTTTGCACGTGTGTGGCAGGAAAGATGACCTCGCAAGCCTTGCAGCCGACGAGCGTGGCTCGAGTGGCCTCGTACAGCTTTCCATCTCGAACTTGGCAAAGGTGCAAGATAGGGTTGCCGAGGTCGATCCAAGCGAGGCCCACCTCGCCGCTCTTGTTGCCGATTGCCGCTGCGATCACGTGTGTCATGCTCGCTTCTCTTCTTGTCCTTTTGTCCTTGTGCAATGGTTCTTTCGCTGTGTGATGATGCTCCGGCTCAGTGCAATGATGCTTTCGGATTTGGATTTGAATTTTTGAACCGACGTTCGCTTAGGAGACAACATGAAGACAAGTCGGCTCATCTTCTTACTTGGGAGGCGACAAGACCGAAACCCAATTTGGGGTTCAGAAGTCTCCGACGAAAGGGAGCGAAGCATCACACAGTGAAGAGACAGAAGTTCATCCATTCATCCATCCAAATGCGCTACGCACGGCTATTAGGCTTCGGATGTGTCATAAAATAAGAAAGGATAAAAAAAGGAAGAGGGGAAGATCCTATGTCACAATCGAAAGCCACAAATCTTCTACATAGCCTCGTGCGGCATTCGGTGATCTCACACTCGCTCAAAACGTTTTCTCTTGCACACATGCATCCATCACATGCCGACCATCATTTCATCACATGCCTCGCAATCAACGTGAAGACAACGAGCGAGCGCTACAGCGTCGCTCGCGGGCGGGTCGGACGAATCCTCAGCATCATCTTGAGACGACGCAGAACTTGCGAAGCACGGAGCGAGCAGAGCAATCTGACAATCCTGCAGGCCAGACGCCGTCGCGCTTGCCTGGGAGAGCAACGTGAACATTCAAGGTCGACGAGGTGTCGTCGGACGAGCGCGACCGCACTAGGCGAAAGAGCCTGAACGCGAGGAGTTCGCGTCGCGCCTGGCAGAGAGTCGAGCCGAGCAAGACCAAGATCAAGATGGTAGGAAAACAAAGCACGAGCAAGAGCCATCCCGGCGCAGAGTTCCTGAGTAAGAAGTTTGATGTGACGAACAAGGCGATTCTCATCACCGGCGCGTCGAGCGGCTTTGGCGAGCACTTTGCGAAAATGTACGCCGAGGCCGGATGCCGCGTCTTCGCGCTTTTGGCGCGGCGTACTGGTCGTCTCGAAGACCTGGCCGCCGATCTCAGGCAGTCCTATCCCGATATTAATATTGCTACCGTCCAGTGCGACGTGTCCAAGACGGAAGACATTCCTCGCGCCTTTGATGAGGCGGAGAAGAAGACTGGAAGGTGCTTTGATGTGATTGTCAACAACGCCGGCATCGGGCCCGTTGTGCGCGTGCTCAACGAAACGGAAGAATCTTACAACATGACAATGGACGTCAACACGCGTGCGTGCTTCTTTGTGGCCCAGGAAGCCGTGAAGCGGCTCAAGGCGGCAGAGCAGCGTAATGGTAGCATCATCAACATCTCGTCCATTTACGGAAAGCGCGTGGGCCATGGCCACGCGGTATACTCGATCAGCAAAGCAGCCTTAACGCAAATGACCAAAGCCATGGCTATCGAGGTTCTCGGCGAAGGCGTTCGCGTGAACTCTGTGCACCCTGGTTTCTTCCGCACCGAGCTCACGCAAGATTACTACGACTCGCCCAAGGGCGACGCTTTTTTGAAGAAGCATGTTCCCATGGAACGACTTGGCCTTCTCGAGGAGCTTGATGGCGTCATGCTTTTGCTGGCCAGCGATGCCTCCTCATTTATGACTGGCGCCGAGCTCCTTGTCGACGGCGCGCACACCACTTCGAGCCTCTAAGCAACAATATTTTCGATCACTTGGTCACCTCACCCTGTTTCTTTTCTGTCCCCTTCTTTTCATTACAAAAGGTTTACAGATCAGCAAACTCCGTCCATAACAAGAAAAAGAGTCACTTGTGTGATCTTTCTTCGAAAATCAAATCACTTACATTTTTTTCTGTCCTCACGAAGGCACCGCCACATATCGAGCGACATCACCCCTTTCCCATTCCCTTCAGCCCCCACTCAGAACTTGTTGATATGTTCCCTTGATTCCCCTTCCCTTTTGCGCAACCCCTTTCTCAGCCTATTTTTCGGCGCCTCTCCGCGCCGTACATCCACAACCCTAGCCCTACCTCGCTGTCCCTCCTCTCCGCCGTGTGCGGCTGCGCGCAAGCGCTCTATCGCGCCGATTCTGCACTTGGGCGCGCGCCATACCCGACTTTGCGCGGCCTGGGCAAGTGGGGCAAAGGGGCGGCCACGCCGGCGCGGGGGCGCGCAAGCGCGCGAGCGGGGGCCGCAAGTGGCTAAAGCGGCGGCGCAAGTGGAGAAAGCGGCGGCGCAAGTGCGCAATCGGCGCGGCCTGCCAAAGGCGGCGTGCAAGCAGGCAGGCAGGCGGCCGAGCGGCGCCGCATAAACAGCCAACCAGGAGCCAACCAGGTACGTGCGCGCGAGGCGGGGGCGCGCGACGGCGCTCGCGCGGGCGCAGGCGGCTCGCGCGGGCGCGGCGAGGCCCGGACGGCGCGGAGGAGACCGCGCCTGCGCGCTCGAGCGGGCGCGCCGCGACGAGAGACGCAGGCCGGAGATGCGGATGGAGACGGGCGGCATGCAGGCCTCGCTCGGGCTTTGTTTGCTGAGGAGGCGGAGCTCGACGGCGGTGGCGGCGAGAGAAAGCCTGCCGACGTGGACGACGGGGCTGCCGAGGAAGGAGAGCGACGCGGAGTCCATGTGTCGATGCGCGATACCGTAGACATGGGTGCGGATCTGCTCTTGGACGAGGTCGTTTATGAGAGGAAACAGGAGGAGGGGAGAGGAGGGGAGGGGGGCTGGCCGGCTGGCTGCCTAGGCACAGCAAAACGAAGCAAACCAAACCGAGTGAACGCTGATTTGACTGACGTATTGACGCTTGACTCTTTGACGGTAACCTGATCACGATCACAGACGTCCTCGTACGCCTCTCACACACAACCATGGGCCGCGTTCGCACCAAGACGGTGAAGAAGTCCGCCAAGGCGGTGGTGGAGCTCCACTATGCGCGATTGACGCTTGACTTTCAGACCAACAAGCGCCTCTGTGAGGAGGTCGCCATCCTGCCGTCCAAGCGGATGCGCAACAAGGTTGCCGGCTTTGTGACCCGCCTTATGAAGCGCATTGACCGTGGCCCCGTGCGCGGCATCTCGCTCAAGCTCCAGGAGGAGGAGCGCGAGCGCCGCATGGACTACGTCCCTGAGGTTTCCGCTATTGACCTTGACACCATCGAGGTTGACGCCGACACCATGGACATGCTCAAGGAGATGAAGGTCAACATCCCCAACGTCCAGGTCGCCCGGACTCGCTACTAAACCATACGTACAACATCCCCTTTTTACATATCCCCTTTGCTCCCCGCTGTTCTCTTCTCTTATCCCATCTCTCTGCTGCTCTTGTGTCTTGCTCGGTGCTTTCCGTTCTTGCACGCTTAACCTACCTCCCCGAAAGAAAGTTGTCTCGAGTGTGCGCGCGAGACCTCGGAACTCGGTTCTTGCTCAGCTTCTTGGTTGGTGGACATGAATTCCTCCTTTCGATCAACGTGACATCTCCGATTGATCAATTGATCGATTGATCGAAAGAAACAAAGCAAGAGCGAGCGATTGGACAAGCAATCCTCGGAAGAGCCCAGGGAACGGGTGTTGCGGCGATCCGCACGACGCGCTTGCTAGAGCTTGCTCGAGTCGCTGCGAGGTGCGAGCAGACGTAGACAGACAGGAAAAACAAGGACAAGAATCATGAGCGGCGCAGCTCCTCTGATGGCCGAGGGCCAGGCCGCGCTGGCGCAGCTCAAGGCGCACGGCGGCGGCGGCGGCGTCGACGAGTCGGAGCGCGATGTTGTGGCCGTGATTGTCCCTGCGGATGTCTCAGAGCCTGTGCGCGAGGTGACGGTTCACCAGGCCAAGGGCAAGGCGCTTGGATGCTTTGTGGATTTTTGCAAGGACCACTTTAGCAGACAGGTACTCTCGGGAAACCAACTTGACACGTACCGCAAGCAGGTTCAGGAGCAGGCCAAGAACCAGGAAGTCTCGGAAGAAATGATCAAGAACTTGGCTGCACGCACCATGGTGGACATGGTCGTCCTGCACCCCAACCGCCCCGACACGGGTTTTGTCTCAATCAACATGTATGTGGACGACAAGGGCATTGCCAAGGAACTCCCCATGAATCCCCGTGCAAGCGCCATTGTGGCCGCGTGTGGACAATCGACGCAGGTTCTGGGTGACGCCTTTATTGGCAAGCAATTCGACGACGAGGATGGCTTTTACCGCCTGGACTTCTTCGCCAAGGACCTCGATACCTCGCTGCCGTGGATGAAGTTCGCCGGCGCGTACAACCAGCGAAACGCTGGCCAGCAGCATCAGCCGTCTGCGGCCCAGCTCAAGCAGCTCGCCCAGAAAATGTCAGCCAAGCCACCTCCGACGGCCGCGGAAAAGGCCGCCAAGCACAAGGAGCACGTGACGTCGCGCAACGCCATTGTCCTCAAGGAAAAGGGCAACCGTCTTTTTGCGGCTGGAAAGGTTCCCGAGGCCCTCGAGGCGTATGGCGAATCGCTCAAGTTGGCGGGCGTCACGGATATTTCTGCTTCTGCTGATCTTGCGGGGTTTGCGGAAAGCCCAATCGTGCATGCGTTATTGAGCAACCGTTCTGCGTGTCTGCACAAGCAAGGCAAGTATGAGGAGGCCCTCGAAAACGCGCAAGCCTGCGCTCGCGTGCGGCCCAAGTGGCCCAAGGCCTACGGCCGGGAGGCCGAGGCGCTCACATCTTTGGGGCGCTTCGAAGAGGCGCGCGGGGCCTTGACGAAAGCGCTTGATCTCATCAAGCCCGAGGATCCTGCTCGTGCCGAGTTCCAAGCGCGTCTTGACAAGCTTCCGACATCCCAGGACTGACTGACAGTGAGGACGAACTGACTGCTGTCGCAAGGGATTCGAGAAGAGAGAGAGAGTGAGAGTGACAGATCATTAAGGGATGGAATGGAGCACGAGGGACGAGTTTGCTTGTTGTCATTTTCATCCAATTCATGCCGTCCCTTTCTTCTTTCGCTCATTGACAAATGACTTCAAGCAAGACAGGAACACCAAATTTCACGTCAAATGCTCACCGTCAGTCAGACAGCTAGCTAGCCAGCTAGCCAGCCAGCCCCAAGGCCACTCTGCGCGACTTGTCGTCGTCTCCTCTTCTCTCTCCGCGTCGTCGTCCTCCTCCTTACTAGCCCAGCGAGACGTGACGAGGCTTTTGCAAGAAAGGGACGGACCCCAAGGGTCCCTGAGACCTTTTACTGGCGCTGGCCGTGGCCATCCACCCACCACGGCCGCTCCCGGCCTTCGGGGCCTGTCATTGGTGCCACTTGGGACCACGCCGCGCGACAGCCAGCCAACGATAACGATGGACGCGACGGGTCGACGGTGCGGGGCCCCGTGCCGGCGGTGTGTCTCGTCGCAAAAGGACGACGGCGCCGGCGATGACGACGATGAGCTGACGATGTTGTTGATGATGATGCTCACGACGCTGGCTGGTGCGATGCGAAGCGTGGCGGCTGCGAATGACAGGCTTCCAAGGCAAGGCTTAAACTTATAAACTGTAAAAAGGTTCCGCTCAAGTGCAGTATCTGCTGCGGCCAAGGGAGAATTCGATTGGCCGCGCGCTCGACCCCTGTTATTACACTCGGTTGAGGCAAACGCCCGCCACCGCTGGTTCTCCTCGCCCGCCTCGATCGATCGGTCGCGCGCTCGTGCACTATCAGCCGCGCCGCAGCTCGCAGGCCGGGCAGAGCAGAGCCGCGCGCCAGTGGTTGGTTGGCCCCCGGGCGCTTCTTCCCGGCCGGCAGAGGGGCCAGCAGAGGCCTCCTGCGCCGGAGCGCGGCGAGCAGAGGCGCAGCGCGGAGCAGGGCAGGCAGGCAGGCAGGCAGGCAGGCAGGCAGGCAGGCAGGGCAGCAGCGCAGCGCGGCGCAGGGCGGGCGCCGCTTCCGCAGGGAGGGCGGAGGCGGGTCATTCCGCGTTCGCCAGGAGCCGCGGCGACCCGAGCGGAGGAGCAGAGCAGAGCAGAGCGGAGCAGAGCGGAGCGGAGCGGAGCAGAGCGGGCGCGAGGCGAGGCCGGCGAGGCGCACGCAGGCGGCGAGAGAGCGAGAGAGAGAGAGCGGCGCGCGGGAAGGCGGCGAGCACAGCCGTCGGGCAGAGGCCGGGCGGCGCGGCGAGGCGAGGCAGCTAGCAGGCTGCGCAGGCGCGGCAGCGCGAACTCCGGCGGCGCGAGGCGTAGTGCCACGCGCAGAACGGGAAAGCCCGTACCGCGAGCGGGCGAAGGAAGGGCCGCGGCGCCAGCAAGCAAGCGAGCAGGCAGGGCAGCCAGCCAGCCAGCCAGCCAACCAGGCAGCCGAGGCAAGCCAAGGCAAGCCGAGGCACGCCAGGGTAGCAGCAGCCAACCAGGAAAGCAAGCAAGCAAGCGAGCAAGCCTTCGCGCGCGCAGCGAGCGAGCGAGCGAGCAGCCAGGCAGGCAGGCAGGCAGGACAGCATGTCGTCGGGCGCCAACATCTTCGCGGCGCTCAACAGCGGGTCGAGCAAGAAGAGCAAACGCAAGGAGAAGAAGTCCGAGGCCGCCAAGGGCGAGGAGGAGCCCGCGGCCGCCAACAGCGAGGCGCAGCAGACCTCGGCCACGACCGACCCCGAGCCCCTCGCGGGGTCCCAGACGCTCGAGCAGCTCGCGAGTCTGGAACTGAATCAGAACTGGGGCGACCTTAGCGATGACGAGGACGACGACATGATGATGCTCGGCGCGGGCATGGGCTCTGCGCCCAATGGCACGGCCCCGGGTGAAGCAAACAAGGCCGAGAGCGCTGCTGCCGATGAGCACGAGGACGACGGCGACGAGGGCTTCATCTCCCCGACGAAAACCGCTGCCCCGGCAATGATCAAGCAATTGCACTCTGCTGGCAACGGGATCGTGGTGAACCAGTACAGCGACAGCGAGGACTCGGACGAAGAAGACTCGGACGAAGAAGACTCGGACCAGGACGACGACACTGTCGCCAACGACGACGACAAAGACGACGAGGAGGAAAACGAAGACGACCAGTCATCCATGGCCACCAGCAGCGCCCCGCCTTCGCGGTCCGGGTCGCGGGCCAAGAACCGGCAGCCGAGCACGCCGCAACTCTCAAAGGAGGAAATCAAGAAGCGCGAGCTGGCCGAACTCGACGCCTTATTGTCCGAGGTCGCAAACGAGGACAAGAACGAGGACGCGGCGGGAGCCCTCCCCGCTGTTGCCGAAAATGGGGACGCAGCCGCCGCCGCCGACTTGGCGGCAATCGACGATGCCCAAGCCGCCGCTGCCGCCGCTTTCCTGGCGCAGCAGACGGGCCTTAGTGTGCAGACCAACGGGTCTTCGAGCGCAAAGAAGAAGAAGAAGAAGAAGAAGAACCGCAGCGCCACGTCTTCGCCGGCATCTGCAATGCCCGCGAGCGACGCAGCGCAGCCACCTGCCTCTGAGGCTGCAGCTGCCGCCGCCGCTGCCGAGGGTAGCATCAACGACACCGCCTCGACAGAGACTGGATCCACCGAGGGCAGTGTGGACATCAGAAAGGTCATGGCTGCTCGCGCCAAGTCGGCCAAGAAGAAGTCTGGATCCTCGATTGCGGCGCAGCGTGCTGCTGCCGCTGCCGCCGAGGCCAAGTCCAAAAGCTCGGCTGTGAACAAAAAGAAGAAGAAGAAGGACAAGCCTGTGTACGCTCCATCATCCGGCCCATAAGTGGCTTCAGAGGGCAGAGAGGAGATGGTGAGCCATTCACCTTTTGTTCATTTCACCTTGGCCGTCGCGTCAATTTCACGTCTCTGCAGCCCACGACTCCTTGTTTTCAGAAGACTGGGCTGCCGTGGGCTTCGTTGCAGTGTGAACGGAAAAGGGGTGGAGGTAGAGAAGGAGAAACGGGGCGGAAACGGGCGGCAATCGAGGGGCGAAGCGTTTCTTGACTGGTTTGGGTAGCCAGTCGGAGCGATTGTCCGTGGCCCAAGCGCCGACTGGCACATTGCCGCGCAGCTATGGATCTGTTATCAGTTACGAGATCATCAGTGCCATGTGTTGCGCGTGCCTTACCATGTCATCTTTACCGTCATTCGCGTACCCTTTGCGCTCTTTTCACCTTCTTTCTTCTTTCCACACCTTTTGGCAAGTTCGTCCCCTTTGAAGTTGTGGTCGACCGCTCACAGATGTGCATTTTATCATTGGTTTTCAATCACAACACCAGAAAAGGCGAACAATGGCTCTAGTGCCGCACGCCAAAGCACGCGAACAGAGATGCCGACCACTGGCGGGCGCTCTCTGCACGCAAGCAAAGGCATTATTTTAGCTAGCATGCGTCTGCTCAAATATTACTTTATCCCGATTTTCCACCCGCTGCGAAACGTTCTCTATTTTTTTCCCCTGTTCTCTTTTTCTTTTGTCGATTAGGTAGTAGCAAGAGAAACACCACCGTGATGGCCGGCCTCTGGTCCTCCAACTTGAAGAGACACGGCATCCACCCTTTCTTTTCGATCTTTAGGGAGGAGAAGATGGTGACTCTCTTGCCAAGGATCACTGACTGACTGACTGACTGACACAAAGCAGACAAACAATGACACGATGTCTATGAGTGGAGCTTGAAAGTTGAAAAAAAGATAGAAAAAGAAATATTGGTACACACACATATACGCTTGCGCGTGCGCGTTCATGCGAGGAGGCTTGTGCGCGCAAAGAAAAGGTAACCTCGTGACAAACAAATTTGGTCAGTTGAGTCAGTCGGTCGATCAATTTAGTTGGTCGGTCGGTCGGTCGGTCGGTCGATCGATCGGTCGATCGATCGGTCGATCCGTCCGTCAGGTCGAAACAACCGAGATATACGCTGGTAGCGCATGAACCTGTGCCAAGCTAACTTGTGGGCACCAGCGCACACAGAGGCGACGCATGGCAGGGAGCTTGGCAAAGGCGCTCACACTTTTGAGACTGCTACAGCGGGTGAGATTTACATACTCGAGGGACGAGCACGCCTCGAGGGCCGCGACGGATTGCAAACTGGCGCAAAAGCCAAGGTCAAGGTGCGTGAGCGACTTGCAATGGGCGAGACCGGACAAATCCGCAAGGTTTGCACAGCCCGTGAGACTAAGATATTGCAGGGAGGTTCGCTCGGCTAGTGCGACGGATTGAAGCCCGATACAGCCCCCAAGAAAGAGATGTTCCAAAGCAGAGCACTTTGCGACCAGACCCACATCGACTACGCTATAGCAGTGACTCAAATCGAGCACACGCAATGCCTTGCACGAGACCAGGACGTCAAGGTTCGCGAGTGAGTCACATCCCGAGAGCAAAACCTCTTTGAGAGACTTGGCGCAGGCCTTTAGCGCAGAAATGTCGACGAGCTGGTCGCAAGAGCCGAGGTCGATCTTTTCGAGCAGAGGTGGGAGACTCGGGCAGCTGACTAGCTGCGAGCAGCCCTGAAGAGCGAGACTGCGAAGACTGGCGAGGTCGGCGAGCCCTGCAACTGCGGTCGCGTGGTCCGAGAATAGAGAGAAGCACAAGCTAAGATCGAGCTCCTGGAGGTTTGTACAGAATTCGAGCCCTCGCAACGAGGAGAGGCCGCGGCAGCCCGAAAGGTGGAGCGCGCGGAGTTCCTCGCAGGACGCGAGGGGCTCGACAGAGGTGAGCGTCTCGCATCCCTCGAGACGAAGGTCCCGGAGATCGCGAAGCGCGGTGAGCGGTGAGAGATCGTCAAGCGGGTTGAGGCTGAGATCGAGGGTGGTGAGCCAGCGGCAGGCGCTGAGGCCGAGCAGGCCGCGTTGTCCGGCACCCCGAATGGCGAGGGAGCGCAGTACGAGCGGCTCGAGCGCGACATCCAAGACCTCGCGCACATTGGCGTCGCGGCAGTCGAGCGCGATACCTTGGACATACCAGCGGCGGCGGACGCTGCGAGACACGAAGCAGCGCGCAAGGGCAGTGCGT
This sequence comes from Aurantiochytrium sp. KH105, assembly GCA_003116975.1. Taxonomy (NCBI): domain Eukaryota; class Bigyra; order Thraustochytrida; family Thraustochytriidae; genus Aurantiochytrium; species Aurantiochytrium sp. KH105. The sequence goes on from BGKB01000092.1 coordinate 69,370, forward strand.
CCGAACCACCGGATGGGTTCCATTTGCAGCAGGTCGAGCTGGCGGCCCCATAGCTGCGCGCTGACGTCGTGACATGTGAGCGAGAGCATGCCGATGGCCTCGGGCCGCAAGTAGCTGAGGACCGTTTCCCAGAGGCCGTATTCATGGTAGACGAGGTCAACGAGCCCTGGGCGCTTGCGTGAAATTGTTGGTCGCGGTGAAACAACCCCCTTGCGAGCCATGTCGCCGAGGTGGGGGGGGTCGAGGTTGGCGTCATCATCGTCGCTACAATTTGCTTTTTCCTCTTCCACTTCGATTTGCCGTCGGCGGAGTTTGATGCTCGCGGGGCTGCAGGGGTGGGGTTTGATGCTGGTGACGGCACGCACGGAGCCGCTGGCGCCGCAATGGAAGCACGAGGCGTGGTCTTCGTAGATGGCGCGGAACTCGTCGGCCGGCTCGACGGGGGCGGGCGCGGGGCTGGCGTGGGGGCCTCTCGCGACGAGCAGGCTTTCTCTGCATTCTCCGCAGACGCCGATGCTCCAGTCTGAGAGCATCAAGGTCTCCATGGTCTCGTATCGTATCGTATCGTAGCGTAGCGTAGCGTAGCGTAGCGTAGCGTATCGCCTTTTGTCTTGGCTTGGCTTGTCTTGGCTTGGCTTGGCTAGTTGAGTCGTTGGTAGACGAGACGGGCTTGTTGTTTTTTCGGCCGATCAGGCCACCCCCGTCTCGTCTCGCGGTCCTGCGTCGAAGGCTAGCGCGCGCACGCGCGGTGCCGAGCGAGCGGGCGATGTAGCGCGCGCGCTGGCGCTGCCCCTCGCGCGCCGGGCCCTCGCGCTTCGGAGCTTTCTTCGCCCGCGTCTACCCGTGCGTGCGGGTTCTTGGCTGCCTGCGGCGGCGCGCTGGAGCCGAGAGCTCCACAACGGGTGCGATTGCGCCACCCGGTCCCTCGCGCTTCGGGGCCCCGGCCCGGCCTGCCAGCACCCAGCTGGCTGCGAGCGAGCGAGCGAGCGAGGGGCTCGGCCTCGCGCGGGCGTGCCTGCCTCGCGAGCTGCGAGCGGAAGGGGACGAGGCGCAGCCTGCCGCGACGAGCTCTGCCGCGCCGCGGGTGCTCCTTGCTGTTTGCAATTTGCTTCTTTCTTTCTTTCCCTCTTGGCGTGTTTCCTTTCTTTCCTCCTGCTTGTTGAGAGCAGAGCAGAGCAGAGCAGAGCAGAGACCAGGCGGGCAAAAAGTTCTGCGGCACTCCGGGCCCGCGACCGCGCGCTTGCTTGCCTGCGAGTCGGCCTGCGAGTCGGCCTGCGCGTCCGCGCGCGGCCGAGCAGCGTCAAGCCGAGGCGCAGAGGCACGAGCAGCCGCGCGGCACGTCGCCCGCTGCCTCCCTCGCTGTCTCTCTCCCCGGCGGTCTCGCGGCTCGGGTCGAGACTCGACGCCGAGGCGCAGGAGCGTAATGCAGTGCAAATCAGCCAGCCAATCCCCGGCTGCGCCTGCGCGAGCGAGGCCCTCTGCCCGGTCCCGATCCTCGCGCGCGGCGTCTCCGGTCTGCCTCCCTGCCTGCCTGCCTGCCTCCGCCGCGCCGCGCTTCTGCCGCGCTTCTGCCGCGCGCGCCGTGCACACGGTCGCACACGGGCGGGCTCGAGGCGTTGCAGAAGCGCTCGTTGTGGTTATGCTGCCGCCTTCTGCCCTGCTCCGCTCCGCTCTGCTCTTTCCCGCTCTGCAGCTGCTCTTTCCCGCGCTGCTCTTTCCCGGCGCGCGCCTGGGAGGGAGAGGGGCAGCGAGGTCCTGGCCGCCTTTCGAGACAGAAGAGGGCGGCCGGGTGCAGCCGCGCCTGGCCTGGCCTCTGGCCTCTCCCTCGCCCGCTGCACCGCGCCCGGCCCTGCTCGAGCTAGTGCGCACTCGCTGCTGGCAGGCAGGCAGGCAGGCAGAGGCAGGCAGAGGCAGGCACCGTGACTCCGCCGCGCTGGTTCCTGACTGCGAGGAGCGAGGGTTTCAACGTTCCCTCGCAGCGCATTTCACCTCGGCCGCCAGCCAGGAGTAATGCGAGTACCGCGAGGAGGAGGAGGGAAGAAACTTCTCCGCCCTTTCTGCGGAGGAGGAGGAGGCGCGACAGCGACAGCGAGCGGAGGCGGGTCAAGGAGAGAGAGAGAGAGAGGAGGCGAGGCCGAGGCCGCGGTGGTCGCAGAGCTCGCTTGCATTCACTGCGGCGCGGCGTTGCATCGCATTGCATTGCTTTGCTTTGCATTGCACTGCATTGCATTGCTCGCGGGGCATTCCCGGCTGCGCCTCGGCACGGGCGGCGCAGAGCGAGCAGTGCGGAGGACGGTCGCAGGTGACGCCGCGGGGAGACGCCGGGAGGGAGGGAGGGAGGGAGGGAGGAGGGAAGGCGGTTAGTTGGAGGGGCGAGAACGAGACCCGCCCCGGCAACGTTCGGGCTGGCAACAGTGCAGGCAGCTGCAGCAGCTGCAGCAGCGCAGCGCAGCGGCGCCGATGCCGCGCGGGAGAGAGAGAGAGAGAGAGGAAGGGACGCGCAGCGAACGAGCGACGGCGGCGCTCGCTCTGCGCTGGCTCGAGGGATCTCTCTCTTTCTTCCTCGATGAGCTTCCTTTGCGCTTCGGGTCTTTCCAACTCCTGACTTGGCACATCGGCCGCCGAGGAAGACAAACAGGACTGCCGCATCCACACCACCACCGCTACCAGCACCAACCGCACAGCATCTTGGAGAGGAGGCGCTGGAGGGATCCGGACTGGGCCGACGCGAAGACCAAACCGACCGAGCGAGCGAGCGAGCGCGCGCGCGACCGGTGCACATCGAGCCGGCCGGCCACGGTCGCCTTCTGGCGCGCGAGGCCAGGCAGGCCAGGAGACGAGCGCGAGCTTGGAGCCTGCGTACGCCACGCGTACGTCACTTTGCTTTGCTTTCGTTGCGCGAGGATTCAATCCTCGGAGGCACGTCATGACCGACGAGAAGTGACAAGGCCGCATCGTCGGGGCGGGCTCTAAATTCTTTTGCACTGTCCGCCGTCCGCAGGGGCGAGGGGCGTGGGAGCGGGCTCTGGCGTATCCTTTACGACGCTGACGCCCTCAGCGGGCGGCTGCGAAGGCCGACCGACCTTCTCGCGCTCGCTCCATTGCCGCCAGCAACAAGTTGCTTTGTGGCTGAAGCGAGATCTTGGAGCAGATTTTGTGCGTTGCACGCCGCGCGCACCAGGCATTTTTGGCGCATTGAGGAGGAGGCAAGTATCCCTGCCCGAAAGAACCGTCGAGTTCTATTGGTCGGTATACCTGCTGGTCGGGGTCGGGAAGAGAGGCAATGTTACGGCTCTAGACAGTCAGCGCTTTCTCACGGTCGGCACAGTGATAAACGTGGCGCGGCTTCGCGGCATAAGCCGTGGGGAATCGGAGAAAATAGCCTTGCAAGCGTGTCAGATTCAAGAGTGAAGATGATGAGGTTTCCGCCTCTTCATCGAAATGGGCGAAAGGTTACGAGACGAAGATAATAAATCTTCGGGCTTTGTCAAGCATTTCGACCGAAGTCTCGTAGAATCGCAGAAACAAGAAGTCTCGACTTCACGACGGCGAACCAACCTGTAGAAGCACACATCCATAGTATTTCCCTTCAAATACCCGCCGCTGAGAACCAAGAATGATGACGCCGTCTGGGGCCAAGGCCATCGACGTGGTGACATACACCTCGCGCCGCCCTTTGGGGGAAGGGAAGTCCTGGCAAGTGAACGTAAACTTAAGGATACCAATGGATTCACATTCCCGCCGGCGAGAACCAAGGATGATGACGCTCCCTGGGGCCAGGGCCATCGACGTGAAGACATACACCTCTCGCCGTTTGGGGGAAAGGAAGTCCTGGCAAGCGAATGTAAACTAAAGGCTGCCAATGTTTCTTTTCCATCTACGTAAAACGTTACTCAGCTAGGAGGAGTCGTCAGCACCGCCCGTGTCGGAGCCGGCCCCGACGTCAAAGCCGGCCTCGGTGTCGGCCGTGTAGGTGCCGGTCTGGCCGTCGCCGGCATCGAAGCAATGGCAGGCCGGACTCTGGCAGCACTTTTCAGCGCAAGTGGCCGCGTCTGTCTTCGTGTCTTGGCAGGTGCCATCAATGGTCAGCGAGCCCTTGCAACCAATGCACTCGTCGTTCTCCGGCTCGGGGAGCTGCGTGTTGACGTTAGCCTGGACGTTCCAACACTGCGCCGCAGAGCCCATTTTGGCGTTGTGGCAGCCAAGCAAGGTATCCGGGTACCTGTTGCACCAAACACAGTCGTAAATAGGGTCCTTGTTCGATGCCGAGCGGCAATCGCCTTGGTAAAACGGTTGTTGCAGGGCGAAAAATAGCACCCAGGAAAGTCCTTCCCGCGATAGGCCTTGTTCTGAGCTTTGGTGTACCAAAGGCATCGCCCTCCCGCGTGCTGAATGGTGCACTGTCCATTGTTGAGACGCATGCACGCGTCGGGCATGCAGCGGCCACGATTGCTCGACGTCGAGGCGCCTGCCTTGTGCCCGTTCTGCAAGTCATTGAACCACATGCATCCGTCTGTCTCGACGCATTCCTCGGCACCGTAGTTGCCGCAGTACTGGTAGCGCAAGTGGCAGCGCTTCGACGTTTCCCCAGTTGCCTTGTACCACACGCACGCATTTGTAGCCTCTTGGTTGCAGGTGGCTCTGGTTGTGTACCCGTCGCAATGCTCATTCGTGACGATACCAAAGCACTCTCCGTTGTTGTAGGCACACCCCGGGGTCATGCGGCACACGACTTCGTTCAGATCATAGCACACGTCATTCATGACAGAAAAGCTTTCATCGTCGGAAGCCACGGGCTCGAGATGACCCGCTAGAGAGAGCTCGTTTGAGCACTTTGTAAGGAGGTGTCGAGACATATACCGCTGCGCGAACAGAAGTGTCCCCGCTTACTCAAGGTACACACCATCGAGCGAGTACGCGCGCTCGCGTGCGCGCATCCTGTCGGTGTGTACACGTTAATGGCGACATTAGGGAGAAAGCGAGCCGCACCACAAGCCTAGGTTTAGGGTATCTAAACGTCGCGAGCAGACTCGGTCTGCGTGTAGCGGCAATTCCCGATTGAACTCATCTTCACTCTGGTTGCATTTCCACCATGTGACAATAGATTAAAGAGTCAAAGCTCTGCCCGACGCCGGGCCCGCGCGCGTAGCGCTCCCGTTGCCTAGCGCACCGTCACCTCTCCGCTGCTCCCGTGGAGCAACTGCCACCGTCCCGCCATCGTCGCTGCGCCGCTGCGTTGCGCCATCGCCATCGCCATCGCGGCGCCATCACTGCGACATCGACGTTGCGCCGCCACTACACGGCAACCGCCCTCCCTACTCCGCCTCCGCGCTGTCGCCGGAGCAAGCTTTCTCTCCGCGTAGCACCCTCGTGCGCGCTCCCTCTTCGCGCTGTCACTTCACACGCGCTCTCTCTCTCCGCGCCGCACCTCTGCGCGCGCTTCTCGCTATTTTTCGTTCTTTCTTTTCCTTTCGTCGCCGCAGCACCACTTCGTGCCTCCTCGCGGCCGCTCTCTTTCTTTCTTCCATTCCTTTCGCGCCGTCTGCGCGTATTCCCTCGCGCGTGCGCGTTCTCTCTCGCGCCGTCTGCGCTTATTCCCTCGCGCGTGCGCGTTCTCTCTCTCGGAGTCACCTCTTTGCACCATCTGCGAGCCCATTTATAGCGCCGTCCGCGCTTCTTCTAACGCGCTGTCTGCGCGTATTTTCTGCCCGCCTCCGGGCTCGGGCGCGCAACACGGGCAGCCGCTACGCCGCCGTACCGCTGCTACGCCGCCGTGCCGCCGCCGCCGCCGCCGCCGCCTGCTGTCGCGCGTGCGCTCTCTGCGCTCTCCGTCTCTCTCTCGCGCTTCTTCGCGCTTCTCTCTAGCGCTTTCACGCGCGCCTCTCTCGCGCTTCTTCGCGCGTCTCTCTTGCGCTTTCACGCGCCTCTCTCTCGCGCTTCTTCGCGCGCTTCTTTCGCGCCTTCTTTGCGCGTCTCTCTCGCGCTTCTCTCTCGCCTTCTTCCGCGCCGTGTGTGCGCCCTATTTCGCGCTTCTACGCGCCTCTCTCTTTCCGCGCTTTCACGCGCCCTTCTCTCGCACCGTCTGCGAGTCTTCCTTAGCACACCGTCTGCGCTTCTTCTTCTATCGCGCCATCTGCGCGTATTTTCTGCCCGTCTCCGAGCTCTAGCGAGCAATACGTGTCGCCTCTACGCGCCGCACCCTGCGCGCCTTCTCTACCTTTTCTTCGTTCTCCCTCCGCCAACCACCTACTGTTTCGCCGCTGCACCATACTATACTGTGCCTCCTGCGGCCTTCTTCCACGTCAGCACGCGCTGTTGTTGACTTCTTCCCGCTATCAGCCTTCTTACGCCATTTGTGCAACTCTTGCGCATCTCTTGCGCTTCTATATCGCGCTTCCGCGCGCCTCTCTGCCAGCGCTATCTGCGCTCATTCTCAGCCCACCGCCGGGCTCGAGCGAGCAACACCGGCAGCCGCTAGCCTACACCGTAATCGTCTCTCATGCGCATCTACGCGCCTTCTCTCTTTCGAGCCGTGGCCGCTTGCTCGCGCATTCTCTATCAGCCTTCTCTTCGCGGCATTCACAAATTCGACTTGCGTTTCTACGCGCATTCTTCATCTTCTCCTCGCAGTCTTCGCGCGCATGCCCACAAGTCGCATGCGCGCCACCATTCGTTCTTTCTTCGATTCTTCGTTCGCGCTTCTCATGGCGTAATTTGTTTCTTTTGCAACCATCAGTGTATAGCCTCCCTTCTTCCCAGGACCCCTACTCTTCTCACGATGCCTGTCCCGCACCGATTCTATTGATGCTGTCGCGGTCCATTCTGGCGCGATCTGACGCATCCAAGGGGGGGGAGAGATACTTCTCGGCAAATCTCGGCATCCCATAGAAGATATCAAGGTGCCGCATCTTTTCTCCAACGCCTATTCAGACAATACTCTACAAATCTTTCGCAAGAAAATCAACGACCTTCATCTCGTCAGAAGAACACAAGATTCTACAAATCCCGCTTCGCGAACCTCTTTCGATCCCGTGCGACTCTCTGTTTCTAAATCGACTCACAGGTCGGTGAATTGTCGTCGACCATCTTCATAAGCGCATGCACAACAGGTCAATTTCACGCATCTCTTCATTTGCGACAAGCTTACTTCCGATCGTGTAGGAAGTTGATAGCTCTCTGACAGAGAATCCTGATGCGGACTTGCACTGGCGCGTTCGAGAGCATCTTTTAGGCAGTTGTGTTTGGGCAGCCAAGATTCAGCCACCCAAGGCGTCTGTCATCCTCAACTGTCAAGCCTAACTGGCTGAGCGTTTCGGACGTTACAAGCGTTCGGTCTAACCGGCCGCGCGTTCTGAAGGTTCCATGTGCTCGCGTCAATCATCTTTATCTCCATCAATAGTTGTTTCCGGCCATGCAGAAGACAAGCTCCGGAAACAAGGGGGGGTGTCGAGACATATACCGCTGCGCGAACAGAAGTGTCCCCGCTTACTCAAGGTACACACCATCGAGCGAGTACGCGCGCTCGCGTGCGCGCATCCTGTCGGTGTGTACACGTTAATGGCGACATTAGGGAGAAAGCGAGCCGCACCACAAGCCTAGGTTTAGGGTATCTAAACGTCGCGAGCAGACTCGGTCTGCGTGTAGCGGCAATTCCCGATTGAACTCATCTTCACTCTGGTTGCATTTCCACCATGTGACAATAGGAGGCTTGCCCCCTCGCTGGCCTCCTCGTAGATCTTGCGGCAGTATGCTTTGGGGTTGTTGAAGATCAGATCACCAAGACTATCGGTCGGTGCCATGTAAAAGCCGTACTCGTCGGTCGGCACACTGCTCGCCGCGAGCTCCAGTGCGCCCGAAGCTGCGGCCCTGGCTTCTTGTCGGGCGAGCATCCTCGCCTCTCGTTTGCACTTTTTCCTGGCCGCTTTGGTCTTCATGAGATTGCAATTGCTGCTGTACTTTTCAAACAGCTTCTTGCGCCATTCAATAATTTCAGCGCGCGTTGGCTTGGCTGCAAGATCGCGGCCCTCGAAATTGTATTCGTCGTCATTGAGATCTTCTTCGATTTCAGCAAAATCGTCCTCCGAATCCTCCGTCATGGCGGTCATGTTGAGCTTTGTCGGTGCATGCGAATCGGTCTGCGAGGCTTGCGCTTGCCACCACGCGAGGCCTGCGATCAGGCCTGCAGCCACATACTTGAGGCGTACCATGATTTTCCTTTTCTTGACGTTCGAGCTCCTTGATTGCGTTGCGACTTTGCTTGCGGCTCTGCTCAGGTCAGTGCGACCGCACGTGGCTAGTCCTGGGTTCTCCTTTAATTTGGCCTGATCATCTTGGGACGATTGCCTTGCAAAGCCCAAGCACGTTCGGCGCGGAGGCTTCGCGCCCATGTCCAATTTCCTCCACCTACAGTGCAGGGCAAAGAGAGGAGAGACCAAAGCAGAAAAATGGATAAAAGGAAAAAAAAACATTGGTTGCTGCTTTTTTCTTCCGTTTGCCGTCGACTGGCAGTGGTAGAGGAGGTCCGCGGTGTGCTGGTCCGCGCGAGAAGCACTGCGCCAGCCTCGGCCCGCGCGCGCCGCTCGATGATTTGTAAAGCTTTCCGCTTTCGTTTGCGGTGAAAGCTTTCGAATAAAAATGTAAAACGGGGTGTGGGTGTGTGCTGTTCGGAAATACGTCCGCGGCGTGCCCGAAGTCCTTTGCTGTTCTCCAAGAAGCTCTAGCTTTTGTGCCGAGACCTAAAGCGGTCTGCGCAAGAGCCTGGACGTGGCCTCTGGGCCACGACCTGAGACGCAAGTGCTTGTTTGCAACTCCGCGCCGGAGCCTCTGTTTTCGCAGCGGCGGCGCGATTTCTCAGCTTGAGTCCGTTACCCGGTATGAGTCGGACGGTCACCAGACTTGCAGTATGGTATACCAGTACGAGTCCCGAAGACTGCAGGCGCAAGTTCCAAACCTTGAAGACCAAGTCCAAGAGTCCAGAGTCCAGTCCATATCTTCGTTCCAAAGGAGAAACGACGAAAATCAGTCGCGTACGTCGAGAAGAAAAAAAGAAAACGCTTGCGCACACGTGAAGCAGACTTCTTCAGAGGTTGACAATGTCAAAAGGAAGGTCACGAACAAGGCCACGTAGAATGATAGCCCAGCACACAAATACAAAAATTAGTCATGAGATAACAGAAACAAACAGAGAACGTAGAGGAGAAGAAGAAATACTAGGAGCGGCTGGGTACTGTCGATGCCTTTCAGCCCTTGGTCATAGTCAGACACACGCTCAGGGCCTTGAGAACGAAAAAGGGGTCTTAGACCCAGCGCTCCGGGTTCGAGTCCGTGTCAGAATGGACGCTTCGCGTGGCAAGAGTGCCGAGCACTCCCGGATGCACAGCAGAACCCGGCTCGGTGGCCTTGGCATACACCTTGTGCATGATGTCATGATAGTCATGATGGTCCTCGACGCACTTGATGAACATGACGACGAGGTCTGACCACTGCGTGACAGTAGGATACTTTGCAGAAGTTTCGAGTAGAGTGAAGAAGTGATCCGTGCTAATGACGGTTCGGAAGGAGTCGTCGAGGTCCAGAAGGGTCGCAAAGTTGTACAGGTTAGGCTGCTCGCAAAGAACAATGGCATCGACAATGCTCTTGACGTCTTCGAGCTCAAACTGGAGGTTCGTGCGCGTCATGGTGAAGACGAGGTACTCGGCCGCATCCTCCGAATAGGACGGATCCGTGCAAGCCTGAAGCATGACCTTGACGAATATACCGACATCCGGGGCAGCGCCGGAATCCATAATGACATCGACGGTTTCAATGGCTTCAGCAGCCATTGCAATAGCAAAAGCCTCATTAAGTGTCTCGCAAACGGTTTCGTCTGGTAAGTCACTGGGTATAAAATCAACAAGCATGGCAAAGGTGTCGGCACGGTTGTTTCGAGCCGCCATGGTGAGCAGGCTTGGGACAAGAACGCGCAAATCGCTGCGTGCGGAGGAGAGTAGATGCTTGGCAATGAGTGTGTGGCCGCCCTTGGCAGCAAGACCGAGCGCCATGGCTTGCTCGTCGCCCGAGGCGCGGCGAGCGATCTTGTTGCTGTGCGATCGGGCGGAACCGCTCCTCTTTATCCGCGTTAGCCCGTTGCGCACCCGCGTCCAGGGCCAGCGACGACGCTGCGAAGACGAGGAGGATGAAGAGGAAGAGGAAGAAGATTCGGCTCCAGATTTGCCAGGACGCGCATCACCATCCTCATTGGAGTCCGCGGCAAGGGACTCAAAGTCGGCCAAATTGCCTAGCGAGCGCGATGAACCCGCGCTACCCCGAGAAGGGCCCTCGAGCGGCATATCAAGTCCCAGGAACTGCTCGACGCCGACCTCGAGAAGCGCCAGCGCACTCTCGCGAGCGCTTTGCGGGTCAACTTCTTCGAGAGTGTTGAGAAAGATCTTGTAGAGGTCCTGTACGCGTTGCTCGAGGGTCATGGCCGAGCCGCGACGCTCCTTTTCAATTTGTGCAAGGGCCTCAACGCCGCGTACAAAGGCCTCGCGATGCACGTAGCCTGGCGCAAGAGCCTCGTCAATGAGAATGTTGATGGCACGCGAGACGGTGCTCGTGGCCAGATCCTCGGACGCAGCGTCCTCAATTGACGCCGCACTCGGGGCCCAGCGCGGTGCAACGTGCGGTGGAGGTGGGGGCACGCGAGATGATTGTTCGACCTCGTCGCATTCCACGTCCAAGTGATGGCGAACGAGAGAGCGACGACGTGCGCCATATTCGCGCATGCTCGATGCGTTAAGACAGGAGGTTTCGATCTCGGTGGCGTCGCTCATGTGCCTCCGCTTGTCAGTCACCGAACGGTCATGCGACGCGGTCCGGGAAAGACTATTTGGAATTGCAGCAGAGGAGGATGACGAGGAAGAAGCGGAAGAAGAGGAGGAAGACTCGTGTGTGATGAGCTGACGACGGGCGGCGCGTTGCACGTGAAGTTGGACAGCAGACCTTGCCGTGTTTTGTGAGAGTGCGTGCGAGGATGCAGAGGCAAGGACGTTGCGGCGCCTTCGCAATCGTTTCGTGGCTGTAGCATCGAGCGCGCCCCAGTCCTCGCGAAGCTCGAGCTGCTCAAAGATCCATGCAACGGTTTCTTTGTGACCTCGCGAAGCAGCGCCCTTGAGTGCGACAGCGCATGCGGTGCGAAAGTCAGGCGAGTTGTCCTTGAGCTGGTGCAAAAAGTGGCTGAGGACCTGGTGCAAAGGATCGTTGACCTGCGCCGCCTGCGCGACTGCGGACCAGTTGTGGAGACTCATGTCCGCCCCGTGATCGAGGAGCAGACGAACCATGCGAAGGTCGTTGTTCATCACGGCGGCAATAAGGGGGGTACTCTTGGCAAAGGTGACGCGCAAGACGGGGCTCTTTACGAGCTTGGCGCCGCGAAAGGTCATAGCCACGCCCCACCACATGTACTGCGCCTCGCCGTCGCAGACGCTAGTGTTGGGATCGAGGCCACTTTTCAGCGCGAGGTCGACTAGTTCATGCGCGCTTTGGCGCGTGAGAGTGACTAATAAGATGCCTGGATGTTGACCGCATTGGCAACTTGACATGTCGCCCTTGGACTCGTCGAAAATGGTATCTGCGCCCTTGATGGATGCGCCGGCGGAGTCGAGAAGGAGACGCGTCATGTCAGCGTTACCGCTGAGCAGGGAAAATAAGAGACTTTCGTCGATGAGACGCTGATTGATCTTGAGTCGCAAAATATCAGCATTGGGGTCACTGGCGAGCTGACTCAGGACTTCGGCCATGAGTCCGAGGTCATTGGACTTGCGTGAGAGTATGAATTGCGCCTTGAGCCTCTCTGCGAGCGTTTCGAGAGACTGCTGCGCGGGGCTTCCTCGTCTTCGCGGGCGTCTCTCCTTGAGCTTGAAGGCTGGTCTGAGGCCGCTAGATTTCATGGACGAGAGTTCGCTCAGACGGGCCAAGTGGCCGGTCGTGTCGGAGAAGGCTGCGGCGCTGTGGGCTGCGGCGTCTGGGTCGCTTTCGTCGGGGTCTTCTGCCAAACAGATTTCGGAGACAGCATCGACGGCGTCGGCCATTTCGTTATCACGAGCAAGGTCATCAAAGACGTCCTCGAGACCGTGTTTCCCGTAGACGGCTGCGAAGCTTTTCTCTGGAAAGTGCACGTGGCGGCGTCGTCTCCTTCCTCCCGCTCCGCCATGTGCGCCTGTCCGTCTTCGGGTTGTGCTCGCCATGCTGAGCGCGCGAGGAGCTCTCAGCGGGTCAGAGTCCAAGTCGAGCAAGAGAAGCAGCGAGAAGAAAGAGGCAGAGCGAGCACGCGTGCGTGCGTGCGTGCGTGTGCAAACGGGATGTCGCGCGTTTCCTCGGCCCTAAACCCTATCCTCGACTTTGTTCTCCGCTCCGGGCTGAGAGAAAGTCTGCGTCCGTCCACGCGGCTCCTCCCGCGCGCAGAGACGCTGCGCTGCGGTTCGCCGCGCCTCCCCGCGCCTCCCCGCGCCGCGCCGCGCTACAAGGTCTGGTCTCTGTCTGACCAACCTCCTCCGTTTCCACCACGGAATCGATGTGGCGCCCTGGGGCTCGTGCACGTGCCGCAGATCCTCGACCTTCCAGCCAGATCCTCGATCTGCGCGCGGCGCCTCCCAGAATCCCAGGATATCCTCGCCCCGGCCGGGCGCGTGCGCGGCCCTGCTTGGGGCCTGCCTGGCCGGGCCCCTCGCTCCCTCCCTCTCGCCTCGCCTCCTCGCCTCCTCGCCGCCTCGCCTCCGCCTCCTCCGCCGGCCGCGCCTCGCGCCCCGGGCCTCGCCTCCGCAGACGCGCGGCGCAGCGGGTGCAACGGAGCGGAGGGCGCTGCGCTGCGCTGGGATGGAAAGGAAGGGAATGGGATGGATGGAATGGACTTTTGGGCCTCGAACAGCGCTCGCTCCCGCTCCCCGAGGCCGAGAAGCCCCGCGGCGGCGGGCGCGGCCTGCGGCGGCGGCGGCGGCGGGCTCCGGGCGCGCGGCGCGCGCGAGGGCCGGGACGCAGGCGGCGCGGGCGGGCGGGCGCGCAGGGGGCGGGCGCGCGAGCGAGCGGACCGGGCGCGGGCCCGTTTCCTTTTTGGCGGCCCGCCGCAACGCGGCCCGCCTGGACGGGGGGATAAGCGCTCTCCTGTCCTGTCCTGCAAGAACGCGCGCACACGCACGCACCGCGCTCTTTCTTTCTTGCTTGCTTGCTTGCTTGCTTGCTTGCCCCGCTGCTCTACGCATGGACTGAGAGTGCCACGATCGCCCGTCGCGCTGCAGCTGCTCGCGGCGCTGCTGCCGCCCCACCGAGCGTCAGTCGGCTCGGGCTGCGCGAGGAGCGCTGGAATCGAGGAGGGATGGATGTTCGGAGCAGAGGCTGAATGAAGATACGTAGATGCAGCAGATGCGAGCACAAAGCGGACATTACGAGAGCAAGCAACTTGAAGCAAGCAAGTAAGCAAGCAAGCATTAGCAACCTGGCTGAAGGAGCCAAGGATACACATCCCTTCAGTGGCCATGGACGACGGACGGACGATCGCCTGGTCATGGAGCCAGGAGCGATGGACAAACAGCGATCAGCGATCGAGAAAAAGACGAGCAAGTGGAGGAGATGAATGGTGGATGTGCGAGGCCAGCCAGCCCGCCAGCCAGCCAGCCTGGGCATGCATGTGCAAATGCGTGTGCGTCTTATCGCCATGTGAGACGTAGCCTGGCTGGCGGCAGCTGAAAAGAGAGGTATGGAAACATACGAGCCAAAGCGAGCATCTGCATCTGGAGCAGCCGGCTGACAAAGCATGTGTGCGTAGTACAGGCCGGCCCCCCCGGAAAGTCTTGTGCACAGCTCGTCATCGTCGTCGTCTTCTTCTCCACCACCATCGCCACCGCCACCGCCTCCGCCGCCACGGTTGGTCCTCTTTTCTTGTGACCGCGAAGTGGTGGCTGGTGCTCGCCAAAGTCCGTCGCCTGCAGCTGCTCTTATTAGCTCACTGCGCGTGTGTCTGATTGGTTCGCAGCCCTTGCACGTGCTCGCTGCTGCTTGCCAAAAGCAGCGAGCACCCCAGGCAAGTACGGGACAGCGACGCACGCCCTGCCCTTGACGCCGCCGCGGCAGGACACGGGCAAGGAAAGCAGACCCGTGCTGCTTGCTGCCAGGCTGCAGCAGAAAGTAGAGCGCGGAAGGCCGCGCCCTACCACGGAGAGCTTTTGCGCGCGAGCTGCAGCTGCAGCTGCAGCTACACTGCACCGCACTGCGTGCTGGTGCTGGTTGAGCTGGTGCTGGTTGTGCTGGTGCCTCACATCATCAATGCGATCAAAGCAAGCTGCACCAGGCAGTTCAGCCGCGGCGGCGAACAGCAAAGATGCGACCAAGAAGAGGTTCTAGAGGTACGAGCCCAGCGGAGCGTCCCCCGGGCGTCCTCGTCCGTCGAGCGAGGGGTCCGCACGGGGACGGGCTGGGCGCGTGTGCGGCGTGTGTGCCGGCCGGGGAGGACCCGTCGGCGTCAACTGAGTGCGCGCGGACCGCGCGTTTGGGCCGAGGGTGCGGGATGTGCAGTGCAGGGTGTCGCGACCGTTCACGGATCAGTCTCGATGCTTCGTTTGTTCGATGGCATGCAAGTGTCCGCGCAGTCCCGGATCCTGCGATTGGCCTTGTTTCGTCGAGAGGTTGAACGCAGTATTCAGAGGTCGTGGGGAACGGCGATGCGGCGGACAGATTGTCATTCAATGAATCCGCTGCTGCCGCTGCGAGCGTAGCGAGATTCTAATTTGCTTTGGCTCCGGAACTGAACGTGATGGGAGAGAGAGAGAGAGAGATGTACATGCCGCTATGCCGCTGCCGCTGGTTCTTTAGATTCTGCAGCGAGGGTTCGTTCACAATTAGTTGCACATGGCGAACTTCAACTTGAAGGAACCAGTCCGGAACGCAGCGTGGTTGGCTGTGTAGCTGCTGCTGCAGCTGAGGGCTGCTGCTGCTGCAGCTGCTGTCGCCGTCGCCGTCTCGTGCGTGCGTGCCTGCTCGGTCTTTGGGATGTGGGTCTGAAGGAGGGTCAGTGACATTACATTGCGTGCTCTTGCTGTTGATTCTGACATCGCCCTGGCGCACGACGGCAAAGCGAACGCCATGGAATTCCCGCACTCTGTGTTGCTGCTGCTGCTCGTAGTGAAAGGTCAGCAGCATTGGCACCATACCAGCCAGGCCTGATCAGTTCTAAATTCTGCCTTTCTTGATAGGCTTCCTTGGAAGGCATAGACCGAATTGTCCCTCTTGTTTTGTTCTTATTCTTGTCCGTCTCCTTTTTTTTCCTTTTCGTTTGCTTCTTCGTGCCTTGAGCCTCGCATTTTGGATCATCAATCGATCGATCGATCGATGAACCACTATTATGACACAGCACTTGCCTCGGAGAGGCCTTGAACGCTTCTTCTCCATTCTTCGTCTCCTTCTCCTTCTCCTTCTCATTCTGCGCCGCCCCGCTTCGCCTGGCGCGGTGCAGTGGCGATGCGCGCTCGCTGACGGCCCTCGCCGGCACGCACGCCCGCCCGCCCGCCCGGTTGTCGTCCCCACAACGATTGACGTGCACCGCGATGCGAACGACGGCCCGCAGCACAGCACATCATCGTCACCTGTCAACCACCTGGCTGGCAGAGCCGGGCGACGACAATCTCGCGGCGCGAACAGAGAAGCTTCGCAGCGAGGAAGCCTGGGGAACAGCGAGGCTTCCGCGGTGACGCGCTTGCTGAAGGGCGGTCACTGCACCTCTGCGCAACCCTTTTTTCGTCGGCTTTCGGGACATCGGGACGACGGACAGACGTTGCCGAGCCGAGGTAGTAGGCGACATTGGTGCTCTCAGATTTGCGCTGCTACCGCGTGCCGAGAGCCGGGACGTGGCCAACTTGGATAAAAGGTGCACCGGCCTGCACGAGCCGCACCCGACTGGCGGGCCGGTGGGCGTGCGAGCGGGTCCGTTGGACGGCGACGAGGAGCAACGGCCACAACCAGCAGCGGTACGACAGCTCGGGTCCCGGCGGCCGGGGTCTCGGGTGCCGGGCGCTTATTCCCCGCACTGCGACCTCGCTATGCGTCTGGCTGTTTTTCCTCTCTTTACGGTTAGTTATTTTTAACCCGCCAGCCGACTGGCCATCTGGCCACAGTGGCCACTGCCTGCTGCTTCGTGCGCCGCCACCGTGGTCGCGATCGCATTGCGCATTGCGCAGCAGTAGCAGCGCGGCGCGGGGCACGTTACGCTGCTGCCAGCTGCACTGCTGCTGTCTGCCTGCCTGCCTGTCTGTCTATTTGTCTGGCAGGCTGGAGGCGCCGCGCCGTGCCGTGCCGCGCTGTCTGTGCCTTCCTTGGTGGTCGTGATGGTTGCCGGGGCTGGCGGGGGAGGTCTCGTGATGCCGTGTTGCCGCGAGTCAACGTTCACGGAATGACGCCGAGACGATCCGGGCGGATGGGCGGCGCGGCAGCGGAGAGGGAGGGAGGGAACAGCGAAATGGCGCGAGGACCGAGGCCAGAACGGCAGGGGCTCGCGAACTTGGCGCGCTTCATTCCCTGCGCTCACTGCGCGGCGCCAGGGGCCGCGAGGGAGACCGAGTCGGGCGACGGTGGTTGCTTGGATTGACGTGCGTGAGGTGCGCGCGGCCAATGAGAGCGGCGAACGAGGAAGCCGCGGTAGGGGCCCCTAGGCGGTCTCTAGGCGCGGAGACAGCGAGCGCCGGCTTGCGCAAGTTTGGCCGAGGCCGCCGTCGTCACCCGCGGCGCCGCGGTGAGGGCGCGCGCGACAGCGACGTTGGCCGCGCGGCGCCACGTCACGGCCGACGGCGGCGCCGCGCCGCGTCGTGCGAGGCGAGCAAGGCGCGACTGGACAGGACTCGATGTGCGTGAGGCGCTCCCGGCGCGGCAGCTGGCTGGAGCTGACACGACTGACGCTCTCTCCGGAGTCGTGCCGCTGTCGATCGCGAAGAAAGGCAACGCGACGCGGCGGCGGGAGGAAGAAGAGGCCGCTGCCCGACGAGGGCGCGAGGGTGACCTGAGAGAAGGAAGAGGGAACGAGCGAAAAGAAAGAAGGAAAAAGAAAAAGAAAAAGAAGGAAAGCGACGGCGCATGAGCCAGCCATTGCGCAAGCAGGAGGGCGAGCCGGGGGCAGACAGAGAAGGGCCGAACCCGGACCGAGGGAGGAGGCGCGGGACTCGGGCGGGCAGAACCCGAACGAGGCAGACAAGACGGAGAGATCACAGCAGCAGCAGCAGCAGCAGCAGCGAGCGAGCGCGAGAGGATACGCGGCGGCAGCAGCAGCAGCAGTAGCAGCAGCGAGACGCAGCAGCGAGCGCAGACGCGAAGCGGAGCGAGGCGACGCGAAAGAAACGAAAGAGGAGGACAAGGACCGAGTCCGGATCTGGCGCAGCGAGCACGAGCTGGCCAAAGACAGACAGAGAACCGGCAGGAGAGATGCTCACGCAGTGCTCGAGGAGAGGCGCGGCGCAGCACTACAAGATGAACAGCTTCATGCACAAGATCGGCCTGCACAAGCTCGGGAGCAAGCGGCCGCTGTCCTCGACGGCGCCCGCCCCCGCGGCCAAATGCGTGCCCGACATGACCAAGGCCGGTGTCGCCACCAGCGGCGCCTCGCCTTTTGCCAAGTCGGCCGCAGACTCGATGAAGACCACGGCATCCTCGCACATGCGGGCATCCTCGTCCGTCAAGCGCCCCGGCGTCAAGTTCGCGGTGCAGTTCCCCCAAGAAGACGACGAAGCCAAGGCCAACGACAACGAGATTGCCCACAACGGCAGCAACAGCTCTAGCAGCACCAGCGCCAGCAGTGACGGAAACGGAAACGACGAGGAGTCCAAGGTCTCTGCCGAGGAGTCCAAGGGCGTCCAGTTCAATCAGCGCGTCAAGGTTTTTGTCTACAAGCTGAGCGACGAAGAGCTCACGTGGAAGCGCGAGAACAACGCCACGCGGCTTGACCTTAGCGTCATGTAAAAGCGCAAGGCGTACCTGTTCTTCTTCTTCTTCTTCAAGTTCAACAGCACAGCACCCTCGTACTGTATCATACACACAAACACAGTCGAACCAAGAAAAAAGAAGAAAGAAAGAAAACCGATGACCGCAACATAGATGTGCTCAAGCAAGCAAGCAAGCGGCCAGGTGTGCGGCAGCGGGTTGCGTCGTCCGAAGGGCACAGGCCATGGGGAGGCCCCGCCCTTCTTTTTGTTTGTAAAACCGACCCCGCTGACTGACTGACTGACTGACTGACGGATCGATTGATCAATCCGTCAATCGCAGTCGACCGCCCTCCTTGAGCCGCTGCCGCTGTCGTCCGTCCTCGCGAAAGCAACGACGGAGCCCGGCTCGCCTTCCGATCCGCGACCCCTCGCCCGCCACTCAACGGCGAAGAGGAAGAGGAGGAAGAAAAAAAAGAAAAAGGCTCATCGAACGATGACGCCGCGCTGTCCGCAGCAGGGCAGGTTGAACTGACCGCGACAAACTTCGCAGCCAGTCGCCGCTCTCCTCCAACAGCGCCACGGGCCACTGCCACTTCGACCTATCTAAAATAACTGCTAAAAGTAAACTACCCAACCAATCAAACATCATTTTTGACTATTCTTATCTCGTTCTCATCATCTATTTTATCTACTACCCTCGCGGATTTTGCGCGAGACGCACGAGACCATTCTTCGTGCGGCTCCCTTCCCTTCATTCCGGCCTGCAGCCACTGCCAGTACAGCAGCAGCACGCGGAGCCCTCTGCACTGCTCTCAGGCTCAGACTGTCGCAACGTCTCCCTACAGCTTACCTATGTCTCTCTGTCCGGCCCCAACCTCGTGCACAACTTGACGGTGACGGTGACCTGAAATGGGCCTGACCGGACCCAAGAGAAGAATGCAAGACCACACACTCTTCGCAAGACTTTCCATGGTTGATCAAAAGGGCGACAGCGGCAGCAGCATGTTGCGGCCAGCCGCCACCGTACGTACAAACTATACAGCCCTTTTGCAAACCACCGTCTCTGCTGGACCTCTTCTCCCGTGCCATCCATCTTCTCCGCCGTCACGGGCTGTCTTCCTGGCAGAGTGAGACGAGGCTCGTGGCGTAGCACTGGCATGACATGGCATGGCCAATCATGATGGGGTCAGCCTCGGCTTGGGAGTTGACCGCCTTGCATCCAGCCGTTCAGCCCTCGTCCGCCGGGATCGCCGTCGTGATGGGACCTCGCCGCGCCGCCGGAGCCGCCGCGCTCCGAGTGAGGCATCGGCGCGGCATCAACGGCAGCGGCACGAAGACCGAGGACTGACTGGCCGAGAGCGAGCGCGAGAGCCTGGGAGAGAGGCGGGACGGGCGGGCGGGGTCCCTTGAAAGCTGGCTGGCCTTCGAAGGGAATTTCGGTTGACTGTGACCTCTGCCCTGCTGCCTTGCCTTATATATATCTTGCCAACTTGAAGCCAAGCCAAGCCAAGCCAGGCCAGGCCAAGCCAAGCTCCCCAAGCCCGACGACGCAAGAAGGGCTGTCGATCTCGGCTCAGGATTGGAAGTCGAAGAGCGCGACGACGACTGCGAGCGAGGGGCGTTTTTTCCTCACGGTCTTGGTGGCAGAAAATCGGCAGGGCCAGCCACCGCTCCCGTTAAACTTTATCAGCCACAGCACACCATCAGCCAAAAAAGTTCATGGCCAAGTTCAAGCTGCACTGGCAGGCGAGGAAAGCCTGACTGGCGCCGAAAGGCAGGAAAGCACAGGCAATCCGCTGCCGCGCGTGCAATTCAGACGTGGACGCGGGCGCGGCAAAGCTGGCTGGCGCTGAGCTCGCCGCCAAAACCCGAGACTGATGGCTCCCGAGTCGCGAGTCGTGAACATCTGCAGCCTTTTTACTACCCGCCCTGCCGCGCCGTGCCGAGCGCACCGCGGGGAGCTGACCCCCGATGGCATTCCGCGAACTGTGGAATTCAGAGACCGCCCCGAGAGAAAAAAAAAGGGGGAAAAAAAGAATGGGCGCAAAAAAACTTTGATTCCCAGAAAAGAAAAGAAAAAGTCGCCCGCCCGCCATGGCCACTGTTGCCACATGTGCTGTTCGCTCAGAGCACCATCATCATAGGCAAAATGTAGCCCAAAACAAAAAAATTGAAAACACCTATCCTTGCACACAACTCGCTGTCGTGTGCACGAACGAAGTCGTTCACCAGCCATGCCACGGCATCCTCGTGTATACAAGAGCAGGCAGGTGTACGCGCTACAAAACGTGCAGCAAGCTGAAGCTGACATCGTCCAAATGTCTTTCTTAGCCAATGCCAAATGTATAACATGACTGCAGTGCAGACACCAAAATGAAGGATCAGCGTGAAGCCACCACGACTTGTCAGTCGTTGTCCTCAAGCTTGCAATGTGACTGATCGAAAAGTTCTCGCATTCTTTACTACGCACACCACGCGAACGTATAATACGGATACACTAAAGCGTACACAGTCTCATGTCTACAATAATGTAGACGAAAGAAAATGCCTCTCGCACGCACAACTTGGTCGGCACCGAGTAGCCAGATCGTACAAGGGCGGCCGGCACCCGCGTGTGCGACCGTACCCTCGCGCTTCACGCGTGCGCTGACGCGCCGGCCGACCGAGCGGCGCTCACTCGCGCTCGCGCGCGCCGACACGCGCGCACTTCAAACACCGACGCCAACGAGGAAACGCGAGGAACCATGCTGCCTCTGAAGCGAAGCACGGGCAACGCGGCGCCGCCGTTGCAGCGCCGCGGGAGCAACTCGTACTACAGCACCGATGAGGGCTTTGGGCCTCTCGGTAGCTCGAACTTTTCCATGCTCAGATACCTACGCCGCGTCGTCTACTACCCGCAGATGGACTTTGAATACACATTCACCCAAATGAAACTTTTGCTGCGCAGCCCGAGCAAGGTTTATAAAATCACCTCGTGGCGGAACCAGACCAAAAACCGATGGGCGCGCGACGACCCAGCCTTCCTCGTCATCCTTTGCGTGCTCATCTCCGTCTCCTCCGTCATTTACGGCCTTGCACTCGGTCGTGCATCCGTTGCGAGCATTGTCAGCCTTGTTGCTACGCAGATTGTCATCTTCCTTGGCTCGGGCATGCTCATCGCCACCTTCTTTTGGCGTCTTGCCAATGCCCGCTTCCGCGCGCGACACTCGCACAGCGTCGATCAAGAGGTCGAGTGGATGTACGCCTTTGATATACATTGCAACGCCTACTTTCCCATGACGCTCGCTCTTTACGTGCTGCAGCTTTGTCTGCTACCTGTTTTGCTCCGCCCAAACATTCTTTCTACACTCGCAGCCAATACACTCTACACTGCGGCCTTTTCCTACTACCACTACGTGTCCTTTCTCGGCTACATGTATCTCCCCTTTCTCGACAAGAAACTCGTCACTGCGCTGCTCTACCCTGTGGCTCTACTTGCCGTTGCCTTTGTGCTCTTTACCGTCCTCAACATTAACATGGCGCGACTCACGCTGTCTCTCTTTTTCCCATTATCAGTACCCTCATGAATCTTTGTGGAAAATTGTTTTTACCTCGCTATCCCCGCCTCCCTTGGCAGTTCAGCCCCTGGCTCGATCATGGTCATTCGCTTTGCTTGCGAAGACTTTTTCGTAAACGTCATATTGCCTCTCCTTTTATGCGTTGCACAGGCCTTGATCTCTTGTCCATTTCGATTGCTCTGTTCTCTTTTGAAATTGTACCTCGCAGACATCAATCATATCATATCTCGCTCACTATTCGTTTTAATAACAGTTTACTCTTGCGCTACAGCACTTGCAAGCAAAGCGTGCTCACACAAATCCAATCTGAAAGACCATGGCTCCTAGTCCAATGCATAGTTTGCTTCCAGACTGTCGCCGCTCTCTCGAACAGGCTTGGCCTTGGTCGTCTCGCTTGATGTCTTTTGCCGCTTCGCCGGAGGCGTTCTGCTCTTGCTCGTCTCCCGGATTGCCGTCTTTTCCTCCTTTTTACCACTTGACGCCTTCTTGACCGCGGGTTTGTCGCCTTCCTCTTCGTCACTATTCTCACTGTTCTCGTTGTCCTCGTCCTCGTCCTCGTCAAACTTCACATGCGTGCCCTCGTGTTCAACGGGCGCAGTGCGCCGCTTCTCGCCGGCCCGCGGCGGACCCTGCTGCATCTTTTGTTGCTGCAGACGCGCCATAAACTCGGGATCGTCCTCCGACCTCTCGCCCGCAAGAGCAAAAGCCTTTTCGGCCTCAAGCTGGCTGCACGCCTTGCAGCCTTCGTGCTCCTTTTGCTTGAGCCACTTGACACCGTTGTCGCGCAAAAGGTCAAACACCTTGTGCAGAGCCTCCGGCGAGTCGACGGCAAGATCAGGCCATCGCTGCGCCGCGCCCTTGTCGCGAGGTCCGTCGACGCCTCGCGCTTGGCTCAGACACATTGTTTGCGAGCGCGCCTCTGAAGGTCCCAACTCCACGCGCAGATTCACGCCCATTGACTCCCAGAACTCGTACTTTTGCCCTGGGAGAAGACTCGATCGCTGGTCGATCCACGTGTTGATGCGGTGTTTCATGAGCTTGTTCTTGAGCTGCTGCGCGGCTTCGCGCACCATGTTGGCTTCCTCCTCGCGTCGTTTCCAGAGAATTGGAATGATCACAAGGTCGTGCTTGCGCGCGGCCTCGTCGCGCTTTTGGTTCTTTTCAGCGTCCTCGCTCATCCACGGCTTGTTACTCGCATCGTTTTGGCGATCGTCGCGGCCTCCGCGTGGGCGCTCCCCGAACGCCTTCTCGCGCCACTTGCGCGACTTGGGGCCCCCGGAGAGACGCGCTGCCTCGGACCGCCGCCGATCCTTGAGCTGCCGCGTGCGCCGCTTAATCTCCTTGCGGTCCAGGCCCTCCTTGCGGAGCCGCGTCACCAGCGCCTGCACCTCGCGCTGCGTATCGCGCCGCCGCTGCTCCCCGTCCATCCTTGCCGCGTCTGGGTCCTCCGCTCGCGCGCGCTCTTCGACGCCGAGACCGAGACCAGCCAGGTCTGCAAGCTCCAGCCACCCACCAATGGCTTTTACAACTTGAAAACACCCCGGCCCTCCGCGAGTTTCGGCTTGATGCGGCTGAGAGAGAAAGAGGGAATTTTGGTTGACTTCTTTGAATTTTGTAAGACGACCTGCTCAGGCAAGGGTTTTCTCATTGGGAACATCTGCTTTGGTATCCGGACGTGTGCTCTGTGACTAGAACAATGACGCGAGACGATCGAGCGCCCCGCGATCGAGCTGCTCACAGTCTTGAAGCGTGACAATCCCCTCGTCGTAGAGCTGGACCGCATTTTGCCGCAGACCCAGCCGATTGTATCCAGGACCGTGGATAAGGGGGCCCTGCATCCCGCCGATGACCCTCGAAGAAAAGAGAAAGTCCGAGACTTCGACTCCCCTCGCAAACTGAATAAAGGCCACAGCATCGGTACGTCCTGCATCTGAGGCGATGCGATGAGCGTCTTTGCCGTCATTCTTGCGAAGAGCTAGATTCGCTCCCGCCATCCAACAGATCTTTACACACTCGAGAAGGCTCGTTTCGGTCACCGCTTCGTTGGGTTTTTGACAAGCGAGCATGGCGGCGCTGAAGCCCTCGTTTTCCTGTACATCTAAGCCAATATCAAACCCGCTCTCCACAAGCATGCGCACAGTCTCTGCAAAACCATCGTCGCACGCGTACATGAGTGCCGTCCATCCATCCGTGTTGCGTAAAGTGGCAACATTACGTCCGAGGACTTGACGCGCTGCAATTGTATGACCGTATTGGCACGCGTGCGTCAACGCAGTGGAACCATCGTCATCTTGATCGCTCAGATCCCACTCAGTAATCGGGAGGAGCGAGATGACGTCTTCATTTGTGAGCCTGTTAGGCAAGGAAATCCAGCCTTGGCGAAGCGCGAGATCTTCACGGTTGACAATGTTGAGGATGTCATCATTCGTCAGATGAGCTCTCCAATCTTCCCGTGTCCGCAAAAGGATCTCAATGACCGAGCTGTCTCCCTTTTGGGCAGCTATCATCAAAGCTGTCATGCCACTCGTGTCCCTCGTGTGTACGTTGACGCCATGAAAAAGAAGAATTGTCGTCAATCTAGCATTGCCTTTTGTACATGCGATATGCAGCAAAGTGTTCCCATCCTGGTCAAGCACTGTTGCATCAGCCCCAGCATCAAGAAGCATGCGCACAACCACAATGTCTGGCTCCTCTTTCTGGCATGCAATCAATAGAGCGGTGTTGCCCATTTGGGTTCGAAGCTCTAAGTTTTGGGCGGAGGTAAGAAGTAACTGTACGATCTCTACATGCCCAAAGGAACAAGCTATCATCAGACTTGACCGTCCCTCTGCGTTCTGAGCATCAACATTGAAAATACGATTGCTCCTCAAGAGAAGTTCAACAACCGCAGTGTGCCCATCTCGACTCGCGAGCATCAAAGCACTCCACCCCTCAGAATTGGTAGCGTTCACGTCGGCCCCGCTTTCAATGAGAAGCCGGGCAATATCGAGACTAGACACGACTGCAAAATGCAATGCAGTGGAGTTTCCCCGGTGAGTCGTGAGATTCAGATTTGCACCCGCGCGGACGAAGTCCTTGACTGCGTCATAGAAGCCGTACTGGCTGGCGATCATAAGAGCGGTCCAGCCGTTTACATCTTGGGCGTTCACGTTAGCACCATGTTCAATGAGCCATCTAACGATAGGGATCGCGATGCGCTCATCATCGTGATCAAGAGCGTACATGAGAGGAGTCGTATTCTCGTGCGCATCTGGGGTATTCACGCGCTCGTTATCTTCGTTGAAACTGGCTTCGACCAACTCTAGCCTGCCAGAACTGATCGCAGCGTCCATTTCTTGCGCTATGCGACGTCTTGTTCTTTCGGGTGCATCACCATCATTCTCTCCCAAAGCCGTAACATGGCGGCGCGTTTGACCAACGATTTGAGTTTGGTCAGCTATGAAAGATGTGCTATCGACTTCCAGAGGACGAGCTTGGGGTTCAACTTGCGCACCGAGAAATTGTTGAGTGATGGCCATGTCGTCTACATGATGTTGATCTTGCTGATGGCCAGAGGCGGCTGCAAACGGTTCGCTAGTAAAGTGCTGGAAAGGGACCCATGATTCGCCGCTCTGCGCATCAAGAGGTTGTTGTCTGATGACATTGCTGTCTTCCTGATGTTGATCTTGCTGATGGCCAGGGGAAACTGTAAACGGCGCACTTCCTGCGCGCCCCGAAAGACCCGAGGGATGCACAACTTGCGCATCAACAGGTGGTTGAGTGATGACCATGTCGTCTACATGATGTTGATCATGCTGATGGCCAGAGGCAACTGCAAAAGGTTCGCTAGTAAAGTGCTGGAAATGAAGCGAGAGGCGCGCCACTTGCTCATCAAGAGGTTGTTGAGTGATGACATTGTTGTCTTCTTGATGTTGATCTTGCTCGTGGCCAGGGAAAGCTGTAAACGTCGCATTTCCTGTGCACCCCGAAAGACCCGAGGGATGCACAACCTGCGCATCAACAGGTGGTTGAGCGATGGCTTTGTCGTCTACATGATGTTGAGCTCCCTCTTGGCCAGAGGCAGCTGCGTTCGGCTCGCTAGTAGAGTGCTGGAAAGGGGCCAAAGATTGGCCGCTTTGCGCATCAAGAGGTTGTTGACTGATGACATTGCTGTCTTCCTGATGTTGATCTTGCTGATGGCCAGGGGAGACTGTAAGTGGCGCACTTCCTGCGCGCCCCGAAAGACCCGAAGGATGCACAACTTGCGCATCAACATGTGGCTGAGCGATGGCTTTATCTTCAACACGATGATGAGCGTCCTGTTGACCAGAGCCGGCTGCGTTCGGCACGCTAGCAGAGTTGTGGGAAGGGTCCAATGATTCGCCGCTCTGCGCATCAAGAGGTTGTTGACTGATGACATTGCTGTCTTCTTGGAGGTGATCTTGCTGATGGCCAGGGGAGGCTGTAAACGGCGCACTTCCTGTGCGCCCCGAAAGACCCGCGGGATGCACAACTTGCGCATCAACAGGTGATTGAGCGATGGCTTTGTCGTCTTCATGATGATGAGCTTCCAGTTGGCCAGAGGCGGCTGCGTTCGGCTCGCAAGTAGAGTGCTGGGAAGGGGCCAAGGATTGCTCGCTTTGCGCACCGAGATGTTGTTGAGTGATGACATTGTTGTCTTCTTGGAGGTGATCTTGCTGATGGCCAGGGGAGGCTGTAAACGGCGCACTTCCTGTGCGCCCCGAAAGACCCGCGGGATGCACAACTTGCGCATCAACAGGTGATTGAGCGATGGCTTTGTCGTCTTCATGATGATGAGCTTCCAGTTGGCCAGAGGCGGCTGCGTTCGGCTCGCTAGTAGAGTGCTGGGAAGGGGCCAAGGATTGGTCGCTTTGCGCACCGAGATGTTGTTGAGTGATGACATTGTTCTCTTCTTGATGTTGCGCTTGCTGTTGGTCAGACGATTCTATAGGAGGCGCCCTCATGGTACCGGGCTGGCTTGTACACATCCTTGCTGCAAGACTCGTTCTTTGCGTTTCGGGTCTGCTGGCCTTACGACGTCTCGATCCGGGTCTGGAGGCAACCTTTGGATGAAAAAGTTCATTCTTACCTGAAGCTGCAAAGCGAGATTGTATATGGAGTGCCGTGTAGACTAGGCATTGGGCAATTTAAACGCGCTCTTTGCTCAACGCGCAATGGGTTTCTCAAAAAGCAAGCGCAGGATCTGAGGCGTGACATGTTTTCTGCCTTCCAAGAGAGAGATTGTTTTTCCACCGAGGACGACGGGCCGGCGCGGCGCATTTGTTGAGTGGCACGCGCCCTCTTGGAAGAAATAAATTTTTGATAAAAATTGCATTCATCTTTTGACTGTGGCTGCACAATCAAGTCTCTTTCGCAAAAACAGCCGTAGTAGGTGCGCATTCGCCGCGCCGCGCCTCCGCCTTTGTGCCAACCGGCTTTCGCATCTGCCTGCACATTGACGCTGCAAAGCTCACGAGACCCCAATCGTACGCTCTGCGTGAAGCGTCCGCAGGAAGCCGGTGGGACGGCCGCGAAACGTGCAAGCGGGTAGACGTCGCCGCTACTCTGACGCTACAGGCAAGACTAGCGACATTACTTTGCCAATTTGCCAGCAATTGCCACGAGCTCCCACTCGATGCTGCAGCGATGCAGAGCAATCTCGTCACGGCAAGCTTTACGCCCGCAGTAGTTGCGTTCTTTGTTTGGCCTTGCCTGCATCATCTCTTGCTTTTCGCCGAAAGCTGATCTGAGATTGTCTGCAATTGGCGCTTCGCTCCGTCGTCAAAGTCAAAAGCGACGCCGCTGCTCGTGGCGGATTTCCTTTGCTGGCGCGAGATGAAAGAAGCGCTCGCTCTCGCTTTCGCTAGATACAAGGACCGAGGCAATGAGTTTGGCCTAGGCCTCGGCCTAGTAGGCCTTACCATGCATGGTATACCATGACTCGCCGCGGCGGGAGATAACGCATCGTATCTTGGCAACCGCGCGCGTCGCTGCGACGTCCCAGCACAGGCCCGAGCGACGCGGGCGAGCAGGCGAGCCGGCGACGCGAAGGCTACAGCCGCAGCTGCCGCCGGTAGGCTTGTGTGGACAAGCGCGCATCGAGCGAGCGTGCATCTTCATGGATGACAGCCATGACGAGGAGGCGGAGCTCGCGGCGACGACGGTGAGCACGCACGAGCACAACAACCCAGGCACGATCGACGAAGGGAACGAAAGCGAAGAGCAGGATGATGAGAACGAAGACGACGACCACGATGACGATGATGAAGATGAGGTCGAACCCACGCTCAAGTATCAGCGCGTACGTGGCACCTTGTCCACCATCTTCGAGGAAGCTGGACTGAGGATCACATGTCTCGGCCTTCACGCCGACATTATCCTCGTTGGCACCTCGCGCGGTACCGTCTTTGAGCTACGACACGACGGTATGCTCATTCGTAGAAACCAGTACCATCGAGGCCGGGTTACGTCAATTGCGCTCGATGCTGCTGGCGAAGCCTTTGCCTCGAGCGGTGTCGACGGCCGTGTGGCCGTGGGGCCGACGAGCCGGGCCAAAGACGAGGTAAACAAGCTCAGCTTTGAGAAACACAAATTTTCCCAACCCATTCTCGCCGTGGCCTTAGACCCCGAGTATGCGCGCAATCGGGACAAAATGTTCGTTTGCGGAGGAGCTGCTGGCCGTCTCGTGCTCAAGCGTAAGGGCTGGTTTTCCTCTGTAGAGACCGAGCTGCACCGCGGCGAGGGACAAATCACTGCGATCAAGTGGCGCACCCGTCTCATTGCTTGGGCCAACGAGGCAGGCGTCAAGATCTATGATCAGGCACACGAAAAACGAATTGCCTTCATTGATCGACCTTCTGGATCTTTGACCGCACGCGATGCACGATGTCACATGGTCTGGGAGAACGACTCGACACTGCTCATTGCCTGGGCCGACTCTGTCAAGGTCGTGCGCATCTTTGAAAGGTCGAAAGAGGAGATGCAGGCCGACCCGAACCAGCTGCCCCGCTATGCAGAGCTCGTATCACTCTACGAGTTCGCCCACGTGGAGACAATATGTGGCATTTCCCCCTTTGGTCGGGATCAGCTCGCGCTTCTCACATTCCTTGATGATCGCAGCACGCACGATGGGCCAGACGCAGGCAACGACGGAAACGATGATCAAGGCTCTGCACCCCCTGTCGCAGAGTGCCCCGAGCTTCGTGTTATTGCCCGCGCTGATGGCGAGCCCGTATCAATGGAAGCTCTTCCCATTCGTGGGTACGAGAACAACACGGCTCCGGACTATGCTCTCGCCACGGCGCACGAACTGCACGGGGCAGCAGGGATCCCAACGCTCTTCATTCTTAGCCCACGTGATCTCGTTTCGGCACGCCCGCGCATTCTGGAGGATCATATCGCATATGCGCTTCAACATCGTCGCTACGCTGTGGCGCTCAGTCTCGCGGAAAGTGCGGGGCCAGGACAGCTCCAAGCGTACTCGCTTCGAGGTCTGCAAGACAAGCTCCTAGGTTTTCTGCTCTCGGAACATCAATACAACCAGGCCGCTAGCCTCTGCCCACGGCTTCTCAACTCGGATCCAGATCGCTGGCTGCAGTGGGCAAGTAAATTTGAGTCTCTCGAGCACTTACGATCTCTTGCTGGCTATCTTCCCGTTCGCAACCCACAGCTTCCGGCAATTGTCTACGAGTCAGTTATTGAGGAACTCTTGCGCGTGCGCGATGACGAGGCCCTTCTCCACATTATTCGCCAGTGGGTCGAGCTTCTAAGCAACCATGCACGCGCCCTTTCCTTTTTGCGAAGGGATCGTCTTGCCCCTTCGCCCCGCACCGCGGACCACACGGACAAACCTCGGGCAGCACCTCTATTCGACGTGCGTAAAGCGATCGAGCGCGTCAACGCCGTCATTGAGTCTGCCTTTGACGGTGCACCGCCAGCATTGCGCGATGCTCTTGCCGAGCTCTATGTTATGAACGGTCAGTACACGGCGGCTCTTCATCAGTATCTTGAAGCCAGCGCCCAAGAGAACGATGCTGCAGAAGATGATTTGCAGCGCGCAGAAATCATCTTCTCCCTCATTGAGCGTCATGGCCTCGCTCCGAGCGCAGTGGACCACGTTCCCGTCCTCGTCGCTCTCGACGAACGAAGAGCCGTCTCGCTTCTGGTAGAGCTCGTCACGAGCGAGTTCGGCGCTGATGAGTCTACAGCAAGCGCA
Source organism: Aurantiochytrium sp. KH105 (assembly GCA_003116975.1). Lineage (NCBI taxonomy): Eukaryota > Bigyra > Thraustochytrida > Thraustochytriidae > Aurantiochytrium > Aurantiochytrium sp. KH105. Next base: position 99,075 of record BGKB01000092.1, read on the forward strand.
ACGGCAGATCTTGTAGGTCTCATTGTCGATCAACTTCGTGCGCTGTCAGACACCGCCCTTCTTTCCTTTCTTCACGAGCTCTCGCGCCGAAGGAGAGAAGAATACAACCATGAACGCATGGCTCGTTATCAGAATCTTCAAGTGCGTCTTTATGCGCAGCATCGGCCTGCAGACCTTCTCGAGTTTCTGGAGTCAGCCAATCACTATTCGCTTCAAGAGGCACTTCACGTGTGCGAGTCGCGCCGCGCAGGCCCTCTTTACAAGGAGATGGTCTACATACTCGGCCGTACGGGGAGTTACGAAAATGTGCAACGTGCACTTGCTATTATTCTTGAAAATCTACGCGACGTTCCTTTTGCCATCCGCTTCGTCGAGTCCGAGGGCGGCGCTGGGCTCTGGGGGGATCTCGTGCGGCGCTGCGTCCGCGACCCGGCTCTCGTCGGTCGCTTGCTCGAGTCTGCCGGCGCGCACGACGTTGACCTCGTACAGATCTTTCGCGAAATGCCCGCCGACCTTGTCGTCCCAGGACTCTCGACGAAGCTACCCAAGCTATTTGAAGACATTCGGATTCAGCAGCGGATCCGGCACACTTGCAACGACATTTTGCGCCAGGATGCAGTTGAACTCTTTCGTGCGCTTCACCGTCGTCGCAAGCGCGCAGTGTTGCTTCGGGGCGGAGCTCGCTGCGAAATTTGCAAGCTTCCCTTGGCAGCGCACGTGAACCGCGCACCTGGTGCCTCCTTCTCGCCTGAAGCTCCAAGCACGCCTCGCATTGTCGTCTTTGGCTCTGGTCAGGCCTACCATTATGGGTGTCTCGATGTCGCTTCGCAAGCGACCATCCCCGTGAGTCAGCAGTCAGCATCTACGAAATCGCGCCACATTCAGGTTTTTGCGGCTGCTGTTGCAGACGATGCGCGCAGTAGTCAAGGCAGCGATCCTGGCGCCTAACAGGATTCCGTGCAAAGGCGCAACGTCCGTCCAGCTCACGCCGCCTCCTCGTCTGAAGCTTCCGAATCGCTTGGTCCATTGTCTAAAGCGGCCAAAATGGTCTCTTCAAGCCGCGCAAGGACTGTCTCGGCGTCCAATTCAGTGCTCGACACGTCGTCGTCGTCGTCATCGCTATCTGACGCGTGTGCAGCAAAGACGCGTTCCGAGGTTGCGTTGGTCGCGTCGCTCGGCACACTTCCAACCCGGGTCCTTGGTGGCGTCGGTGGCGTCAGTGGCGTCGTCGGCGTAAGGGGTGTGAGGGGCGCGTCGGTGTCGGGACTTCTACCACTTGGTCTTGCATCTCGAGGGACCAACGATTGTGCATGGCTCGACATAAACGTTTCGGAGGGTGGGGGATCTTTCATCCCCACCACTGTTGCGTCTTCCTCATCTTTTGCACCGCCAAAATCGCCATCGTTTTCGTCATCGGATGAGGAAAACGAGAGTGATCGCGCGTCATGCTCTGGGGTCTTGGCTGCGCCATAGTGCGTGTGTACAGATCCACTCGAGCTCGCTCGCGAGGCCGTCTCGGCCTCGGTATGATTCGTATTGCCTGCGCCTGCCTTGGCCTCATCGTCGGATTCATCGGAATCATCGCCAAACATTGACCCTTCCGTTCCGAAAAGCATCCTAAAGACCGGACCAACGTCAAGCGTTGGCCCTCGATCCTCGCTTTCATCCTCGTCCTCGTTCTCATGTACCGACTTGCGTCCCTCACTACTTTCATCCGCTGAGACTGCAGGACTATCGCTTACGGGAGCTGATTGCTGCGCATGTTCGGACGCCCCAGCACCTTTTGTAATTACTTCAACATTTGAGATGCGACCGCCACGTTCCACGCCAACTTCAACCTTGATCTTGAGGTTGAGCTCTACTTCCACCTCGCTGTTATTCTTAACCTTGGCGCCTCCGGTCGTCGCGCGAGTCTTTACAGGCTCGCCAGACTTGGTCACGTCAATTTCAGTCACGGTCGCATCATGTTCAGCCTTGGCTCCCTCTGGAGATGAGACATTGTCCGTATTTTTCTTGTTGTCGCTGTTGTCATCATCAACATCATCATCGTCATCATTGTTGTCGTCACAGAACGAGTACACGGAGTCCATCTCGTCAGAGCTCAACTCGACCGGCAGCGGCAACGGCAAGCGTTTTGGAGATTCAACTTCGCTGTCTTGATCATGACCACAGACAATGTCGAGAGGCACATGAAGTTCGTCGACAAGTTCCTCTCCCTCGACGCCGTGCCCTTGGCGGCTTCGCCCGAAGGTTCGGGGCTCGCTCAAGCTCAAGGCGAAGCGTCCTGGCAGACTCGAGGCACCTGGCGTGGAGAACTTGGAAGCATGATCTCCGAGTGTCTCGTCGTCCGTGTCGTCTCGTCTGACATCGCTCAGGACGGCTTCCTGGTCATCCGTGTCGTAGCCGCGCCGAATGTCCTCAGCGTCATCGCCGTCTTTCGCAATAGTGCTGATTGCCTTCTTTGCATCATCGAATTGAAGATCACTTGCACCATCATGACTTTCCGAAGCGTCGGCCGCCTCGTTGGCGCCGCCATCATCAGCATTACCATCATCATCATCACCATCCTGATCATCATCATGTAAAGTGTCCTCTCCATCCATAACAACAGTCTCCGTTTGACTTGAGATGGCTGCTTCATCACCGTTTGTTTCCTTCAAAAGGGGCCTCTCGCCATTTGCATGAGAAACATCCTCGGTGACACTTGCATGGCCAATGTCGCGGTCGCAATCTGTCAATCTAGCTTCGCTTTCTGAGTGATCCAATTCGTCCTGCGCAGTAGCAAGCGCATTGTGATCAGCAGACACGCCATCGTCGTTATCGTCGTCGTCATTGTCTTCTTCGACAGACATCTCAAGCTCGGTGCCATGAATGGTACCGACAGCAGCGGATACATTTCCATCAACGGGATCGGTACCGTCTCTGGCTAAACTCGCTTCCGCAGCAAGAGTGTCAGACACTTGCTCACCATCGTGCAACGTTGTTTCCCCTTTATCAATTCTTGACGCCAGCTCTCCATGAGCTTCTGATGGATTGTTAACAAGGACGAAAGGAGGATTGTGAGATTGGGGCATGTCGTCATCGACAGCAGACGCATACTCGTCAGCAAAAATAGACGCATTCTCGTCTGCAGCAGAAGCATACTCTTCTGCGTCAGCAAAGTTCAACATATTTTCGTCAACACTCGGCGCGTTGTCCGTGTTCGAAGGGACGATGTTCTCGGCGACATCCGTCGCAGTGTCCGTCACAACATCCGCGGTAGAATCCGTCGCAACAGTCGCAGCAGCATCCACAGTAGCAACAGCAACAAGAAGGTCCATAGCTTGAGGCGTAGCATCCACTAGAAGTGTCGTCTCGTCATCAGCAGCAGCTGGAACAGAAAGCATCGCATCATCTTCACCAGCAAGAGCAGGGTGGCTGGCACTTCCGAGTTCACTTGATAGTTCGCGGACAACGTCCTGATTGTCAGCATGCTTGCTCCCATTCTTTTCATCGTCGTCTGCAGGACTTTCGTCAGCCGGGACGCTAGATGCGGCTTCGCTTTGGTTTGCAACGCCTCCGTCCTCAAAAGTCGCTGCAGCAATCTCAGCAGCGACATCAGCATCTGCATCCGCTGTGTTCACACTTGAGGCGTCGCTGCTTGCTGCGATATAATTGAGTGAAGGCTCACTGTTTTGCTCATCATCATCTGTCCCGGGATCGGCATTCGTAGCGTCCTTTCCAGCGTCGTCTTTGCGCAATCCTGATGCAGAGGTTGCATTCAGAACCTCGTCCTCCGTGTCTGACGATGGCACGGAGTGAATGGAAAGTGGGGAGAGAACCGAGTCATTGAGCTCGCTGCCCGTCGTAGCCTCGTCCAAGTCAGGCAAGTGCAGCGCCGCAATGGGCGCAGGAAGAATGATGACCCCTGGGGAGGAGAGTATGTTGTCCATCAAGGGCGAGGTGTACTGCTGGCCTTCGTGCGGAGGCTGTCCGGACGTTTGCGAGAGCGGGGACGGTTGCGGGCTGACAAGGAATGACCTTTCGGCTTGGCTCTCTGAGCCACTGCTAACACCTTCGTCTTCATCACTGGAAATGTCGGGCATCTCCTCGACAGGTTCTTCATTGACAGTGCTCGCCCGTGTCGCCGCGGAAGAGCCCGACTCGGTTTGGCTCCCTGATTCGGCTTCGACCTCGGCCTCGATTTCGACCTCCGAGGACGTCTCGCTTCGGGCATCATCTGAAGTAAGATGCTCGCTTTGATCAAGTTCTTCATTCTCGACGGCGGAGTCATTCTCGGCAACCTCCTCGCTCTCGGAAGCAACCTCGTTCTCGCTAGCATTTGCATTCTCTTTATCCGAGTCATCATCGCTTGCAGCGCTGAGAATTTCGGAAGAGCTCTCGTTGGCTCCGCCGACGGTACTCTGTTGCTCATCGACCTCTGAAACACCAGTGTCGCCTTGAAGTTCGTCACCCGACATCCCGTCGACACCAAGATTTGCATGGACTTGTTCATCCTGCTCGATTACGGCGTCGCTGCTGCTTTCGTCGCATGGCCACGGTGCGCGACGATGTAAGATACGAGGTTTTGGTTCTGGTGTATGTGGCTTTCGTGCCTTGCTGCGTCGAGACGATGACTTTGGGAGCTTTCGCGTTCCTCGCAAAACTTCTACAAGAGCATGACCTACCATGACCTGAGCAACCCAACCGAGCAAACCCGTCATGGCAATGGAGCGCCTCTGCTCGAACATTGGGCACATTTGCTCCAAGGGCAAGACAGCAGTTGCTGGAAAGTGGCACAGGACAGTTGCCCATCCGAGAGACATGGAGATGGCAAACAAGCCCCACCCACAGAGCGCTCGCAAAGAATGCCGCTTGTTGGGAGAAACTTCGGTCGCAAATGTGTAGGTGACATAAATGTTGCCAGTGATTCCACAAATGACCAAGGGGATGCCAACAAGACGCACCGCCCTTACCTCGGCGTAAAAGTCCACGACAAAGGCAATGGCAAAGAGAGCGGCGCCTGCAGTGAGGATGAGCGCGGAGATGAGGCGACCGAGCAAGACGCTGAGTGCAAAGGGTTCATACAAAATGTGCGCGAGTCCACCGCCGGCTTCGCCAGTGTTCTTGCGCATGCGTTCCGAGGCCGCCCGCTCGGGATTGAAGAGAAGCAAAGAGGTGATCATGAGGACCCAGGCGAAGAAGCCAGCAGCAAGAACAAAGTCTCGAGGATCCCGCGCAGAAAAGGTGGCGTGATCTCCGGTCACGTATGTTACAATGGCAACGAGATACGAGATCCAGCCAAGAAGGCCCACGGTTTGAGATACCCAACGATCTTGACGACGCGCTGTCCATGGGAACACGAGAGCGTAAACACTGGCAGACGGCCCCCTGATTAATGCACCGAGACCGAGCGTCCCAGGTGGAATGCAGAGCAGCGCAGTCCCAATGACGCGCGCACCATGTGCCGAGCTGATCACGTCGATGAAAGTCTCGTCCTCGTTGAGATGGTTGCGCATGTACAAGATGGGAAAGAGGACGGGGGCAAAGCCAAAGACGAGTCCAAAGAGCCAAGCCTGGAGGGCTTGCGCCAATGTTGTTGACGTCGGTGGTGACTTTTCAGGTGCTGCAACCGAGGCAGGTTGTCTACGAGCAGCAGAGAGAGAGCCAAGAACGGTCGCCCATGCGAGCAAGCCAACCAAAAGAGAGACTGCGCTAGCAAGCAGCGGACTTGCCGATGCGAGGACCACGAGGATGTAGACGATGGGGTTCAAGAACGAGAGCGCGAGCCCCGTGGTGCTGAGCAAAGCATACCACTGCCCACTTTGGTGATGCGAAAAGATTTGCTCTGGAAACATGAGTGAAGCTCCCATGAAGCGCGTGAGCAAGGGCGTTGCCACACTGAACGAGAGTGCTCCTGCAATAGGAAGACGTAGCGCCAATGCCCACGCGAGTACGGGAGGAACAATTAGTGAAGCGAGCGCCCTGAAGCGAAGAGGAATCGCGTTGCGGACCGTGTCTTGCGTTTGCGAAAAGGGTGGAACGTCGGATCCAGAAGCGAGGCTCGAGTGACGAAAAGTCTCTTGGTTCTTTTCTCGATTCAGGACCTCTTTGTCCCTGGCAGGAGAATCGAGTAAACGCGATGTGACGACCTTGTTGCTGTTTTCGTCAACCTGGGCATGCGCGTCGGCCACTGGAAAATTGATGTCACGGAGAAGAAACATGGCGCGGCCAACAAGAGTCGCAGCGCCGAGTGCAAGCGCCTTGAAGCTGACATGCACAATTTTATCTGCTGTGAGGAGTGTGCTGCAGAACACAATGGCGGCAAGAACTTGAAGCACTGTCGCTCCAAGTACACTGCGCGAGACACTAGGATGTGACGTCTTGTTGCCTCCGAGGAGGACTTCGCAGCCAATTTGGTTGAGAATTTGTGGCAGAATTGCCCAAAAGAGGCCTGGAATGGGCACGACGGATGCGACGATGAAGGCGAGGGCCGCGGGCACCAGGATTGCCCCGGAGAGCCGGAGATCGGCGTGACTGAATTCCGGCATCTCCGAAGGGTCCCATATGACAATGTCGTGCGACAGGTCCTGCGAGCGCATCGTGTCGCTGACGTGGTGGCGTCGACGCGAAGACTTGTTCTGTTTGTACGAGATGTTGTTTTCTTCGCGCCGCTGTGCATGGTCTTGACGTTCCTGCTCGCGAAGTTTGCGTGCTCGCTTGCGGAGTTTGCGGTCGCGTTGTAGCTTGCGCTCTTCTTTGAAAAGTCTGCGCTCGCGTTTTATTCTGCGTTTTTCCTTGTAGAGCTTGCGTTCCCGTTTCATTTGCAGCTCGTCTGCGCGAAGTTGGAGCTCGCGTTTCGCCAAGCGTTCCTCTTGTTGAAGTCTACGCTCTCGTTTCAGCTGCAGCTCCTCTGCGCGAAGAACGTGCTCACGCTCTTTTGCGAGGGCTTGACGTTCTTGCTCGCGACGCTGGCGCGCAGACTGTTGCGCTTGCGCATTACGTTCTCGCGCATGGAGCTGGCGCTCTTGTTCTTCTGTTTGACGCTGGTATGCCCGAACCTTGCGTTCAAGCTCGTGTATGCGAACTGCTTCGGGATTCTCGGTCGCCGAAGGAAGAAGAAGCCGTCGTCGTCGGCGGCGGCGGTGGTGGTGGTCAGGATGTGGCGGGCCAGGTTGTCGTGGGTGGCGACTTGCCGTGGTGAGCTCGTCTAGTACGGGTGTAGCATGGGCAATGTTTGTGTGGGAGGCCGTGTCGAGAATTTGTTTGCCGGTGGCTTGCCCTTGACCAGCAACCACAACGAGCACGCGTCGTAGCTGGCCAGAGCTCGTGAGGAATTCGACCTCGACGGTGCGCTGTACCTCGCGTGTGTTGATGCCAGGCTTTTGGGGTCGTTTCTTGAGCAAACGGTCGACTTTTGACGAGGCTGCATCGTCTGTCCAGAGCGGCGCTCTCTCCCTGGGCACTTTGGTGTCCCACTCTCGCTGCGAGCGCTGGCCGGGACGAAGGTGAGCGTGTTGGCGTCGCCGGCCATGGCGGTGCAGGCCGTCTTCAAAGGCGTGCGTTACGTCCATCGCTGGCGCTGCAGATGGTACGCTGCGACGCTTACGGCGTGGCCCGCTCTGCGCGGGAGTCTGACTTTGACGCGCGTAGCGGTTGCGGCTTTGTTTCGTCTCGCCTCGGCACGTCAGGCTGTGATCGGAGACGCCCAAGACTCGCGCACGGGACCATGCGGGCATTGAGAACGCTTCCGCGACTTTAAGCACGGCCAATATGCCAAATGTAAAGAACGGGAACGCCTCGCAATAACGTCTCCGATGCCCCTATCCACGGAAGATATTCTGGACGAGCATGAGGAGTCCTCTTGCACATGGGAGGTATTGAACAAGAGTGGTGTCTAATGTGGAGCGCTCACAGTTCGTTCGCAGCCTAGTACTTTTTTACTACCTACGCAAGGAAGGCTTTTGGCCACGATCGTTGCCTAGCTGGCAGCGGCAGTGGCGTTTGCGTGTCTCGCCTCTCTTTCTCGGTAGATGTCTCCCAATGCAACGAGAGCGTATAGTATTCGTTTTCTTTTCTACGCTTCCTAAAATCGGCGCGGATGGTCAATTCCTTTCTACCAGTCAGCCAGTCACAACGGCTGCGGCTTGTTTGACTGTGACTGACTGCCACTGACTGATTGCTTGATGTGACATCAAGTCCAGAATCATCTGGATGACCTGCGCGAGCAGGTCAGCACTCACCTCATCCGCGCGGCGACGCTCGGACAGCCCGCCTGTCCGAAAAACCAACCCTTCATCTCTCTCTCAGCGAATCAACTCTTTCAAGTCTCCCGTGATTGGCCGCAGCCGACGCGACCCCTGCTGTCTGCAATGCTGCTGCTGCTGCTGCGCTCGTGTCAACGATCTCGAGTGCCCGTCGTCCAACGTGTGTGCTACTTCGAAAGAAGAAGGGGGGGTACGCGGCGCAGCGATGACCAACTGCGGAGACACACCGCGGGACAGCAGCGGCAGCGGCGGCATAGCGCACTTGCGTTGGGTGCGCGCAAGTGCGGAATCCCGGTTTGCGGCACTTGCGCGTGCGACGCTATAGCTGCGCTGGCCGGCCGACGCGTGCACGCACGCGCACGCGCAGGCGGCGGCGACGCTGACTCTCGCCAGCCAGGGTCGATCGCACAAACTTCGCTTCACTTCACTTCACCTCAACTCGCGCACGCGCGCACGCCGCGTTGCCGTCGATGCTGCTGCTGCTGGCCGCGGTGCGAGGTTAGTTCTTGGACTCCGAGCGGCCGCGGTTCGGGCGGGCGCAGGAAGGAAGGAGCAGTCAGCCAAGCCCAGCCAGGTCGCAGCGCTGGACTCGCTCGGTGTGAAGATCAATCGTCGAGGCTTGCCTGCTTTTGCGTGCGTGCTTGCTTGCTTGCTTGCTTGCTTGCTTGCTTGCTTGTGCGCGCTTCCGTGCTCGTGCGTGCGTGCACCGCTCTGCGCGGGGAAAGAGAGAAGACGAGGGGCAGCAAAGCCAGAACGGAGCCGCGCGAGGGAGCCGCGGCGAGGACGCGCAGCTGCAGCAGGGCGCGCAGCGGAGTCGCGCCGCTCCGCCGACGCTTCCGGGCCGGCGGGCGGGCGAGCGGGAGGCCAGGGAGGGAGGGGGAGGGAGGGAGCGAGGAAGAGCGCGCGAGGCATCGAAGATGGCGGGGCCGCGCCAGCGCCGCGGGCAGGGGTGCGCGCGCACGCCGGGGCAGGCGACCCGCGCGGAGGCGGGCGAGGAGGGCACGCGCGGGCGCGGGCGCGGCGAGAGGCGCGGGGCCGGGAGCCGCTGCGCGAAGAGGCGGGGGCCGTCGAAGAGAGGAGGACTCGCGCTCGCTCTGGTGGGCGCGGTGCTGGGCGTGCTGGCGCTCGGAGCACGAGGACACGCGCAGCAGGTGCTCGGGACGCGGACCCGAGGCGCGCGACGGCGGCTGTCCGCCGCGGAGCGACGGGACGCCCGGCTTCTCGAGACGCTGGACGCGTACGAGATCGTAGACGGGCTTCACGAAAACGAGGATATTCGTCGCGTACTGAAAAGTGCGGAATCCGGCGTTGCCAACAACAGCGATGACAACAACCACGAGGAGGAGGAGGACCGCAGAGACACGGATGCTGTCGACTTTGCCTTGAGCGCGTTTGGAACGCGCGTCAACGTGCCGCTCTCGCGCCATCCCCGATTCTTTGCCCCAGACTTTGCCATTTGGGGCGTCTCGAGCGACGGTCAGCTCAAGCGCCAGCCAGCGCAGCCAGCGCTTGACTGCTTCTTTATTGGCGAGGGCGCCGTCATTTCATTTTGCGCCCATCAGGTCCGGGGCCGCATCCTTGTTTCGCGGCGGGATGAAGACGATGATGTTGTTGAAGAAGATTGGCACATCGAGCCTCTCCTCGCGACCCCCGGAAGCTATGTCGTCTACCGTGGCCGCGATTTGCGCGAAACGGATCTTCCGAATGTCGTGCTCGAACAAGATGTTCACGGTCACCAGCATGCGCACCGCATTGGACGAAGAATGGCAAATGCGAGCAACAGCAGCAATTCGAATGGCAATTCGAATGGCAACAACGGGAACTCGAATGGCAACAACGGGAACTCGAACGGCAACAACGGGAACTCGAATGGTAACAACGGGAACTCGAACGGCAACAATGGCAATTCCACTGGCAACAACGGGAACTCGAATGGCAACAACGGGAACTCGAATGGCAACAATGGCAATTCCACTGGCAACAACGGGAACTCGAATGGCAACAATGGCAATTCCACTGGCAACAACGGGAATTCCACTGGCAACAACGGGAATTCCACTGGCAACAACGGGAACTCGAATGGCAACAATGGCAATTCCACTGGCAACAACGGGAACTCGAATGGCAACAATGGCAATTCCACTGGCAACAACGGGAACTCGAACGGAAATAATGGCAACGCAAATGGTAACAACGGGAATTCGAACGGCAACAACGGGAATTCGAACGGAAATAATGGCAACTCAAACGGCAACAATGGCAACTCGAACGGAGCGGCAAATGGAGCAATCTCCACGACAGTGACGTCAGGAGAGTCCTCAGAGACGACGGAGGAGCAGCTCCCAGACGAAACGGAGACCGAGTCAGACAGTGCTGGTCTCAAAGTTTCCCGAGGCGCGTGCGGCGTCCTGGATGTCGATTTGTCTGGCCTAGTAAAGACCCCCAATGCTACTAATTTGGATCGTTTGAAAGAGGACGCTGGCGCGATCGTAGCGGCAGCATCCTCGACACCGGCTTCCTCCTCGTCCAAGACGCATTTTGTCCGCGTGCTACTCGTGAGCGATGCTCGCATGCACGCTGTCTACCAAGACGACCTCGTCCTGTTGTCTGTCTCAGTCTATTTGATGGGTCTTGTCGAGGAGATCTACCGCGAGTTCCCTGGAGGCCATACCATAAGCATTGAGGTTGCCGGGATTGTCACTATGGATAGCACGGACCCTTGGCCAAACCTCTTTTCAAGCACGGGAAGGAGCGTGGAATCTTCTGCACTCTTGACAAACTTTACAGCCTGGGTAAGGAGCAATGCTGCCGCATTACCGGACCATGATCTTGCACACCTCGTCACGGGATGGGATCTCTACGGAAGCAACACCGGAGGGTCTGTGATCGGTCTCGCGTATGTTGGCACGGTGTGCGATAAGTCGTGGAAAACCGGGATCTCGCAAGGCGACTTTCTCAGCACACAATACGTTGCCAACACGATATCCCACGAACTCATGCATGGGCTCGGCGCGTACCACACTGACCGGACGTCTCCTGGAGACCTGACTTGTGATGACGATGACACCTATTATCTCATGAACTCGATCACGGAGACGGGCAAACCGCAATGGAGTGAATGCACGCTGCAGTGGTTCGAGCAACTCTTGCAAAACGAGAATATCACAAAATGCATGGAGGCCATTTGCGGCGATGGTCTCGTTGAAGGGGACGAGGAGTGTGACGCTGCCGATGATCCGTGCTGCGACATCACCACGTGTCAACTTCTCACCACGAATGCTTGCTCGCAAGCTGGTAACGCTGACCAAGAGGACGACGATACCGTTGTCTTGTACAACCGCAGCGACGCATCTCTTGCAGTTTGCGGCAACGGGGTGCTGGAAGCTGGCGAGGAATGCGACGTGCTCGCCGGTGGCTTAGCCGAAGGTGATAGTGACCCCTGCTGCAACGCGACGACTTGCAAGCTTTTGGAAAATGCCACATGCTCGGCGCTTCACGACGGATGTTGCTCCCCTGACACGTGCGCACCCCGAACAGCCTCTGAGAATTATGTGTGCCGGGCAAAGAAAGACTCGAGTGCGTGCGACCAAGAAGAAGTGTGCGATGGGACGTCTGCATCATGTCCAGAAGACACTTTTGCCGACGTTGGGACCTCTTGCGTGCTTTCTGTTGACTACGCAGACGGGTCTTGCTATCGGGGCGAGTGCATGCACCGAGAATTCCAGTGTGCAGTTCGTGGCTACTTTGTCGGCGACTGCTCCACGAACTCATGCGACTTTCTGCGGTGCGAGAGAATTCCGACTGGGGCCACCGAGGCATCGTGCTACAATTTGGCTCCTATTCGTGTGCTCGACGGCACACGATGTGGGGACAATGCATACTGTTACCAAGGTGCCTGCAAGAGTTCTGTGGAAAGCATTCGGGATGGAACCGCGGACGGATGTCGGGATGGCGTGAAGAACGGAGACGAGACCGACGTTGATTGTGGCGGCAGCTCGTGTCTTCCGTGCCTTACGTCTCAGACCTGCGAATCTGATGACGATTGCAATTGGCTGCTCGAATGCGACGCTGAAACACATGTGTGCTACGACAATCTTCCCACGGACCTTTTCTCATCGGATTCGGATCTTTCCATTTTTCTTGCCTGGATCAACGCGAATCCGATTGCTACGGGTGTCATCATGGGTGTCGCCGGAGTTGTTGTTGTGGTCTTGTCCTACATTTGTTGTTGCGATCGTCAGCTCCGCAACTGTCTCTTCCCCTGCATGAATCGAGAATCTTCGCCCTTTCATCAAGGAAAGCACATCTCCCGCGACTTGACGGCGCGCGTCGACACCGAGAGCGGCCTTGAGACACACGACACGTCCACATGATGATATTGATGATAACGACGACGACGGGGACGACGACTGCGAATTCCGTAGCTCGTCTTTTGGTCATGTACAAGAGTTGACATACGATAAGTGCAGGCTACTTTTCAGGGGGGGAAGCCTCAAATCCTCGATGAGACAGACGCCTGCCTTTTCAGAGCATTCATGCTTGTACAATAATTTGCTGTTCGAAAATTATGTTCTTTCTCTGTGTATGATTGCTAGCTGGCATGGGGGACTTTTGCATCATGTATGTTTGTAAGATAGATAGATGATGAACCAGTTTGTGCAACTGCGAAAGGACTGCACGAGTGTTTTCGAAACTCGTCAAGAGTGAGCAGGAGTGCTGAGCCCGCCTGGAACACTCAAGTATCGGCCGGCCATTGAGGTGATCAATAATCAAAGAACGGGACAGCGAAGGCCGTTGCTTGCTTGCAAGCAAGCACTGTGGCTGAGCCTGGCTTATTCCTCCTATCGTTGGTAGTGAAGTAATCTCCCTAGCCGACATGACAGTGCTATGTGTCGAGTCCTCACGCTGGCTATGGATGTGGATCTCGCGGTTGTCACATGAAAAGTTAGTTGCGCGCAATCATCGAAAATACGACCGAGAGTCTCCATCCACGTACTCACTCTCTAAGTAAACTGCCTGATCAGATCATGCGCATCTAAGCGAGAGTCAACGTAATGCAAACGTCTTATGATTCAATCAGACACACGCTTGCGCAATCATAGGAATCATTTGAGGATAACAACACAAAAATCATAGTTCTAGAATTCCAAAGTTCTTTCAATAAATCTCTAGCCTGCTTCTAAGCTTCCACACCCTACCTCGTAAGAAAATCGAGCTCCGATTTTGTGTTGCAAGGAGATCTATCGCTATATTTTCCGAAATCAACGTTTCCGCGCATCGGTCACCGACCAGCACCTAACCAAGCGCGGGATCCAAGTATAACGTCTTCGTGCTCATCTCGAAGTTCACCCGTTAAAGAACCGAGGGAATCAATATCCCCGTCCGTTCTCTCGCAGAAATCAGCACACGCGAGCGAGTATAAGCAGCGCAAGTCACAAGACTCCAAAGTGAAAGCAACGACAACTGATTCGCACAACAGGCAAATCATTTGTGCAGTGAAAGAAAGACTCAAGCGCAAGCATTCACCATTAAAAAGGTTGAGCACAGCTCCCAGGCCCGAATGCTGAGTCAAATGAGCTGCCGGACTCTCGAGTCCTGACTGCGTCCATGAAAGATAGATTGATGTCCAAGCCTTGTCATGGTGCGCGATATAGCCCTGGCCTTTGTCACAGCCTCAATGAGGTGGCAAAAGATAAAGCAATCATCTATCTCCTCAATTGACTCGATGAATACTTCTCCGATCGTGGCATCCGAGACTTCGCTTCTTCTGCACGACTTGACGGCCGCGAGAGCGACGCCCGTCGGCTCGCGCACGCTGAGCCGGTCGTCGGCTCGGAAAGAGTTTAAACCGAAGAGACGTCCATCAAAGATCATGTGAATCCTCTCTTTCTTGCGCAGCGGCCGCTTTTCGGGCGCACACGAAAGCGAGCCACCGTGGGCCTTCGCTACGCGACGGAGGGAGACCGAGAAGCAAGGCAGCTAGCTCCCGCCTCCCCGCGTGCAAGGACGCGAAAAGTTTCTGTCAAGAAACTAAGTTTTTGGACGTGAGTATATCACGTTCGGCCCGCGCCTAGCGTGTACAAGTCGTTCGACCAGTACACGCGCGCCGATCCCAGCCTTACCGGGCTTCGCCAGGCGCAAACACTCCAACACAACCTAAATTATTAAGAGGATTAAGATTACGCTCAAACAGAATAAATTATCAAAAACTATAAATAAAACACGAAATAATATTCATATTGCAAATATTATTTGTTTTTTGTTTTTATTGGCATAAAAGATAATCTATTCAGTCCATATTTTGCTAATATTTTGTAAAAATTAAGTATAGTCTACTGATAAACAGAAATTAACAATTATTTTCTCAGAATTTGTAGAAAGCTTCAATCGTGAAGATGTATATCAGAGTCATGCCGCGCCACACTGCAACGCAGTTTGCCGCAACGCAGTTTGCCGCAACCCAGCTTGCCGCAACGCAGCTTGCCGCAACCCAGCTTGCTGCAACCCATTTTGCAGCCTCGCACGCGAGATGGCTGGTCTGGATTGATTCCTTACCTCTAACTCAAAATACAAGACATCTTTCACGTCTCTCTTCTGATTGTCCGTCTGCGTGCTCGCTAGCCTAAGCGAAGGCGCGTGAGCACCGGCGGCAGCGCCGCGCGTAGAGCCGTGGGGACGCCCACGAGCCTACGCGCGCGCCTGCCTGCCGTCGGTGGCTGGAAAGCGATCAAATAGGATCATTGATTGCTCATTGCTGTCTTGGCTGCAGACAAGGCTAGCAAACCAGCACTGTACAAGAGTCGTTGACTCATTCGTGTGCACCAAGTACTCATCCCAAGGCTTGGTTGCCCGACAACCACTCCAACAATGTAAAAGGACTTTTACAGATTTGCACATAGTGTCATAATGTCTGAGTAAGATGCGCTGCGGTGTTCAAAAACTGTGTAAAATTGTTTTTGGGCCTCGTAAAGCCGTTCAATCAGGATTTGTAGCTAGTCGTGACCTCATGAAAGCTCAGCTGCCCTCGGAGTCATGTTTCAATGACTTGTGCGGTGTGCCCTATCTACCAATTCAAACTTCGCGAAAACTTTTCGTGCAAACGTAAAATGGATCCTATCACCTCTTAAATTCATGCTCTTTGTATTGAGCTGTCTTTGTGGCTGTATACGGGATACTGGAGCCAATGACGAGAATAGGAAGGGCTTGCCATCGAAAAAGATCTTTTGAACATCCGAAATGACTCTCAACATGGGCATTCTGTCTTGAGCAATGGATCAATCGTCTTTACGGTGAGACAGAATAGTTCTGATTTACTTTGTCGAGCAAAACAATGGATCTGAGATAGAAAATCTACGTTGGCAGCGAACCGGCCAGACAAACGAAGTTAGAGTTCTTTCTGGTAACTGGTTTGAGATTTCAAAACCGCACTTCAGATCGCGTGGTCTTCAGCCCCGCAGGGTATAAAAACCAGAGACTCTGCACCTTGCACAGCTTCTAAGCTGCAGATGATTTTCAAAATCGATTTCAGAAAGATCGCATTGTGTCATGAAGCATCGTGGCACATACATAAGTCCGGAAGTGCTCGCTGCGCCTCGGCGCCTCGACGCGCGGCGCGTCCAGCAGCCACACCTGCGAGCCGACAGACTGTCAGGAATTCAAGGTGTTAGGTACGCCCGTGCAGTTTGTTCTTATGTAGTTGTGCCAGCAAGCTCTACTACTCTTTCAAAAATGTATGACATGAGAGTGATCATTAGCGAGGAAGCTGACATCAACAGTAGGCCCCACTACCCCACGCTCGGCGATTCCACAAGTCCATCGAAATTATCCTCGCTCTCTCTTACTCTTTTTACTCCGAGAAGCAGTGCTTTCGCAACTCACGCAGTACAAATGAGATGCCAAAACAGATAAACGTATATATTTTATTTTTCGTAATGCTTGTGCGCTCGCTAAAAGAGGATGGGGTGACCATTTCCATGATGAGGCTGGAACCAGAGCCAAAATTTACCCAAATCCAGAGACATCGAAATCTTCATCGAGATTCTCAAACGAATGGTCGACTTGAGCGGAATTCATGTCGTTGAGTTGTCCCAATGAGGCGTCCTTCTCACGCGGAAGAAAGACGTCACGAACAGGAGCGAGGGCGTAAAAAACACCAAAACAAGGCTTTTCTTGTTTCTTTGAAAAATGATATCGGTACGCAAAGCCACCATGCGGGCAGAGTTTCCGAAGTGCCTTCTGCAACACCAGCTCGCCACCGAAAACAAAACAGAAGTCCACTTTCGTCACGTCTTTGGGCTTGGAAAGCTTCATCGTCGCTTTGGACCAGCGCTTATCACGCGTTAGCTTTCTCATTGAACTTTCGGGAAGCGTGTATGGCCCATTGAAGCTAAGTGCAATTCCAGTCGTCAAAGCTGAGGCTGACACGAAATGTTTCTGTTCGTCAAAATAGAGAAATCCACCAAAGTGTAGGAAACGAAGGACCGCGTCATCGTATCGCAGATTTTTGAACCAGTCCAAACCAGTATTGAGGCTATCGAGTGGGAAAGCATAGCAAAAGTAGCGTGCCTCAGGCGGGATGTACCAGAATCTCTGAAGGAGGCGTGTGTTTCTCGCATCGGGCGCGCGTACAGAAATTGGCCAAATCTTGCTGATGGCACCTGTCATGCGGCTCACGACTGGGTCTTGTGGCTTCCATAGAGTGTAGATCGAGTCAAAGTAGTCCGAGCCAATGAACTCGTACTTGTTCCAGTTAAAGTCGATCTTCAGATTGAGACGGCGCGTAGGCATAATGGCGAACGTCGGTAGCGCAACGATGGGACTACATTCCGGAGATTTGAGAAAAGACGGCGGTTCCAGTTTTTTAAAGACGTCGTTGGATGAGCTGATAAAACCAGCAGCGGCCTGGAACGATGGTCGTTCTCGACTACGAACGTTCCGATCATCAACGAGCACGCTTGATACCATCTCAAGAAGCTCATCGCATCGTTTGCAATCACGAACCTCGATTTCCGGGTACAGGAAACCTCGGGATTTAGGAGTGAGCTTGTTCCGGAGACAAGCGCGGCGGACAAAATCCAAAAGGCTGACAACTAACGTCAGGAAAACCATTGAAGCTTGGTCGTCGTATTTGATCACAGCCCCTGCGAAATGTTTCAGCTGTTCGCGCTTTTGGCGGATTTGTTCGATGCGCGATAAAATCTCGTCTTGTTGCGAAATTGAATCGTCGCCCTCTTCGCTGGAGTGGCTCGAATTACAGGGCCAACACAATGCTGACTTTTGTGAGGGAGTTGAGATTGCATCATAGTGTTCGAGTTGAGGGCCCGCATCATATTGCTTGAGTTGCAGGTCCAGCTGATCGAGATAGAACCTGAAAAGCATTTGAGGGTGGTCAATCTGCGCCACCTCAAGATCAGGCATCTTCGCAGATTCAAAGAATGTGTCCGCGTCAGCTAATGGAACAAACGTTTCTCCGAGACTGATGGTTTGAAGAGAATGGCAGTTTCTCTCGAGACATCCTGCGGACATCAACTTCTTTGCACCCGAAAGACGCAGTTCACGCAAGCACGGAGTCTTCGCGCTCAACGCCACGAGACAATTGTCCGTGAAGGACTTTGCCCCTTCCAATGAGAGAACTCGAATGTATGGGTTCACTTCTTCTGCAAATTCTTTCCAATCTTTGAGAGGCCGGTTGTCCCAAGCGAGCACGTTGTTAAGCTTGAGTGTCTGGAGGGATGAACATCGCTTGACCAATTCAATGAGGGGCTTTGACTCTTTAATGGAAAGAAAAGCGTCCCCCCCTTCCCTCTCCTTGAAAAGGGCATCCACATCGACATTAAGTGAGCGCAAAGCTGTGCAATACTTCGCAATGTCGTCCAGGACTTCGACTTTGAGGTCAGGAAGGTCGCGAAGACTGAGGCGCCAGAGACTCCTCTTGGAGGATCTGATCACGTGGCCGACTCCTGTGGCCTTGATCTTAATGCAGCCATCTAGAACGACCGATCCGAGTGTGATGCACCTGTTGTCTTCAAAGTACCTGAGTCCTTTGTCCGTGATGTTCACACAGAAGCTGAGGTTAAGGTTCTGTAGGTTCGGGCACATGGCCGAAATGACCTTCAGCACCTCGTCGCTGGTGCTGATGCAATCCGTGAGGTCAAGCGAACGAATACTTCGGAAAAGAGTTCGGCTGTCCATCCGCTCAAAAAGCAGCCAATTCAGAGGCCTAAGCATGGAAGACACAAAAAAAGAGACGCCTTTGGCGAATGTGTTCGCAGTGTAATAAACGTGGTGAGCGAAGTGATTCGTCACAGCAAATCCGAGATCGTCAAGTGGTTTTCCTTCGACCACAACACGTTTTTGCAGGTATTTGAAGTAATGAGCGTTCGCTTTGTACGAGGCTAGATTCGGTAACTCCCAAAGCAACGAGCGGCCCAGAGTCGGGGCCGCAAGCGCTACTTTGATCACAGTTTCCAGGAGCCAAAATGCTCGTCGAACCCCTCCCATCATTCTGTAGCCACAGCCGTAGAAGCTATAGTCAAAGTTGAAGTACTGGCACAGTGTCTTGGCCACCAAAGTTTCCCCTTTGCGGAACTCGACGCCTCCATCATAGGTCCCGGCGTCCGAAAAGAAATCTGAACCCGGGGTCCGCTCATGCCGGTGTTTTTCCTCTGTTTCAAGCGCATGGGAGATTTTTAAATCAATGTCATAATCTGCCTCAAGCACGAGGTGACGAGCGTGAATAATGTTGCGGAGGCCAGGTACGTCATGTAAGAGCTCGACCGCCTCGATGAGCTGCCGACCAGCTGACACCAGTGAACTGATCAGAGCCAGCCAGTAAACAAACTCGAAGTTTCCTCCTTCAAACGTGAGAATGAAGATGAACTCCACCACAATTTGCGGAATGTCTTGAATGAGAAGCACGAAAGTCGTCAAGATGGACATCTGCGCAGCTTTGAAATCCGCCTTGGCTTGCGTAGCAATGGGATCCTTTACGAAAGTATCCACGGTGTCGCCAACGACATTGTAACTCAGCGACTCCCGCGTCTTGAAAGATTCCTTCACGAGGTCGTTAAAGCCCGTGTTTGGCTCAATGATCGCGAGCAAGACACCCAAGAGGTATTTCCGCTTGCGAGTTTTGTTCTTCCAGTCCACCATCCTCCACTCCCAAAGGCCAATCAGAAAGCGCAGTGCAAAAGTGAGAATGAGAGCAGCGAGGGACACGACAAAGAGAAATTCATTTGCCGTTCCGAGAAGTGGCCTGAGCTGGATGACGAGGAAGGCAAAATCCGAGCCAAGGTTGGTGACCTCGAGAAAAGCGTCGAAGGTGGCTCCATAGACGCGCTGTCGCCTACGTTTCAAAAACGTATGCGGAATGGCGTACACCCGCGGCGCGATATGCTTGTACTTTCTGTTGAGACGACCTTTGAACCAGGAAGGAAGAAAAACCATGTTGAAATTCCACCATAGCGCATCACCAATCCCCAAGAAGAAAGACGTGACGATGGACCACACCCACCAGAGGAACGGGAAGCGAGGCGCATTGTGAGAATCGTCCTGCTCTTGATGCTCTTGCTGAGACTTTGTTTCTTTTTCTTTTGTGGCTTGAGCATCCTTAGCGGCTTGCATGATCTCCACGTGTTTGCTCGTGTAAACTTCACGAAGGTATTCCATCTTGTTCAGCATTTTGGAGATTACTTGGAGAAAGTCTTCCAGGTCGTTGAGAAGAACCTCGGTCATTCGACTGTCAATGTAGCGGATTTGGTTCTTTTGTGGGTGTGTCGTTGGCAGATTGTGGTCATTACCATCGCTAATGTAGTGATCGAGGTTGGCAAGACGCTTTCCAACGTCGACCACGGACTGAACGAGCATGGGGTCATAAAGAAAGGCACCCTTTTCGATCTCGCGGACGTGCTCGTGCGTGAAGAACGGCCTCTGCTTGTCGTCGGCCGTCAGAGACGTATTGACCTCGAGACCGGCATCATAGAATGTTCTGGCACCATCCTCTGTTCCCTTTCCTTTGGGCTTGAGCATGACTGTTCCAGAGGGAAGTAGTCCTTGTCGTTCGACTAGGTCGTCTGCATCTTTGGCGATTTTACTTTTCACATTTTCGAGCTGCCGAAAAACCTCAGACGCATCGTGGCTTAGGGTTTTCAAGGGCACGCGTCTTTGGCGATGCATTGATGTTGAAAAACAGAAACGGCTGGCCTTATTCCCCGTGGCAGCTCCCTTTGATGAGTAATGTTCGCAGCCCGCTTCTTCAGTTTTGTCGTGTGTTTCTGAGCTCGTGCTGTCCTCGTTGTGCACAGGCACCTCGACGAGGTCCTCGTCGTCAACATGCGAGACCATTTGGTCTTCGTAACTGTACTTCATCCGGTCCACGGCCTCCCGAAAGAAGTTTGCCGCCATTGCGATAAACCACCTCTGCGCAGGTGTGCGAGCGAACTGTCTTAAAGCAGCACAAGAGGGCTTCAAGGGGCCGGAGAGCAAGGGGAGGGGGGGGGGGAAGGGGGGCGAGGTCTTCGCGCGCGAGCTCTTTGATTCGCCTTTCCTCTCCTCTCGTCCTGTGCCACGCCACGCCGTTCTTAGCTCGAGGTCTTGGCGCTTTGCTTGCTTGCTTTCTTGATAGCCTACTCAATCTCTTCCGCCGGTTCGCCGAGCAGAAGAGAAAGCAAAAGGGGGGGGGGGGAGGTGTCTTTGCGCGCGAGGTCTTTGTGCGCGCGGTCTTTGCGCGCGAGGTCTTTGCGCGCGAGGTCTTCGCGCGCCTCTCGTCCTGCGCCACGCCGCGCCGCTTTCAGCTCGGGCTCTTTGCGCTTTGCTTGCTTTTTGCTTGTCTCTCTTTCACTCTCTTTTACCGTGTGCAAGTTTGCACACATGGCATGTTTCGCCGAAAAGGGGGAGGGTGGTGTGAGAGGGGGGAAGGAGGGGGCGCGAGCTTTTTATGTGCCTTTTCCTCTCCTTTTGTCCTGCACCACGCTGCGCTGTTTCCAGCTCGAGGTCTTGGCGCTTTGCTTGCTTTTTGCTTTTTGCTTTTTTTCTGCTGCTCTTTTTATGCCTCTCTTTGAAAGGGCCGTGTGCAAGTTTGCACACATCGCATGTTTCGCGGAAAAGGGGGGGGGGGGGGGTGGGAGGGGGGAATGAGGGGGCGCGAGCTCTTCGCGTACCTTTCCTCTCCTTTCGTCCTGCACCACGCTGCGCAGGTCTTGCTGCTTTGCTTGCTTTTTGCTTGCTTGCTTGCTTGGCTGTGTGCTTCTCTTTTGCGCGTTGCAGAGAAATGTCGAGTGGGATGAGTCTTCCCTGTGAGAGAGAGTGCAAAAGATTGCTCAAGCTCTTTTCTTGAGGCAGACTGAGCTCGCTGCAAATCGCGCAAGAGATCTTTAAGTCAGAAACCGCTCGACAGAAGGTATTTCTGGGAGTACATACCCGACCTTCAAGCATGCGGCGCAGGAGGTTCGCCACCGAAGGCATCAGCAATTTCGCAGGTGTTGATTCCAGATGCGACCAACGAGCGAAATCAACTCTTTTTCTATGACTTGCTGGAGTCCTGTCCTGCCCAAACTGCCATTGATACTCAAAAGAGAGGCATCGTCGCCTCAAGTCCTGAACTACGGGATCTCTGCGGAAATGCGTTCCATTCGAAATGCGGGTTAAATTGTTTGAGGAAACCCAGACGCGAATCTCTAGACATGCATGCGGCCACGTTTTGCTCGAGTGACAGTCTAGTTGAACGTCGGCTCGAAAGTAGCTGAGCTGAAGCGCGAGGCTGGAGCCATCTTTCCGTGCTACCTGAGCAAAGAGCGAGCCATTGCTTTGTTTTGTCTTCTTGGAGAGACGTGGACTTCCTTGGTGTTAAAGGGACCAAGAAAATTTATTTTTCTTGGCGTACGGCAGGACTTGATTTTTCGGCAACGTTCTCCATGCGAAGAACGACGCCGTTAATTGCGAAGCAAGTCTCAGAATTATCAACGACAAAATCGAACAATAGATCGTGGAGTCTTTGGCACCGTAGGGTATCGTTGACACGAACACGCAAGAACGAGAGCTGTTGCAAGGAATACTTAGTAGTTAAAGACAATAGTGGATACCGCGAGGCTCTGCAAACGTCATTCAAGGCGCCTCTTCTTGAATACTTTGCTATCATAGGCTTTGTCGTGCATCGTCTTTAAAGCTTTCGGATAGTGATGCCGTGCCGAGATACTGTCCAAGCCGAGCAATACGGATGTACCGGCTCGCAAATGCACCTTATCAAGGTGCTCGCGCGAGTCCTCAAACACGGGACCATCATTCTCCAGGTCCATTAGGCCAATGTTGTTCTCCTCGCCATCATTGTTGCTGTTGCTCCTGCTGCTGTTACTTCTGCTGCTGCTGCTGCTCCTGCTGTTGTTGTTGTTGTCGCCGTTATCGTCGTCTGGGGCCAGCAGGACTACTTCATCTTCGGGCACGTTTTGCGCGTCCGCACGGGCTCCTAGCTCGCGACAGTTGTAAATGAGATCTTGCAAGTCGGCCCGAACCTCGGTTAGTGCCCGGCAACGCCGAACACGATCTCCCATACTCTTGAGCATGATGTCTCCGTTGACCTGGAGATGGCCACCCGCGAGCAAGTCTGAGGCAGGCGTCCCGTCGGACTGCATGGCGGTACGCATGTCGAAGTATGGGTCCGAAAGTTGCAATGATTTTTTCTTGCCTCTGCAAATGAGCATGGTGTTTAGAATGAACGGCTTCTCACGCGAAAGAGGGAAATTCGTAATGGCGTTTTGGGTGCTCCTCAGATACTTGTGGCTAAAGCCCTTATCCACAACCTTCTTAAAAATGTCCAGCAAGGTATTTTTGGGCTTATAGTCTCCCGATTCGAACTTGAAGTTTTCATCCACAAAGGCCTTGCTGAACGTGACCGAGCCGTTCTGGGTATTCCACTTGACTGCTGGGGCGTTGTCAAGGTCTTTGACCGTGCTCAAGAGCGTGTCCCAGGCAACCATGATGTTTTCGCGGCTTAAGACCTCAGCCACCGTTCGGCGACTGCGCTGGGCATCCGTTCGGCGACTGCGCTGGGCATCCTCCACGCAGTCGTAAATCTCCTTGGAGGTGATGAAAGTCCGCTGCGACTCGTAGGACTTGCCATCACTGCTCACCTTCAGTTTACGCGAAACTGTTTCCCTCCCGAAGGCAAAAAGCAGGAGCTCCGTCACGTGTATCGTGCTATAGCGGATCAGCTGCTTAAAAAAGACCGATAGGGAGTACACCGCGATTTCCTGGGTGCAGATCATATAGCGCATGATCCCACGGCCTCCGTCTGGCGGAAAAAGCAAGTTCTTAAACGTGAAGTCCAGATCACGCCCCGGCGACTCATCGTCGTTGGCGTAGCGCTCACAGGCGTGCATCAGGGTGAGTGTGCGCGCGTAGGTCACCACAAAGTCGTAGTCGCGTTGGTTGTACTGAATTCCGGGATACAATTCTTCCTTGATATAGTCCATCGACTTCTCCACGCCAAGCTTGACAATACTTAGATCGGGTTCCTCGATAGTACCTGTGGCGATGAGTCGCTCCACCATGTGAACCATGCACAGTCGACGTCGAATACGATTCTCAAACCGGGTCTGCTGCTCTTTTTGAGAACTGCGCCGCTTCACGTCGAAGGTGATGGATCCCCTCTTTTTGTCGACCACAGTTTGATTCTTGCGCTCGTACTCGTTCACTGGAACGCATATAAAGCGCGTGTGCATTGAATGCGACATACCATTCTCACACTCGTTAGAGGCCGCGATGACCACGCCACTACGCTCACTCTTGTAGTTTCTCTGCATGCGCCTGCCATCGATGCTCTGCGTCTCCACCGTGCCGCTTGTAAGTGCATCCTTGAGGATTGCGTGGCCCGTCTCGGCACCTATCTGCCTGCCATCGTTGAAGTTGGCTTCATGATAGAGCGAAATGTGGTCGTTGCAATCTTCTCCAGTGGTAAGCGCCTTCACTGTGCGATTGGTAATCTTGGTGGCGACCTCCTTCATCAGCAACTTTTCCACTATGTTCAAAATGAAGCTCTTTCCGGTTGAGCCCTTTCCCAGGAGCAGTAGGTTTAAGTGCAGCTCACCGAGTTGATACTGGTGTGCGTTAAATGCGCACACTAGCGCCATGTGCACAATCGAATGCGTCGTGGATACGCCCATTGCGAACTCGAGGTCCAAAAAATCATCCGCGATCATGTTGCCGAAGCTGGTCAACCAGCAGTCCACCGCCGTTCGCTCCGATGACTCTGCACTCCATGTCTTCAGCTCCTTCACATAAGCTGCGATCCGCTGACTGGGCTTGCTGATGGCCGCTGCTTCAGAGAAGATACGCTGGTGCAGGCGCGTTGCAACGCGTTGAAGTTGTTCGAGCTTGGTCGCACGCAATTTCAAGTCTGCAATCGCGAAAACCCTTTTTTTGCGTTTTGTAAGCAGTTCCTTAATGTCCGCGAGATCATTGTACTTCTTGTTTGCCTGTGCACGATTCTGCAGCAACGTAGACGCCGCTGTGGAGCTAGGATCACGCATGGCGCTCAAAAACCCATCCACTTGGGGCAGTTCTTGTGCACTTAACTCTTTAAAGTGCTGCATGCGCGGTAGCACTGCGTACAACAGTACCATGCGCGAAGCGAGTCGGACGCTGATCTCGTAGCTCAGCTTGGGAATACCAAAAACCTTCTCCTTCTGAAGCTGGGTTATCTCTGCACCTGGCGCGCTGCACTCCGCCACCTCTTCGGCCATTTGCAAGCTGAAGAGCTTGTCCACGGATAGCTGCGAGCCAGACGCGGGCTGCTCGTCCGTGTCATCGCCGATCGTCGTCCCCAGATAGGCTCTCGCAAAGGACTTGTACATAGACCACGACTTGATCTCGTTAGCGCCACACCACAATATGGTTCCTTCGTTTGGCGGCTTCTTGGAAGGGCCCTTTCGCTTCTTGATAGCCTTGAAATGCTTTTCGAAAGCATGTGTCAGGTCGTACTGATCCCCGAACACGACCAGCGCGAAGCGAACGCCAATGCACTCGAGAAGTTGCACGTCGTGCACATGTCCAAGGCCGTTGATCTCGCCAACGACATCTTTATCCACCAAGTACTCCATGAAGAGCCGCATACCTTCTCCGGCCTTCGGGTTCGCCATCCCGCAGTCACTCGTTCCGCGAGTATACATCTTCTCCTCGATCATGCGCAGTAAGGTTGCAAATATGACGAAGATGTTGTAAGTCTTTGGATTCTCCATCCTTTTCTTCTCTTGCATCTCCGCCAGTCCCACCAGCGAAGTCGGGTTGGGCGAAAGGCAGTCGATCGGAATCGTAAAGTAGTAGACGCGACGATTGTCGCGCCAGGGTTCTTCCGACCCGGGCTCTTCCGATTCGGGCGCATCGCGGTACACCTTTTCGTTCAGGCGCTCGGGCAGCTTCGTCACATCGCGGGTGGTCGAGTTGATGGGGAGAGAGTACGCGAAAGTCATGGCGGCAGGCTTTCAATTCGCGCAGAGTCAGATCTCGCGCCTGGTCCTTGGCTCGTAAGAACTCTCGCTCGTCGAAAAGACAAGGATGATGGCTTGTGTCCTCGAGGGGTTCTTGTTACTGCACGAGCTCCAGCTGTTTCGGGTCTGCTGACGAAGGAGCATAAAAATGATGTTTCGTTGAAGAAAGTAGGCCCTAAAGCTGCCTCCGATAAACGTCATTGATGCGACCGACGACGTCACGCTCGCGCCAATGAACAGCCTGCTCCGACCGTACGGACACCGACCACTGTCGTGTGTTGAGGTCAGAGTGCCTGAGAGGCGGCAAGTTGGAGGTCATGCTCTTTTCTCCTCTAGTGCCGAACCTCCAAGTTGTCTCGTGCCCCTCCTATATCCTCTGCACAATGAAAAAAAGTATAAGACTAGGCCCATGTGTAGAGGTAGTCCATCGCTGGCAGACCCGAGAATTCCGAAGTCTCTCGTGCTTGAAACGCACGTTCACATTGTCGTCTTCATTTCAAACTCCTAGTCTTGGGCCCCAGCCTCCGCCAAGGCCGAAGATCGGGTTGCTGTGGCGCCGAGGAACAGCTGCCTTTCTTTACCACGTCTCTCTCCCTTTCCCGCTGACCGTGAGTCACGCGCACTCTCTCTCCGAGTCATTCTCACCCTGAGATAAGATCCTGACGAGATCCTGGTGAGAGCGCAGAGCCTGCATCTTCCATCTTTGGAATTGGGGACACAAGGTATCTTTCTCCTCTGAGTCAAGCCTCGTGCGGAATGGTCGAGACCGACGCGGCGGACACTAGTGGCCTGCTCCCAGCGCGGACACTTTATCGAAGATCGATAGCGCGTCATCGCGGACGCGCCACGAAGACGCGCCTCTCACATAGTAAGCGTGCTGAAATGATCTTGTGCCTTTCTTCTGTCGTTGTCTTGAGTTTCGAGCGACGCGCCCAGGCAAAAAATCTGTCGAAACGTCGTCACATTTGCGATCCTATGCGTTGGGCCGGCCATCAAAAGGAGTTCATTTCGTCAAAAGTGCGCTCTACCTGCTGCATTCAATTCTGGCTACTTTGGAGTGCTTGTCTCGATCAGCAAAGAGGGGGCCGGATCACGTTGTGGAGAGCAAGCAAGCCTCGATCGGCTCTCATGTTGATTCAATCAACGAGCAGAGATCATGATTTAGAATGAGATGAGTCAAAGGAAACTTGTTCTCATTTGCGCAAGTTTCCGGCTGGATGCACCGCGATGGCTTTGATAATCAACGTGGCAAAAAAGAACGAATGAAGTTGACGGCAGATTGGCCGTCAAGGGTGATCAAAAGAGGGTCGGAGCTCATCATTAACCGACACGCTGAGGTCTCAGTGCACAAAGAAGAAGATCGCATTTTGTCGTCGGGGACAAGAGAATCCAAGCTCTCTTCTGCTTGAGTAATTCTCAATCGAAGGTTTTCTTGTTCGATTAGGGTGTCCATCGAAGACGATCAAGTGCTTCACGGACTGCTGCTACGATTCGAGGGCCGGGCTGAAGATCTTCAATGCAGGAAAGTGTCTGTACAAGCGAGATCATCTCCTTGCGCGAGCGCGCGTCACTTGCGAGCGTCGAAATAGCGTGCATGGTGAAGAGACCGAGATCAACTTGGACTGTTGGCAACGCGCCATCGTCTGCTGCGCGTAAGAGACCAAAGAATGTTGCCAGCAAGCATGAGAGTAGATGAACAGCATTTGCCTGAATCGCTTCATGTTTGGCCTTGTGGCGAGGGTCTTGCAGCAAGTTGTTGAGGATGCCAATAGCAGGTGCGCGTAAGCGAAAGGACAATTCATTATCTGCCGCAAGGTCCATGACGAGCGCCACGCCGCCTTCTTCGATGGCCTCATTTCTACCTTTTGGAAAGTACGTTGCTTGCAGGAGAAATCGGAGGGCAGCCACACGCCGGTCTTCGGCAACATTTGGTGCAGACAAAAAGTTAACACAGGCTGGCACTGCGCCTTCGCGAATTGCGGCCTCTGGAACTCGCTCAAGAATCGCGAAGCGAGCATGACGGGTGAGAAAATCCAAAAGCTTGGTCGTCTGACGCACCGTTTCAATCCACGACTGACTGCGACTCATTGACTCTACGATGCTGACCAGAGACTCATCGTTTGGAGACGCGTAAAGTGCATCAAGAATCTCATTAAAATAGTCTGCGGCGAGAGTGTCGAGCACTCGAGGGTGAAAGCGGGCACCTCTTGCGATAATATCCTTGCAAATTTGCGTTTCCTCGATATTTTTGTCTTGAGGGTTTGCGAGCCTTTGAACCGCGATGCCGAGAAGCGGCGAGTCCACAAGGGTTTTTGCAAATCTGCTAGACGACGAAAGCTTGGATTGGATCTTTTTCAGTCCCTCGAGCCGCGTTTCTAGGTCAGCAGACTGGATCTCCTCTTCCAGGTTGGCGGTCATTTTCCGAGGACCATTTCGATTGTCGCGGATTTGCGACTCGTATCGACTGAAATGGTCCATGCTTGATTACTTGACGTAAAACTGCGATGCGTCACGTCGCAAGCGGTCGATACTTGCGTTGCAAGCAAAACAGAGATGAAAGCAACGCTGTGTATCGATGACTTTGCTTGTTTCCGTTCCTTGTCGATATATTGCAGGCCTCGCCTCGCACTACGTAGCAAAGAGGAGTACGGTACGCAGACACCCTTCTGTCAGTCTGGCCGCCTTCGCCCCTGTCAGCCGCGGCGTTGCCACACGATATGCTCGGCCGTCTTTGACGCTGCTCTGGATTGGCAAAGCTGTGAGTCTCGAAGACTGGAAAGAACGGATTTGAGCGGAACGCAAAAGTAGGCATTGAAAGGGCTTGATTGACTGTCAATGAATGAGTGTTGTTGAGGAGAGCAAGCCCAAACAAAGGAAGCGACGAAGAAGGAGGGGGAGGAGAGTTTGCGCGCACCAGGGAGGCGACGATACCGTCTGTCAGGATCGTCTGCGACAAGAGCATCGTGGGTCTCCTCTAGGCCGAAATCCCGGACACAGAAAAGATTCGTTTGCCCGCGAGAAACGGAGGTGACTTTGAAGGAGGAGGATGGCGTCGACGCCCGGGCGGCTTGTGCAGGTGCCTCCGTTTCGTTTTGCGGTGGTGAGCTGCGGCCGGACCTCAGATCGAGACGAGTGTCTTTACCGTGGCGCGTACCCTTCATTGCGTAATTTCCCCTTTCTTTCCGGCCTCGGTCTAGCCTCGGTGGTGAGCATCGTCAAAGGTGGACTCTCCGGCCTGACCGTGGACCTCATTGAGTTTTGCAAGCATGAGCGCATTCGGCTGATCGTCATCAACCTGGGCGAGGAGTCGAAAATACCCTCGGTTGCATCCGTGACCCGGGTCCTTGGTCTTTTAGCAGACCGCCGGAATCTTCCGGCATATGTACACTGTGTCGATGGGGGTCTCGCCACAGGGGTCTTTGTCATGTGCTTGCGCATGATGCAGCACTGGTCAATCGAGAGCATGAGCGCGGAATACTCTCGCTTTGTCAAGGAAGGGAATGTTCCGAGTGAGGTGAGAAATTTCGTCGTGTCGACTTTTCGAGCGTCCAACGTCGACTTACCGGTTGCCAAAAAAGCGTCTTCCGAGGGCGAGAATGAAGACGACAACGTCGCAGGAGATGATGCTTCTTCTACAATGATAGCGTCATGGGTCACGTTCAAGCCTTTTGCTGATGCCAGCTCGGGTTGACTCGAGACAAGAGGCCAATGGTCTTTGGTGACGGAAAACTGGAGTCTATTTACAAACAAGGTCGGGCAAGAGATCTTTCTTTGCTCATACGAGCACCCGTGGAGATTGAGCAATACGAAATTTGACAATGGTAAAAGGTTTACAATAGAATAGTGGAAAGGGGCCCACGGCGGACGTGGGATCGTGATGATGGGTGTCTCACAACGTGGACTTTAATGATGCCTTTTGATCTTCTGAGAGCGATTTGGGAAACTCAACGTCTAAGACGACGATGAGATCGCCCGTGTGGCCCTTGCGACGCGAGGATGGCATGCCTTCGCGAGGAATGCGGCGTGTTGTGTTGGGACAGATGACGTCGTCCACGCGCAAGTTAATGTTACGGCCGTCGAGATGCTCAATGTCGAGGGTAAAGCCAGTGAGGGCCTCTTTGAGCGAGACTGTATGCCTGTACAGCAGGTCGGAGCCTTGGCGCGTGAAACGGGGATGGCTTCGCTCCGTGAGAATAAACATGACGTCCTGAAACTCGCCGGGCCTGATCTCGTCGCCAACACCGGTAAAGGTGATGCGTGTGTTTGCCTTCCAGCCAGGTTTGACGTCAATTTCGAGAACTTCGGCGTCGGGTCGTGAACTCTGAATATTTCTGCGTCTAATTTTCATTCTCTTTTTGGTACCAGCGTAAAGCTCTTCGAGTGTGCATTGTAGCTCGGCCTTGACAACGCGAGGAACCATGTGGATGCCTCCAAAGGCTGCTGCGGGTCCACCTCGAGGACGAAAGCCGTTGCCGCCGAGAAACTCTCCAAAGGGATCTCCGCCGCGGAAATGGGCTCCAAAGATGCCGTTGCTGCCGCCAAAGCCTTGAAAGAATTTGGCAAAAAGTTCGTGCGGGTCCACATTGGCAAAGGGCGGGCCGCCATCCGCTTCGGGGCCGCCCATATCGCCCGA
Source organism: Aurantiochytrium sp. KH105 (assembly GCA_003116975.1). NCBI lineage: Eukaryota > Bigyra > Thraustochytrida > Thraustochytriidae > Aurantiochytrium > Aurantiochytrium sp. KH105. The sequence goes on from BGKB01000092.1 coordinate 129,431, forward strand.
GAGGCCTTCCTCGCCAAAGTTGTCGTACACTTGTCTGCGTTCCGGATCGCTCAAGACGTCATACGCCTCGGCGACCTCTTTAAATTTGGCTTCGGCTTCTTCTCTGTTGTTCGGGTTCTTGTCTGGATGGTGTTTCATGGCCATCTTTCGATATGCCTTTTTCAGTTGTTTTTCGTCGGCATCTCGGGCAACGCCCAGGATGCTGTAGAAATCTCTGCCCATCGTGAGGTAACTGTTGTGACTTTGGTGAAGCGGCGAGGGGCGGGAAAGGTGTAAAGGTAGACAGACGGGCACTCTGGTCCGACGACGAACGACGTGACTGACTGATTGACTGTGAGCAAGACTGCCTCCGTCACCCGAGCAAACTTGGCTTGTTGCGGGCGCAAGTCGGCGCAGGCGTGAAGCTCGAGCGCTTGCACGCACCGACGCGCCCGCACTGCGCCGCGCCGCGCAACGGTCGAGCTCTACGGCTTTGGCGAATTGAATTGGATCAAAGACGCGTCTCCCCCTCTCTTGTGTTGCGGGAAAAGAAGGAAGAGGGGGCATGAGAGGAGGACTGTGCAATTCCGCTCTGCATCTTTGTTGCTCGCAATACGTGAAAATTGTTCCATTTTGTGCAAAAAGTAGGTGACCTGCCCCTCTGAACGGATAGTCACGAGCGCTCTTGGTTGTCTTTAGAATGGGCAGCAGATGGGCAACAACACAAGGGGAAGCCACGATGGACGTCAAGGCGGCGCGCGGGTACCGCAAGTTTGGCCAGCTGCCGACGGACATAATTCGTACGGAAGACTTTTCCGTGGAGGCCAAGCGAAAGCTGCTTCCATTGTTTCTGGAGGCGCGCAGAAATGGGTCGTGGCGAGAGATGCACAAAGTCTCGGAGAACATGATGAAACAATCCACCAAAAGTCTTCTCCTTTCGCCCTGATACGATGGAAACCTTATCACGGATTTTTCGGACGTTCTGTGTGTTCTCATGTATAGCCTACATAACCCTTTGCTTTTGCGTTGTCATCAGAATTTTAACATTCAAGTTGGATGTTTCCTTGCTCGCCAGCATAGCAAAAGATGTAGAGAAAATGAAGAAAGAAAAAAGTGGAGTAATATAAATTGCATCGAATCATGCGCACGGTTTGCTTATTTCATGCGTGCGGTGGATTTTGTAAAAGGACTATCATACTTGTATTGGGGAGAGATCCTCGTGGTGGTCTCTGTCGAGATCTCGATGACCCCCTTGGGACTGCAAAGGGTGGGTGGCTCGACCTGAGCTAGGACGAGAAACGGGGCGAATCGATGCAGGAAGGCAATCTGAAAGGAGTGGAGAGTCAACATCAAGATCTGCGACCCGGCTCCGTGGGATGGGCCCACAAAGGAATTGCCAGACGTTTCGCAGACACCCCTGTGTGCGCGCGTGAAAGAGACGAGATTTCAAAGCGATCGAGTCAGCAAACCAGCCGTTTTGATTTTGCGCGCAGTACAACATAAGACGTACCTGGTCGTGTGGATTGCCTCCTCTCCCGTACGTGTTTTTGAGAATTTCGTTTGTTGTGAGGTTGCTTGCAATGGCACGCATATGGAACACACTGAAAAAAAAAGGAGGCAAGCCTGTCAGTCAGAAAAAAGGACTCACGCTTAAGACGCCGCAGAAAAAGGTAGAGAAACGTACAAGAGGCCAAAGAGAGAAAAGAGCATGAGGTAGCCGTAGCTCCCGAGTACGGTTTCTGGAATGGACTCCTCGATGGTTTTGAAAACAGTCAAGTGATTGCGCTCAGCCTTGATGACAAGTAGAGCAGTACACGAGCCCGCGAGACCAATGGATAGCAACAGACACAACCCGAGAAAGAGTACAAAGTAGCGATAATTACGCTTGCCAATGACGGCGCCAGTCCATCCGCAAAAGTGGTCGAATGACTCGATGCAATTGCCCGTGTACCTGGAGAACTTGGCACGGAACTCGCGGAGCTCGTACTCTCGGCCATCGAGTACGATGCGCTGCGCATGTCACAAAGAAAACGAAAAGTAAGGGAATGAAGCAAAAGTTGCAAAATGCGCGTTAGTTTCGACTGTCCGTCACTGGCTGGCTGGCTGGCTGAATGCTTTGCACATGGAACACCTTGCGACCTCTCATTAATTATCAAATGAAAACGTACCGAGACGATGCGCACGGGCGCTGTGGAATCCTGCTCGTCATACTCCTCATACGTGATTGTAGGGAGAATACCAGGTTCCGTGAACATGATGAGAAGCAGGTCAACAAGCGTAAAAACGACAATGGCGATCATGACGACGGGAACGATCGGGCTGATAGCTTGACTGTGGAGTGATCATGATGGCGAGTATGAAAAGGTGAGAATGAATGAATTGTGCAGGAAGAGAGGAAGTGCGATGAGCGGAACGACAACAAGACCAAAACGTACGCTGCTTCATCGCGAAGAAAGACAAGCCACAAGCTGAATGGGATGAGGAGCTGCGATGTTCGAGAATGGTTAGTGCGCGCACTTGTATTTCAAGGCGACTGATGTCAATTTGGATTTTGAAACGTACCATGCAGAGCGTCACGGGCGTGAGATTGTCCCATCCGGTGTGAGCAACGAGGCAGGTACCTCCGCAGCATGGTCTGTGCATTCGCAGCATCGCTGACTCGTCAGTTTCTCTCTCTATACGGTTCTCATGCCGTCTACGCTACCCATACGCGGCAACGAACGACGTGTGCCGCTATTTCGTTGGTTCGTTCGTTCGCTCGCTCGTTCGTTCGTTCGTTCGTTCGTTTGTCTGTCTGTGTCCATGCGCGCAGGCATTCTCCTTCTTCGCTCGTACCTGTGCTTCCCGTGCGGTGTCTTGAAGCTGCGTTTCCACATGGCGTCTGCCCGCGGCCGCGCTCCCGGCGCCGCGCGCTCCGGGCCTCCCTCTCTCCCCCGCGCGCGCTCGCTCGCCCGCCCGCTCGATCCTCGCGGTCGGGGTCTGCTCCGCGCCGAGAAGAAGACAGAGCCGAGGCAGCAGGCGCAGCAGGCTCTGCAAAGAAGGGGCCGGCGATGATGGACCGCGCCTCGACGCAACGACTAGCCTGGCCTGGCCTAGCCTCCCGACCAGGCCAGCGAGTCTGGCTGCACGCGATCGCGCCAGCGGCCCCGCCGCCCAGATCTCAACGCCAGGCCAAGTCCAGCCGGGCCGGGCGGGCGCTGCTCAGCTCTTGCCCGAGGAGAACGAACTTGCCGCGGATGGCGTGAATGTCTGAAAGGACCTCTCCAGCCAAGTCGAACTCGCGTGAAGAATAGAAAGGAGGACCAGGAGGACGATGAACGAAGGGCCAAAGCAGGCAAGCTGAGCAAGCGAGCAGCAGCAGCAGAACGCCAAGGCAGGCTTGGCCGGGCCGTGCTTCAGGAGAGCGAGCGCGAGCGCGAGCGCGAGCACGAGAGGGGGGGGGGGGACTCGCCCGGCGGAACGCGCGCGCGCGAGAGAGAGGGGGCTTGCGAGCCGTCTGTCTTTGCCTGCGCGCGGCTTGGCGAGGCAAGCGCGGTGACGAGGACCACCCTCCTTCAATTCCAGCAGTCAGTCTGATCAACTTGCTTGCTGCTCCGTCGCTTCGGTCCCGTCGCGGTGGTCTCTCGCTCTCTTGTTCGATGGGTCGCAAAGAGGGGGACGCGGAGCCCGCGCGCGAGGCGAAGCCCGTGTTCGTGACGGTGGGCACGACGAGCTTCGACGCCCTCGTGGAGGCCCTCGACGACGAGAGCGTCGTGCAGGCGCTCCGGCAGAGGGGGTTCACGTCGCTGACGATTCAGGTAGGTCAGAACAGCCAGAAACAAGAGGGCGGCGCGTAAGCAAGCGCGAGAGCGCGTGCACGACGCCGATGAAGAGGGGGGGGAGAGGAATTGGGCACGCACGGAAAGAGGAGGAGAGGACGAAAGGGCGGGGGGGAATGGCATGGTAGGAGGAGGAGAAGGAGGAGGAGAGAGAGATGAAGAATGTGTTGCTGACGCGGCGAATCTTGGTGACGACGATGACAGATTGGCAGGGGCACATACGTGCCGAAGCGCATCGGTGCCGTGGAAGAAGGCTCTGCGGAGGCCGCAACCCAGCCAGCGGCGTCGGCAACGTTTTTCCCATGCCGCTATTACAGGTTCAAGAGCACGCTGGAGAATGACATGAAGTCCGCGGCTCTCATCGTCTCGCACGCAGGTGCAGGCTCGATTATGGAGTCCTTGCGGCTAAAAAAGCCGCTCGTGGTTGTCGTCAACGAAGACCTCATGGATAATCATCAAGAGGAGCTCGCCGAGGCCATGGAGGCCAAGGGCGTCTTGCGCAAGACGCGGCCCGCTGATGTCGTAGCGCTCTTGGGGGATGCAGACCTCGATCACTTCGAGGTTTATCCTCCGCGAGACGCAGGTCTTTTTCCTGCGTTGCTCGACCAGGAAATGTACGCTGACGTATGATCTATACCAACATCTTGCTGACCATCATTTTACTCTTCTTGTTGAACAAACAAACAAACAAACAAACAAACAAACAAACAATCAAATAATCAAAATCTGTATACCTTTCTTTTCTTGTTCGCAAGATCATTGCACAAGATGCAAAAAATAGGGAGCCGAGGAAAAAGGGAAAAGGTTGTGCTGGAGGGAGAATCGTGTTGTGCTCGTTGTGCGATTAGACCAAATGCTGGCACTGTCGCTTATCTAGATTAAATGCTGGCGCTTATCAAGACCAAACACTTGCACTTATCTGGACCAAATGCTGAGTCAAGCAAGCTCAATACCTATATAGTGAATGGCCTCGGTCGTGTTGACAGCAACGAAAAGCCCTTGAGTATTAATGTTGCACGCCACCAAGGAGCTTAGCTTCGCTCGAGCATTCACACACACACTAGGACTGATTATCTCAATGATTCTGAGCGCCTTTGAAAAAGAACAGAGGAAGTCCAGTCTTCCACACGCAGCACCCTAAAACTCCCAATGAGAGCGGCTTTTATGTCTGCACTTTTCGAAAGCAGCGCACAAGTGAAAGCCTCTTTTTAGAAAGTCGGTGAATTCAGATGAAAAGCTTCTTGGGCAGTGCATACGCCAAGGCTGTGTACGTGAAAACCTGCGGTGTCACAGAGACTGGTGTTGCTCGCGGAGAGCTTCATCGGCCCAAAGAGAGGTGGCTCACTCTCTAATCAGATAAATCAGCAAGAAAGCAAGTAAGAAATCCCCTCCCTCATTTTGCAAACAAAAAAGGGTGTTGGATCACTCCAAGTGTCCGCAAGACGTCATTTTCGTAACGCAATAGATGTCGCACAAGGGAGAAATTTCTTCTCCCTTCGCATGACGGATGAATCGTAGAGAAATTCTGCGCGGCAGTCGCGAAAAGGCCATGTTCACACCAGAGCAGATGTCGCCAAGGATGAAGACGCGAAAATGTTGTGGCATGGCGCGGCGCGGCGTGGCACCTACAAAGCACAGCTGCTTGCGCGTTGCTGGAGCTTTTTCCAAGCTTTTCGTAAATACTCAAATTGCTCACGTTTATCAACGTGGAATTTGAGTACGGAGAGTCTCACAGTCAGTCGATAGCAATCAATGCGGGCCTAATTCCCTCATCCAGAGCGAGTACGAGTGAGGAATAGGAAAAAAGGATCCATTCGTCGCCAGTTTGTAAAACATCAAGCGGGAGCGTGTCGAATGAGTGCATGCAAAGCACAAGAGTGTTGCATCATCTGTGGGTCCAGTTTGCAAGGGCAGGACCGGTTCACCGGCTCAAATCCATTTTCCATGGACCAAGTTTTGCAAAGGCAGGATTGACTCACCGGCTCAAATCCATTTTGATGGACCCAGCTTTGCAAGCATGATTGTACAATCTCGCATGGCGGAGCAAGAAGGAGTGGCGCAAAGCCAGTTCCGTTCCGTCTTTCTCTCTGTGTCCTCGCAGCCTCGCACCTGCGCGCTGCCTGCCTGCCTGCCTGCCTGCCTGCCTGCCTGCCTGCCTGCCTGCCTGCCTAGAAGTGGATTCCATCCACACACTGCTCGCATCGTTCTTTCTACACTGTCTCTCCAGTGCAGTGCACACCTTTTGGGGGAATTTTTACCTGGCAGCACGAATCCACTTTGCGAAGCTCATCCTACTACAAGAGCCGCCGCAGGTCCTCCTCCTCCTTCTTTTTCTTCCAGGCTCCCCTCGCCAGCCGCAGCGGCTCGACCGACTCTCGAAAGTTTGCGTCCAACGCGGCGCCCGTCGTGCCCGCACCGATGCTATCTATATCTATCTTTCTCACTGCGCTGCGACCACGAAACCTGCACTTTTTGCGAGCGAGAGCACCGTCGGTCCGGCGCTGCGATCCTGGCCCCACTCCGCCTTGACATGACATGACATGACATGGCATGACATGATGCGCGTCGGGGCTGACTTCGCAGCTCGCTGCACTGCGTCCATGCAGCCGGCGCGGCGCGATGGGCCGCGAGCCGATCCGGTCGTCCTCGAGTCAAGACTCTCTCGGACGTTAGTTAGGTTTCGTTGGAGCTCTCTCTCTCTGTCTCTGACGCAACAGCGCCGCTGGACTCGGACACGCGCGATCGATGATGCACACGACTCAACACGGACGGACGCACGCGCTCCAACGGCCGGTCGCCCAGAGCTCAACTTCCTCGCGTCGCAGCCGCTGCCGCAGCCGCTTCCTGCCGCCATCCCGCGCGCGCGCGAACGCGGCGCTGCTGACTCCATCCACTCCGTCTCTGCTGTGCGGCGGGGCTCGACTCCGCAGCCAATGCCTGTGCTGCCTGCACTGCTGCAACCGCCGAGGTCTTTCATTCTTTCATTTCCACTCTTCCATTCTTTCTTTTTTTCATTCTTTCTTTCCAGTTTTCTTGCTCTGGCTGTGGCTGGCGCGGCCGTGCGTGTGTGCCACGGTGAGTCCTGAAATATCCACAATGGCGACCTCGCGGCCACGAGCATGAACGCGGGTCCGCAGCCCGCGCCAGCCGCCGCCGTGCGAGCCAGCCGCCACGGCCAGGCCAGCCGAGCCGCCTCGGCCCAAGTCTCTGCCTGCTGCGACTTTCTCGCGACGGCCGCGGTCGCAGCTTCGGCCGCAGGCGTCAAGGCATCACATCTCCGACGGTCGGTCTCGGCTACCCGGGGCGAAGTCACCTGTGTCTGTGTTGTGTGCTGCAGCCGCGCGCGGCGCGACTGAACGATCGACCGAATGATCGACCGAATGATCGACCGAAGGAGGGACGAAGGGAGGGAGGGAGTCTCGACTCGATCGCATCAGCAGGATCGAGGTCGCATCGCGGCAGCAGGCATGCAGCAGCTGCAGCACAGATGGCCGCAGCCGCTTCTGGGGAGGAAAGCAAGAAGGAGAGCCCGCTGGTTGATGTCTGTCGCATCGCGGAGGACGCAGCGCGTGGCGGCCGCGGTCCTGGCGGTTTGGATATACAGATAATAAGGTCAGGGTCTCGTGAAGTGCCGAGGTCACACAAGGGAGGAGAGGAAACTCTTGACATGTGAGTCGAGAATGCACTGCAGCTCTTTTCTTTCTTTCTTTTTCTTTCTTTCTTTCTTTTTCCCCTCCGCTCTTCTCTCTCGCGCGTTCGCATCCTTCGCTGTCGCTGGACGCGACAGCGACCAGTGGCATGTGGCACGGCCACTGCGGCGACCGGCGCTGCGACCGCGAGGCGAGGCGTGAGTGCCACGGCAGCTGAGCGGCAGCCCGACACGACCGGCGACTGTTTGTTTGCATGCGGAGCAGCAGTGGCAGGCACCAGCCAGCTGCAGCGGCCAGGCACACGCGCATACACACACACACACACACACACACACACACACACGCACGCACGCACGCACTCACGCACTCACGCACGCACGCGCACACCTCGGCCGCCACCGGTGACTCAGCCAGAGTGAGCAGCAGCCATGGCAGCACAGCAGCTGCAGGCACATCCTGCCGGTCTCGCCGGGACAGACTGGCCGGGGGACGGGACAGGACAGGACAGCCGGGCCCGCCGGGCAGTGAGTGGCCGCACCGGCCGCCCTCGGCACCGCCAGCGCACGGCGGGATCTCGGGGACGCGGCGCGGCAGACAGCTCGGGAGGAAGGGGCTGGCGCGCGACGCGGTGCTGCGCGGTGCGAGGCGATGCGAGGCGAGCGAGCAGTCTCGGCGGTCACCGCCAGTGCCAGCTGCCACCACTGTGGGCGCGCGCATGGCGTGGACCGCGACCAGCGTGACAATGAATGCACGCTCACTGTGTCAGTCACAGCGCATCTCTCTGACTGTCGGTCTGCCATGTCTGTCTCCCCAAGAGATGGGGGCTTGCCAGGCCGAGCATGGCGCAGCTGCTGGCAGGCTGGCTGGTGTGGCTGCAATGCGGTCATGATGCCATGCCACGCCACGCCATGCCCACGCCATGCCATGCGTCGCAGTGCGCGCGGGTCGATTCATTAGTTGCGCTCGTGGCAGCCACCATGGCCAGCCGCCACAGCCACCGTCCCTCCGCCCACACCTGTCGGGCTATTTGTCTGGACGGCAAGGCACGGACGGATCGAGGACGAGCTACGCCAATCCAAGCCAAGCCAATCCAATCCAAGCCAAGCCAAGCCAAGCCAATCCAAGCCAAGCCAACTGCAAGCCGTGCTGGCCCCGCGGCAGTTTGGACTTTTTGGGAGCGAGACAAGATAGATGGACTGGTGACACTGCAACCAATCAATGGCCGCGGCGCGACATTCTTGCTTCGGGATCTTCCTCCGCCAAGGACAGGAAAGAAGAAAGAGCGGGACGGCAGAACTCGGAAGATGAATCGATTGTTGAGCTTGCAAGATCAAGAAATCGCTGTAGCCGCAGACCGACTGCGACGCGCAGGAGAGCAGCAGCCGTGCCGCACCGCAGGTTTCAATTTACGCGCGAGGTGGCTGAGCCGGCTGACCTTCCATGCGAACAACCAGCCCGGCGGCCCAGCACACGTGGGAACTCACGCGGTGTTGTCTCGTCTGTCGCTGCTGCTGCTGCTTGCAGTGTTGCTTGATCGACCGATTGATTGACATTGGATCCTGCTGCATGCTGCCGCCGCTGCGCTCCGCAGCCGCTGCCGCGTTGCAGAATCCATTAACAGCAGCAGCGCAGACTGTTTGCGGTGCGCTTGCTTCCGCCTGCAGCCGGCGGGCACCCGTCGATCTCGCGCGCCCTCGTTGCAGTCAGCTCCGCCAACTTACTCATCCATCCATCCATCCATCCATTCATTCCGCCGCCTGAGCCGCACTGCAGCACGGCCCTGCGCCTGCTTGGCCTTCTGCGGCGCGGCCTCCCTGCGACGCGGGACCAGCAGCGGAGGCAGGAGATCGAAGAGCCGCGCCTTGGCTCCCTCCAGTTCTCCCCCTTTCTCTCCCCGCGGCTTCCACACCAGGCCGCCAGCTCCCGCTTCCTGCCCCGCCTTCCCCCTCGCTTCCTCCTCGGTGCCCGCTCTCCGCGGTCGATCTCGGGCCCCGCGGCGACGCTGCTGTCGACAGCGGCACTCCGCTCGACCGACGCCGGCGCCGACCGAGTGCGGCCGGCCAACCTCTGCGCCGCCCCGCTTCTGACGCGCGGCAGCAGCGGCGCAGAGGCAGCGGCGTCTGTCTCGGCCCCGCCTTGCTCAGGATCCGCGGCCTCGCGCGCTGTCTTTCGCACGCCACACCCTGGACTGCCTGCAGAGGCGGCGGCTGCGTCTGTTGTTTGTCTGTTCGTTCGCGCGTCCGTCAGCCTGACTGTCTGTCTGCCTGTCTGTCTGTCTGGCAGCCTTCTCTTCCCGCGGGCGCCGATCCAGCAGCGCCCGCAAAGCAGGCAGCTTCTGCTGCTGGCGAGTCGTGATCGAGGGAAAGCAAGCAAGCTTTCGCTTCAGCAAGCAAGCAAGCAACGAAAGCACCGCACGCCGAGACAGCGCAGCCAGGCAGACAGCCAGACTGACAGACAGCCAGACTGACAGCCAGACTGACAGCCAGACGGCCGGCCGGCCCCTGCGGAGCTTGCTTTTGGCGCGCGCCCCGATCGCTCGGCGGCGCTGGGTGCGTGCGAGCCAGCGTGCGTGCTTCGAGCAGCTGCAGCTTATAAGGAGGCAGGCCCAGGCAGAGCAGAGCAGAGCAGAGCAGAGCAGAGCAGAGCAGAGCAGAGCAGAGCGGGCTTTCTTTTCGCGCGGCCGCGCTCTTGACCGCTCGCGGCAGCGGCGGTCGAGGCGGCGCGCGCGAAGATCCAGCCAGCCAGCCAGCCAGCCAGCCTGCCTGCCTGCCTGCCTGCCTGCCTCGCCAGCCCGACACGAGCGGACGCGGCCACCGGGGAGTGAGCTCGGACGGCCGGAGAGAGCAGGAGTAGACCAGGGTGCCAGGCAGGCAGAACAGGTCCGCAGCCAGGCCAGCTCGTCGCGTCTGGTCTGGGCTGGGCGGGGCGACGCTGCTGCTCTGGACACAGTATAGTCACTAACTCACCAAACATACTGGTAGGAGGCCTACTAGTTTTTATCCGTGCTGCCGGAAAGGAGAGAGGGGGCAAGAGAAAGGAAAGGGCGCAAGCAGGGCACCAGTTCGTAAACAGGGTGGCGGTGAACGCCGCCGCCGCCGTGCTCGCCACCGCCGCCTCCGACGACAAGCGCGAGTGGACGGCCGGCCGGCCGGCAGGCACGAACGGCAGGCACGAACGGCAGGCACGCGCGGTACCTACGCGCAGCGCAGTGGCAGCGGAGCCCCAAGCGGGCCAGCGCAAGGAGCGAGCAAGAGAGCGAGAGGGAGCGAGCGAGCGCATCGCCGCCCTGCTTGCTCTCTCTGCCTGCACCGCCCAGCCTGCCTCGCGCGGGGTCCCCTTGCTCGGCCTTCCTCCCTCCCTCTCCCCGGGGCGAGGTTGGACAGACAGACCGCCTTCCCGCCCCCGCGCAGCGCAGCGCAGCGCAGCGCAGCGCAGCGCAGCGCAGCGACGCGAGGCCGCGCGCGCGTGCTTGCTTGCTTGCGTCCCGGTCGCGGGCTCGCAAGGCGTCCGAGAGAGCCGCCGCGCAGGCCGCTCCGCCTCCTCCTGCTTGGCTGGCTGCGCTTGCTTTGCTTTGCTTTGCCTTGCTTTGCTTGCTTCGCTCCGCTTTGCTTCGCTGGCCCGGCCCGGCCCTCGCCTTCCTTCCCTTCCGGCGCCCTCGGCCTCGCTGTCTCTCTGCCTGCCTCCCTCGCCCTGCAGGCGGTCGATTCGATTGCGAGGCGCGGAGCCGCGCGCGAGGGCGGGAAGCGGCGCTGCGCGAGGCGGGCGGGCGAGCGGCGGGCACCACACGTGGAGCCGGCTGGAGCTGGCGACCGGGGAAGCGGTAAGAGCGGGCGGCGAGCTTGACCGGACCTGCGGCGAGCGAGGCTAGCGTAGCGTTGGGGCGTCCTGCGTGCATTCGTGCGACGAGGCGAGGGGCGCGCACGCCCGCGCAAAGCCTGCGTGCACGCCGCTGCAGCTGCAGCGCGAGGAGGCTCGGCGGGCCCGCCTGAACGAAACAAGACCAGGAAGAGCCGTGGGCACGTGCGGCGGCCTCCCCCCGAGTTTCTTTTCTCGTTTCCTCGGAACCCCCGAACTCCTGCGGTAGGCGACGCCGACGCTGCGCAGCTCCGCACCGCACCGCATCGCACGCGGGACGCGCGGTACGGCACCGCGCTGCACGGGCCGGCCGCCCAGCAAGGCGAGAAGAGGCGCGGCAAGGCGAGGCAGTCTTTCTCTCATTCTTTCTCTCATTCTTACCCTCTTTCTCTCCAGCAAGCAAACACCAGCTGCACGCGCGCGCTCGTACGAGGGAGGCCTAGTCCGCGGCCACCGGAAACGGTAGGAGGCGGGCGCGCCGAGGTGGGACAAGACTGCCGTCACGAGCCTTTTTTCTTTCTTTCTTTTTCCCTGTCAAGGCTTCTTCCTTCCTGCTTCCTCCCTCGCGGTAGACGGGAAAAGGCGCGGCCAACGACGCGCGTCCGGCGAGGGGAGCCAGCGGGCGGAGCACACTGCGTGCGTGCGTGCGTGCGTGCGTGCACCGCGGCCGCGGGCCGGACTGTTGTTCGCGCGAGGCGAAGCACCGCAGAGCCCCGAGCAAAGCAGAGCAGAACAGAGCAGAGCACAGAGAGAAGTAGAGCGACGCGGCCATGAGCTTGAGCATGAGGGAAAGGCAGCAGCTCGAGGCCAAGGCGGAGCAGCTCGCCAGGGAACGCGAGAAGATCGTGGCGCTGCTCAACGAGAAGGACGCCCACCTCGTCGGCCTGCAAGAACAAATCAAACAAGTGCAAGCCCACCAGCAGTCGACCGGTCTCCTCTTCGGGACGGAAGCCTCCGCAGCGGCGGCGGCAGCAGCAGCAGCGGCGGCAGCCTCCGCAGCCGCCAACGCCAATCCAAACCCTGCTCTCGCTTCTTCTTCTTCTTCTTCTTCTTCGTCGTCGTCGTCGTCATCGTCGTCTTCTTCTTCTTCCTCGGCTGCATCACCGTATTCGCGCAGCATGTACGGCGCAGGACCTCTTCTCGGGTTCAACGCGCGAAGTGCGACGAATGCGCTCGCCTCACGAAACGTCGACGACCTCACGCAATCCTTTCAACGTCTCAACAGCGACAGCAACCTCAAGCACTCTCTGCATTTCGAGTCCCAGGGCCAGAAATCAGCCGCCATTGCAGGTCTCGTGCGCAAGGCCTCCGCTTTGTTTCCAGACGATAAAGCCTCCAAGCAGCTCGTCAGTGCCCTCCTCTTGCACAACGATCCCGAAACGCACCGAGCGCTCGGCCATGCGGACCACGACAATGGTGCATTGTTGCGTCGTGTTCTCGAATATCGGGTCACAGAGCATGCCCGCGCCGACGCCGTCCGTAAACTGCAGGAAACAGAGGCCGCCGCGCGCCATGCCATGCAGCTTTCTGTCACAGGTCTCAGAACCGCAGATCCAATGCGAGATATTGTCCACGACAAAGTCAAACAGGAAAAGGTCTCCAAAAAGTTGCAGAGGCTCAACAAGACCCAGGGCCAAGCGCAAGCGCAATCGCCCTTTGGCTCGCCACTCGGACCCACGTCCTCCGCACCGGGTGGACCCATGTACACTGCTGGTGGTTTCCAGCCCAGTATCTTTCAGCCATCATCCTCTACTTCATCTTCATCGTCATCGTCATCGTCACCACATTCATCATCGCTGTCTTTCCAGCATCAACAGCACCAACACCAGCCCCAGCATCTTGATCGGCAACAACAACAACAACAACAACAAGGTCGAGGACCTCACGCCTCGGCGCCTTCGCTCGTGCCTCCACCGCAACCATCTCAGTCACATCAGCAACTCTCCAGCCAGTCAACTTCGCCAAACGGACCCTCGTCGAGCTCGCCCATCACGGCGCAAGCACTCGCGCAAATCCAAGCTCTCTTGACCAAGTCACAACAAGCCCAAGCACCTCAACAAACAATGCCACCCCCGGTGCCCCCCTTGCCACAGCACTTGCAGGAGCAAAAGCAGCAAGACGAGTCGCAGCAGGGTCTTCCATCAGCAGCTCGTAGAGGAGAAATGCCGCTATCTCAGCCCGTCGGCCTGGTGCCAACCTTTTCAAATCGATCGTCGTCGTCATCTTCATGGACCTCACAAGAGGCTCTCGAAGCACTCCAGAATGTTTTTGCGCAGCAACAACTGCAGCAGCAACATCAACAGCAAAGCGTTCCAAACAAAACCTTTTCTGTCCCGACGCTCTCGCCGGGCGTGGCAATGCCGCCTCCTCCTCGACCTGCAGGACGCAACTTTTCAACTTCCTCCTCCTCATCTCTGTCTTCGTCCTCGACGCCGTCTACATCGCTGCCCGTGTCTCCGACTCTCTCTTCATCTCCGCTGGGAAGCGTTCATTTCACCGCGGCCTCCGCAAGTCGCGGTGGTGGCGGCGACATGGGTTCCAAGCGCTCTCGACCTGAGAGCATGCAACGTTTTACCACTTTTCGCGATGCGAATCGTACTCGTCTGGAAGAGGAAATTCGTCTTCTCACCGAAAAGGCGAACTTGTCCGAACCAGATCTTGCGAGGGCTATGCAAATGTGGAATGGACCCAACTCTCAGCTCCTTTTGCAGCAGCAGCAGCAGCAGCAGCAACAACAACAACAGCATCAGCAACAGCAGCAACACCGACCACAACACCAACCGCAGCAGCAACAACATGGCACAACCTCCTTTGGCTCCCCGCCCCCCCATGACCTTGCTTCCATGCCCCATCCCGCAAACCTTGTCATGCAATCATCAAACATTGGCGTGCGTGGGGTGACCGAGGAAAGTCATGAAAGCAACAGCAGCTTCGACGGCGGGTCGCCCTCCCCAGAAGCGAGCCCTCTTCCTGGCTCAGCCTCAAGCGATTGCGGTGGAGATTCTTCGCGACCAGACATTGCGGTCAAGACACGCGAATACGCGCGCTCAGAAAAACCGACCGCCGTTCCGCGTCGCTGGACCGATGACGAGGACGAACTCTTGCGTCGCGCCGTCGAGCGGCACGAGAAAAAGAACTGGAAAGCAATCGCCGCTGAAGTTCCGGGACGCAGCAACGTACAATGTCTGCAACGCTGGAAAAAAGCCCTCGATCCTCGAGTCGTAAAGGGTCACTGGACGCCCGAGGAGGATCAGCGCCTCTTGATGCTCGCTGCCCAAAACCCCAAGAATTGGGGCTATGTTGCGCGTGAAATTGAGGGGCGCAATCCGAAACAATGTCGGGAAAGGTACACGAATCACCTCGATCCAAGCATCAAAAAGGGATCGTGGACTCCCGAGGAGGATCAAATCATCGTTGAAAAGCAAAAAGAACTTGGCAATCGATGGGCTGTCATTTCAAAGTTTCTCCCCGGCCGTACTGAAAACAGCGTCAAGATTCGCTTCAAGAGCATCCAGCGACAGACGAAGAAACCGTGAGCGCCGACATTCTCCACATAATCGGTCGTGGAGGATTTGGCACACGCTCGCGCATGTGTGCGTATATGTGACGTTGTTACTTCTTGCCGTCTGGCATGTCATGTATAACCAACCTCTTAAGCTCTTTCTTCCGACAAGGGCCGTACGGACGACCGGCCGGCCATTCATAGTGTGCCTGCATCCGTAGGTCGAGAGAGATCGAAAGAAGAGGGAAATAACAACGCGGACTTCAATTCCGTAGCTCCGGTACTCTATTTTGTCTCATCAACATCTGTCGCTTCGATGCGAAAAAAAAGGATGCGACGCTTTGCACTTGTGATTGCAAACAATAGAAAGAAAGTATATTTTGTGTGTGATGTTTACGCGAAAGGGAAATCGGAGCAATGCAAATCTCCTTGTTGCCGTGAAAGAGAGTATTGCAAGCAACACACAAAGCAGATGTACACGAAGAAAAAACGGAGCAATGCAAATCACTTGTGGAGGTAAGATCAGGACTATGTCATCGAGTTTAGGGATTCAAAGCTCAGGCAAAGCGAACAAATTCTGCGACAGGCTGGCGCGTCTGAGTGTCAAATGGCGTCGAGGGAACGCCCACGAGCGCGATGCGGCCAGGCGTCGAAATCAAACCTTCCGAGGAGACCTCCGCTTCCTCGTCGTTAAAGACGAGAATCGAGTCGAGAATCTCTTGGTCGACCTGAAGGGCCTGCACGCGCTTAATGCCTGCATCCAAGCCCGAAACAACGTGCACGCGCTGATTGGCCACGCGAGTGCTGAACCAAACATCAATGGTGGCCATGGGGGCAGCCTCCTCGATGATATTCGCCACAACAACGCGCGCGCCGCCGAGCACGCTCTGTGCCTTGACGATGGCCTCCTCGACCGGAGCCTGCGACACGAGCGTGACGCCAGACGGAACGTCTTCACCCGCACCCGCGAGCAAGAAGACCTGGATCTGTGTGCCAACAATCGAGCAAAGGTTCATCACCTGCGCCGCGCTGCGGCACATGAACGTTACACCAGGGTTCTCCGCAAGAACCGTCCGCAACACCGCAGGCTGCTCGCTCCAGGAAAGCGGGTACACAGAGAGATTGGCGGCAGCCCTGCGCACGGACTCAAGGTCAATAATGGAGAACGGCCGCGCCTGCGACTGGTGCCTGGCAACCTCAGCCTCGAGCCAGATCGCCGAGCTCCCAAGGCTGAGATCCGTGGAACGCGAGCTCGCCACGGCCTGGGCCGGAAGCTGCCAGTACTGCGTCGACGAAAACGAAGCCGCACGCGTCTTACCAGCCGCCGGGACGGCAGTGCTGCTGCCACCACTGCTGTTGCGCTTGTGCAGCTGGAAATCCCTTGGGACCCCGGCTGCGGCAGCTCCGAGCTCGATGGCCGAGACCGGTCGCGGACCCGGGGGCGAAAGGTTGTTGGGACGCTCAAGAAGAACATAGTGCAACTTGGAGACGAGCTGATCAATGGCCTCCTTCGAGTCCTCGCCTATGACAAAAGACATGTTCAGGTCCTCGGTGGACTCGCTCAGCAGCAAGAGGTTGTACTGCTCAAGCTCCTTAAAGGCGTCCGCCATGCCGTGCAAGAGCGCGCGCAGCTTGCGACCAACAATCGAAACAACCGTGCAGTCTTCCTTAACGGTGACATCGCCCTGGCGGTCGAGCGAGCGAATCAGGGCAGAAAAGGCCTGGCCACGCGTTCCACCAGGAATGTCCTCCAATGTCATGCTCACGGCGTACTGCGAAGTGGCAATCAGATCGACAGAGATGCCAAGATGCTGAAACGGCGCAAAGACACGGCTCAGGAAACCGGCCTCGCCCCACATGTCGACCGAAGTGATGGTGAGCAGAACCTGGCCCGAGCGTTTGGTGATGGCCATCACGGCGCTTTCCTTGCTGTGCGGGATGAGGTCCGAACGAAGAATGCGCGTGTGGTGCTCCGAGTCCGGCTTCATGGTGTTGCGAATCTCGACGGGAATCCTGCCAAAACTTGCAGGTCCGAGACAGCGCGGGTGCAGCACTTTGGCGCCCATGGCTGCCAGCTCCTGGGCCTCGCGGTAAGTGAGCTCCTCGATCAGGCGCGCGTTCTTGACCTGGCGCGGGTCCGAGGAGAACATGCCGTTGACGTCAGTCCAGATCTCGAGCTTTTCGGCCGCAAGCGCGGCTGCAAAAAGAGCGCCCGAGGTGTCACTGCCACCACGGCCTAGCACGCATGCCTGGCCCTCGGGCGTGCTTGCAATAAACCCTTGCGTCACAACGACGCGCTTGTCCGCAAAGAGGAGGGCACGTCGGTCGAGCCCGCTCGAAGCGTACGATCCGCGGCTCCCGCGCTCGAGGTCGGCCGGGACGGCGTTGGTGCTGCCCGTCGTCTCCGAGTCGAGGCAAAACGGGATCACGTCTGCGTTCAGGTACTTGTTCGAGGGATCCTCGACAGCACCATCGCCGCCGTTGCTGTTGCGTGCGGTGGTCACCAGGACGTCGCGGGCGTCAATAATGTCGGTGTACTCGGCTTCGCCTTCTTCTTCCATGGCGCGGCGCACAAACTCGACGCCGATCGTGCTGCTCATCAGCTCACCGTATCCGAGGATGCGGGCGCGAAGACGCGAGGAGGTGGATTCGCCGGTGAGACGGATGCCATTGACGAGACGCTTGAGCTCCTCGAGGTAGGGCTCGACACAGCTGAATTCGACGCCAAGCTCCTCGCAATGCTTTTGGTGGCGCTCGCAAAGCCAGGTGAGTTCGTTCTCGACAATGTTTGCAGGCGCCATGCCGGTCTCTGCCTGCTGTGCCATGGTGGCGACCGAGGGGTTCGAGGCGATGGCGCGCATCTTCATGGCATTGGTCTTGAACTGCTTGGAGGGGCTCAGGGTGCCTCCTGCGACGGCCTCGGCCTCGAGGCCCGCGGCGAGGGCCACGAGGTGGTTCGTCGTCTGCGACACAGCCGAGAGCACCAGGCACACGCGCTTGCCATCCTTGCGCAGGTCCTTGACGCGCTTCACGATCACGCCCCAGGTCTCGGCGCTGCTCACGGAGGTGCCTCCGAACTTGCACACCACCCACCTGCCGCTGCCTGCGCCGCCGTCGCCGGCCGTCGCCGTCTCGCTCGCCATCCTTGCTGGCGTGGTCTTGTTTGCAGAGTCAGCCACCACTAGTTGGTGATTTGTTTCGATCTCTGCGGCGAGGCGCGATCGCCGCCGCCGCTGCCGCCGCTCTGCTCTGCTCTGCTCTGCTCTGCTTGCTCTGCTTGCTCTGCCCTGCTCCGCTTTGCTCTGCTCCTTGCCTGCGCTCGCGAGCTCGAGTTCGCGGTCGCGAAGCCGGATTGGCAGCCGAGGTCGCGAGGATGTGCGGCCAGGGCTCGCCGCGCCTCCTCCTCCTCCTCCTTCTTCTTACATGTAAAACTAGGCAGACAGACAACGCGCCTCGCCTGCATAGAAATGCCGGGCGCTCTGCTGCACAAGCCTCCGCACTTTGGCTTGAGAACAAGCCTCGGCAGCCAACGCAACGCAAGTGGAACAAGGCGAGGGAGGGGCGCTGACACATTGGCCGCTGCAGCTGGCTGCTGCAGCTCGTGCACTGCGACTGCGAGCAGCGGCAGCATTAGCATTAGCAGCAGGAGGAGAGCCGGGAAGGAGGCCCGTCCGTCATCCTGGAGAGGCAGGCGGGGCTGGATGCTGGGCGGCGAGGGAGAAGCCGACAGCGCGGCGAGCTGGCTGGCTGGTTGGCTGGCTGGCTGGCTGGTCGCACGCACGCTGGCTGGAGTCACAAAGGCAAGGCTTGGCGGGGAATGACTCGGAGAGGAGTAGAAGAAGAAGAAGAAGAAGAGCCGGAACATTTCGTCTCCACGGGCACGCCATTCGGAGCAAGTAAGCAAGAAAGCAATTTTTGTAGCAACCAATGGCAACTAGCAGTCATATGCGTGCCACTGCCGATGGTCGACCATGAAATGGCAGCAGCAGCAGAGGCAACAGAGGTTATGGTATACCTCAAGATGAGCAATCAAAGAGAAGAGTCTCGGAGTGTGTGTTGTGAGTGATTGCGAAATGCACGGGATGGCTTTCAGCCGTCATGGATGATCAGGCGGTCTTGGAGACTGGAGAAAGTGTCGGAGCCACAAGTGGTCAAGGAAAAGGAATCAAAGAGAAAAGCCTCGGCAGCGGAGTGTGTGTTGTGAGTGATATACTACTACTTGTGATCTGATCGAAACTTCAAAATGCATGGGATGGCTTTCAGCCGTCACACATAGTTAGGCGGTCTTGGAGACTGGCGAAAGTGTCGGGTTCGGCAAAAGCAGAGGCGTGCGAGCATGGTAACGCTGCCAGACGGGATCGTCTCCCCACTTTTGACGCGCATGACGCTGCAGGAGAGGGACACCGCTCACGAAGCGCAACAAGCAAATGTTGAACAGCGGGCACAGCACCGTAGCGTACTCAAGACCTTGCATCTGGGACGCGCTTGAGATCCAAACTCCGACCCACATGGCCATCTCGCCAAAGTAGTTGGGGTGCTGCGACCATGCCCAAACGCCGGTGGTGATGAAGCTGTCTTTGTTGGCCGGATTCGCGCGAAATGCGTGCTTTTGGCTGTCGGCGGTGACCTGCAGCGCAAAGCCAAGGATCCAGCATGTCCAGCCTACAAGATCGAGCGCCGTGATCTCACGAGCGCCCTCTGGATCTTCAGAACGCTTAGCGTTGATGAGGTACACCGGAAGACCCGTGACCACGGTCCATAGGCCCTGCATGACCCAGTACACCAGGAATGCCGCCGGCTTGGTGCGGACCTTGTCAAAGCGACGGTCCTTGCCGTCCTTGAGGATACGCCGCACAAGAAAGCTGCCAAGACGGCCTGACCAGAGCAAGACTAATCCGCTGTTGACCCAATTCCGGAGGAGCTTGTCCTTTCTGGCCAAGAGCGAACGAATCGTCAACCACCAGAACGTAGCCGCGCCCGTCGCATCGTAGAACCTTTCCGTCTGGAGCGTCGCCGCTACGGCCCACGCGGCCACCTGGATCCCGAAGCCGTCGCGGACGACGGCTGCGAGCGGTACGCTCGAGATGGCCCCCATGGGATGAACGGGTGCTCGCTCGTCTCACTTCTCCTAGCTCGCTCAAGTCGTACGCCAACGTTTCCAGAGCGCCAGGCTTGGCGGTCTGCGCGTGGCGCGCGGCGAGCGATAGCACCGGCGGCAGTAGTAGCACCAAGTTTGGGGCGCGCCAACTCCGTCGTTTGGAGGAGTTCCGCTTTTGCTTCGGGTGAGGCGAGTGCACTGACGCTCAGAGGATCGGTCCCAGAATAATTGACAGTGAGGAGGTGCTCAAAGCCTTTCTCGCGTGAAAGAAAGAGCTTTTGTACGTATAAGAGGCATTCAGATTCGAAGCAGCTCAGCTGTGCATGCGACTATGCAAGAAGTGCGTTTGGCTGGTGGATCGAGACTTCCTTTCGCATATTTTTATGACCCTCCAACTTGAGCGACGACACGCAAAAGTTCGCAACAATCTTATCATCTTACGGAATCGAACCATAAACCTTCATGTAGGCATAGCCATCCTTACTCCAGGTCATGAGCATGTCGGGCAGAAAGGAAAAGGTCTTGTCGGGGTAGCTAGGTGCATAGTAGTGAAAGTTTTCCTCCTCAATGACGCGAGCGGGAAACATGAGCTCGTAAAATACGAGACTTCCGTCATAAGTGCCCTGGATAAAGACAGGCTCGTCCCAGTCCTCAGAGGCAGGAAGATCATGGTCGTACCAGTGCGTTCCCATGTTTTGCACGCCATGATCGTCAATCGTGAGGCCCTCGGCCAGATTGCCCGCCTCGACGCCCTCGGGAGCGTAGAACCACTCGGGGTCGTCGCAAACAAAGTCAAAGGGATAGCCTTCAGGGGGCGTGCAAACGACCGAGTCATCCTGAGGATGGAATTCCGTGGTCTCCGAGTCATGGTACCAGTGAATGTCAAAATGGGGAATGTCCCATTTGGTCTGGGGCGGGTGCCCACACGGATTGAAGTCAATCTCAACGAGATACACCTTCGTCAATCGTCGAATGCGGGAGTTTGTCTTGAAGTAGGCCCGCTGTGGCTCTGCGTTTACCGGTAGGCCCGTGTTCGGGTCGATAGTGCACGCCGGTGCGCCATCCACAAGCTTGAACTTGGTCACGGCCGAAAACCTACCACCAGGTTCCTTGCTCACCTCCATATCAATGGATCGCTCAAGTCGCTGAAGGTAGCTGCGTCTCGCGTCTGCGAGCTGCGCGACCATACTCATTGCAAGCAGCATCACGACGGCCAGCTTCGCTGCCCCCATCATTGCGAGGAGCTGGTTCTTCTGCCTGCACTAGCGGCTAACTGCTTTTGAGTTCAACGTTGAGCTGCTTGGTTCTCGTGCCTCGAGGTTTCCGATTTGGTTGCCAGCCAGGACGGGCCTCGAGCGCAGCGATACGCCCGCGACTGTGCGCGAAGGTATGTCGCGTGCGTCTCGATCTTTTTTCACACCGTCAAGACACCTTTTTCGCAGGGCAGTGGCCAGTCAGTCAGCCACCTGGGCTATCAGTGGCAACCAGGCAGTCGGCAAGCGTAAAGTGACTGACGCACGTGGACGATGCAAGATCAAACCAGGCATTTGGGGCACGGCACGCTGAGCTCGACGCAGTTTCTGGAAGAAAAGCTGGCCCATTCTTGAGGAGTCTTCGTCTCGTTGTGAGAGCGAGTCGGTCGTTGTGCCAAGGCGGCGTGCTCCACTTTCAGGCCCTCTCTGATTACTTGCGGTATGGCCTCGTGAGCAAGCAGACAGACGCAAGTTCTCCCTCCTTCAGGCTCTTCCAACAGGCTGCAATTGTTTGTCATTTGCCCCTATTGCCTGCCTGGCTGGCTGGTTGCCAGGGAGCTTGCTGCTTGGTATAGGTGGCTGGCTCGCACCTCGCCAAACCCTCGCTCGGATTCGGGACGGTGCTGGCCGCCTTTGCCCAGCGAGGACGGCAACAGAGGAGAACCGTCCATTGTTCTGTCGTCCGCCAGAGGTCGTTGGCGGGGCGTTGGGGTAGCGGCAGCTAGCTGGCCGTGGTGGCCGATCAGAAGACCGACATCACAACAACCCTTGGTCTTGATCACAGCGAATAAGAGGCCGCAGCGCAGTGATTTCCGGTGTCCCTCAACGGGTTGGACTGGGCTGGACTGGCCGCGTGCCTGCAAAAGCTCCCGAGCGTCGAGATCGAGAAGCGCAACGGAGTGGCGGCAGCGACCAGTGCAATTCACCTGTGTCTCGTTTCCGCTCGTGGCAGGCAGTGGCAGATAGCTCGCGCGCGGGCACTTGGCCTAGAGAACCCGCCCTCGGTCGCACGTATGTATACGTAGTACATTTACGGGCTGCAAAGCTGTGACTGCGCTTTGTAGGGGACTTGCGGGGACTCACGCGCCAAGACCTTTTCCCTCGGGCTGTGCGGTCCGGCGAGGCAGCGTCGACGACCCCGGCCTGGCCTGGCGCGGCGCGGCCACTGGCACGTCTCCGCGGCGTGATGAGGGCCAGCGCGAGCGGGCAGCAACATTGCCGCAGCGCCGCGACGCGACGCATCGCGACTCGCAAAAGGTCGCCGGCGGAGTGCGCGCGCCGGCACCCGTGATGGAAGTGGGGTCGCACACCCCCTCCCCTCAGCAGCGAAGAGAGCGGGCGAGATGAAGTAGAGAGAGGAGAGGAGAGAGCAGCGGCAAGGACGGGTGAGCTTGGCGAGGGACGCAGTGGCGGGGCAGACGCGAAGCAGCAGCCTGCTGGTCGCTGCCACGGCGTGCGTCGATGGTGATCGCGCAAGAAGGGCGGAGGGACTGTCGCAGACCGGACGCGAAGCAATCGCATGGGTCCTCGCAAGACGGGCCAGGAAGTGCGCGCGCGGGGCCGTCTCCATCGTCGGAGAAAAACATACTATAGTATTAACCTGGGTAGTAGACGGGCTGCGTCGCGCATGGACACGCATCATGGCTGGAGGTGATGAAAATGCGATTCGCAGCGTGAAAAACGGGGAGTGGCATTTCGCGAGGCGATCGGTTATTTGAGGGAAATCTTTCAGGGCGGGTGGCTGGATCGATTGCTGCGCATCGCGGTTTTGACTGACGTTAACCGGGGGAAAGGAGGAGGACATTCTCATCCTCCCAGCCGGCATTTTTCCGATGGTGTCTCGACGAAGTTGTAGCACAAAATGGACGAGTTTGAAGAAATGCAGTCGTTTGGGTGGCGTCGCCAGAGCACAGCCCCCCCCCCCCTTGATCGACAATTTGCCCAACCCGCCCGTACCAACATTCTTGGCTGGTCGCTTGACTGCTTGTTTGGTTGCTTGCTTGCTCAATTGCTTGCTCAATTGCTTGCTCAATTGCTTGCTCAATTGCTTGCTCGGATACAAGATGATGGATTTTGTATTTAAGGCCTAGTGATGATGCGGATGGGAATGATCCAGACACACTCTTTACTCGTTTGCTAATCTTGCACGTTTGTGTAATACACGACAGTCTGGCAGACGAATAGGCCATGGTTGTCGAACACTTGCACGACATGACTGGAAGCAGGAGTATACATCTCCTTCCTTTTCTTCAAAAGCACAGCAAGATGAGAACAAATGCGATATCGGTGGCTTTGAGGCGATTCTGCCATCGAGAAGGACTCGTGAGTTCTGGTGACATTGTCGTGATAATGTGCCTCGAAAAGTCTTATCTCCAGAGGCAACGATTTAGCCAATGTTCAAAAACAAGAGTCTTCTTTCGACGAGAATTTATCGATGTCAGTCAATAGGTATGCGATTTAAGACAAGGATCGACTCTTGTCACTCGCACCCCCTTTCGTCTTGTATAGCCTTTTCTTGAAAAGATGATAAAAACTTCGGGCTTCTCTCAAATCAAATCACGATTTTTGACAGCAGAGAGTGATTTTGCGCGCGAGAAAACGATGAATGAGATACCGGCACCGCCAGAGCCAGGCGCGGATGCGTCAGATGGCCGGTCTCTTGGCACGATGGAGGCGCTCACAAGCCAGATCGACGCGGCGCCTTACGACGCGCTGGTAGATCTTGATGCCGGCTTTGGCATCGACCTCGACTTGGACCTTGAGGTCGACCTCGACCTCGACCTTGACCTTGACCTAAACCGGAGCGGGGGCAGCAGCGACGGAGGCGGGCACGAGGGCAGTCGAGGTGCGCCGTCCATGGCGACCACCTTGGCAAGCTCATCCTATTCGCCAGCAGCAGAGCCCAGAACTCACGGAGTTGGCAGCGACGGTGCTAAAAACGTGAGGGAAAACACATACGCTGCCCGACGCAGACGCAACGCAGCCTCGAGCCGGAAGGTGCGCGAGAAACGCAAGGCCGAACGCGACGCCCTCGCACTCCGCGTGTCAGAATTACAGCAAGACAATGAATTACTGCTTGAGCGAATTGCAGTGCTCCAAAACGAAGTTCAAGCACAACGCTTCAAGGACGGTGGAGCAGGTCTTGAAAAGGAAAATGCCTTGTTGCGTGCCGAAATTAAGCGCCACAAGGCGTTCATGGAGCGAATCGTTCGTGTCGTGCACGATCACGACACCGATCAAGACGAGACCGTGCAACGCACGTACCTTGCAAGTGTGCGAAGCAGTCTCTCGCGCGTCATGGGCATGCTGTACACGAGCGCCCACGATCCGAGCTGGAAGCCACAGCCCATCTCGTCTCTTTCCCAGACCTCGGCGACCGTGTCTTGCTTTTACGCTCAGACACTCCCGCTCGGCGTACCCACCGAACGCGCCAAGGTCCTCAACATGCGGATCGACGTCGATGGCGTGCCGCTTTCCCCAAAGAGGGCCCTGGCGCGCGCTCAGCGCATGATGACTGATGCTTTCACAACCAATGCAGTGTTTCGGCTCTTTCAGCAACTTCAAGAAGATGAGGAGCGTCGTCAAAATCTACGCATCAACGAATTCACCTCCCCTGGCCTTCGCGGGGTGCAACAGGCTCTCAAGAAACAAAATGAAGAGCTTCATATCTTTTCGTACGCGGACAACGTCTTTGAGATCCTCGTCTCCATGTCTTCCTGCACTTCACAGCTTAACCTTAGCGCGCTTGGTCCGCGAGATGCGTCAAAAGACACAGATGATGCCAGCCCACCATCCATACTTGAAGCTGATGTCATGCTCACTTCAACGCTCTCGCACATGCTCAGCGCAGCGATATTGCCGTCCGAGGCAGATTTACCTCATTCAACATCCACAGACAAAAAGGAGGATAACGTGATGGCTGCTGATTTGCTCGAGGGCATTGTCTTTTTCACCCGCGACGGGGCTCCAGCCGACGAATCAAGCTTCATCTTTGTCTCCACGATGCCAATCAATACGCACATGACCATTCTCCCTCGCAATACGCATGACAAGGATGGTACTGTTGCAACGACAGTGCGTCAGCAAATGACCATGTTCTGCGAATGCGTAGCAATGGCACCGGAGCTCGATGTTGAGGCTTGGGCAGCCATGTTGCGCACGCTCGCTGCCCGTCAGCAGGAGCAAGCACAGGCAAAGGCAACTTCGTCATGCTCAACCCCCGCTTCGACGTCAGCTTCCTCGTCCTCCCCCTCCTTCTCTTCTCCGCCAGAATGAATGAAACGTTGATAACAAGTAAAATACTGGTAGCTTGCTGTGTCGCCAGCTTTTGCGTTTGACACGTGATCGCCACTCTGGGTTTCCCTTTTTTCTCTTCGCGAGCATGACATGACAAAAATATACCCCCAAAGGACAAGTACATAAGAAGCGCACTAGCCTTCATAAGCAATTTAAGTCTGCACGGTCTGTCGAGAAAAGAGATCTGACTGCAACGACGCCAAAAAGGCTGGCACAGACTTGAAATTCGAAAGGTAGGCAAAGACATCCTCGTCAATGCGGCGCGCAAATTCCGTCTCGAGCAGCTCAAGAGCGTCTGACTCCGTGTTCCAACGAAATCGCAGCTCGTCCGAACCCCGTTCAGCAAACATGGACTTTGCACGAAGGATCTTGATGCCTGAGCCCGCTTGCGCGTCATTCTCCATCATGTCGATCTTGAGCCCCGTCAGCAAATAAACAGCCTCCTTGAAGGTGCGCGTCCATTCCATGAACTTCTTTTTCAGACGCTCATGCCGCTTGATCGGATCACCGACGCCGCGTCCGCCGTCGCCGCCTCCCGCTTCCTTTAGCTGCGCCTTGAGATCCGCAATTTCGCTTCGCAGCACCTCCACAATCGCAGACTCGTCCTTGGCACCGGCACTTGCATCGCTGCTTGCACCCAAGGCGCGACGCTCCGGGTTAAAGGTTAAATGAAGCACCTTGGTCTTTGAAGGATTGATCACACCTGCGGCCTCGTCGTGCTCGAGCTCGGCAACGCGATCAAGCGCCTCGTCAAGACGCTTCTCCAGCGATCTATTTTCCTTTTGCAGCGCCTCGACACGAGCCTCGGTGGATTCGAGCTGCTTGTTGCGCTGTCGTGCAATAGCCGGCGACATGCCTTGCACGCGATCCGAACGCGCCGCCGACTCGAGTTCGCGAATTCGTTCGTGCGCAGCCGCAAGGTTCGCCTTGAGACCCTCCAAATCGGCACGACGGGCCTCACGGTCCTCGGCCAGCTCAGCCTGCTGTTTCTTGCTCAAGGTTGCATAGGGTTCGTCGCTCACGGTATCAATGACGCGAAGCAGGGACTTTCGTTCGCTCTCCAGAAAGACGGTCTGGCGCTCGAGCGCTTCGGCGCGCTCTGTCGCCGCAGTCAGGTCGCGCTGCGTCTTGGCAAGTTCGCGCTCAAGACCCAAGACAGAATCTGCAGCAGTGTCGCGGGCAGCCGTCATCTTAGAGGCCTGAATCTGTGCCGCGCTCAGCTGACGAGCAATTTTGCGTTGCTCCGCCTGCAGCTCCCGCACCACGCCCATGACCTCAATGGGCGCCACGTCTCCGTGGGCCTCGAGCAGCTCACCAAAGAGGCCAGACCACTCGCGCCGTTCTGCCTTGAGGGCATTGTACTCGGCCTCCATTTGGGTCAGATCATCGCGCTGCGCCTCGAGCTTGCGAATCTGGGCACGGAGCGCCTCAACCATGAGCGAATCGTCCTCGCGTGACTCGAAGCGCTTTTGCAGCTCCGTCAGCTGGTTGCGCAGGCGGGACTCGCGCTCTTCAGCCCGGTGCAAAGCGCTGTTGAGTTCGCCGACACGTCCACTCACGGCGGAGCCTTCGTGAAGCGCGCGAATCTCGACGCGTTGGTCCTCAACTTGAGCACGGGCATCCTTCAAGGAGGTCTGTGCACCTTGGAGTGCAATCTGCAAACGTTGCACTTCTTGCGCGCTAGCACGCGCGGCGCGAAGGGCCGCTTCCCTGCTATCACCCGCGGTGCTGTCATCCTCGGCGTCCTTGGCTTCGTCGCGCTCCTCGATTTTGATTTCGAGCGCTTCACGCAGCGTTCTGACTTCCTCGGTGAGGTCCTTGATCTCATCCTCGAGAGTCTGCATTTCCGCGTGCTTGGCGTGCTCCAGATCGCGCACTTGGCGTCGGGCCCGGTCCATGGCAGCGTCGTTGCTTTGGCGGGTACGCACAGCCTCCATTTCCAAACGTTGCTTCTCGCGCCGCAATCGAGCAATTTCCTCGTCGAGGTCGCGAGCGCGACGAGCCTCTTGCTCTGTGCGCGTTTTTTCCTTGCGCAAATCGCGCTCTGCGCGAATGTGCTCCTGCTTGGCGCGAAGTTGTTCGGTCTCGAGCTGCCTGCGCAGCGTCGACAGCTGACTCCGCAGCTTGACTACATCTCGCGAGTTTTGCTGCTGATTCTGTGTTGTCTGCGTGTGCGCCAAGGTGAGCCGGCTGGTGTCCTCGTCAGGCTCCTCGCTCGACCGCGGCCGCTTCTTGCCGGCAGACTCGGGCACACTAAAGAGGGGCGCGCCGCTGCCGCCGCCGCCACCAAGGAAGTCCGAGGACTCGTTGAGGCCCTTGGCGTCGCGCAGACCAAAGTAGTCGCCCTCCATGAAGGCGCTGCGGTCGCCCACGATTGGAGTCACGCCTCCCGTGAAGGGCGCGCTCGTCCCGCTCGTCCAGCGCGCGCCCGTCGGCTGCGCGGGCGTCGCGGGCGCGAGCTCGTCCAAGAAGCCGCTCGTCGACGCCATGCTGTTCCACCCGCCGCCGCCGCCGCCGCCGCTCTCTGTGCGAGGCCGCGACTCGAGCCGCTCCTCCCCAAAGGTGAACCCGCTCTTACGTCCCGACGCCATGGCTCCCGCGCCGCGCCCGCGCGAGCCCTGGCGCGAGCGAGCTCAACAGGTTTTTGCCTTGGCTTGGCTCGCCTTGGCAAGTTATACTTTGGCTTGCCTCCTTGTGGATCGCACCCAGGATCGTCGTTGGACAAAGGCTCTGCTCAGCCATTTCGAGGCCCCTTCCGCTGGCTGGGGCCATCGACAAAGAATGTGGTGCTTCCAGAATGAGGATGGCGAGCAGACAACTTTGTCGCGAAAGCATTGGCTTGTCGTGATAGTTGCCAAAAAGAACCGAAAAAAACGTCATGGGCCCAGACGACGAACACGACATCTCGCCAGCAACTTGTTGCAAAGGCATCTCAACTTGTCTTGCTCTGCTGAATTCCAAAAGTAGAAAAATAACGTTGTGCATGCGCACCAGGATGACGACCGAGGGTCTCTGGCAAGTGCTTATCTTATAAAATTCTTCTAAAGCTTGACGCGCTGGCCGGCGAGAGCATCGTAATCAGCCTGCGTGAACGGCACGTAACGCGAGCCAGAAAGCCAAAAGAGCTGGTCTCCGGTAGCCGAAACAGCCGCCGGGTCAAAAGCTTGCTTTCGCAGCGCAACCTTTTGGTGCTTGAAGGTCTGCGTCGTCGCTGTAGTGAGCTGCACGCGAATGAAGATGGGACGCGCATACGAGGGCAACGAGCGAGCAGCGTGCTCGGCAAGCTGATCAAGTGCCTCGGGAACCTTTTCCGCGAAAGCCTCGCGCAAAACGATGGCAGCCATGCCAAAACGACCCTCCGTGTGCGGGACCTGGACGCCGTAAACGTTGGCCTCAAGGACGACCGGACAAAGGTTGAGAGCCTGAGCCACTTCGGTCGTGCTAACATTTTCACCCTTGCTGCGAAAGGTATCGCCGACGCGATCTACGAACTGAACGTAGTCGTCCTTTGTGACGACCAAGAGGTCTCCAGAACGCACAAACGAAACGTCGCCGTCTTGCACAAGTTTCTTCTTGGACGCCTCGGGGTCCGAGTAGCCAACAAACTGGCTCGAGGGAATGTCTTTGCGCTGCGGAAAGAGCAGCTCGCCCGGCTCACCGACTTCGCAGTCGACGAGACGACCGTTGGCGTCGCGAACGAGTTCGTCCGTGTCAACGTCGTAGCGCACAAAGCGAGCCATGAGGGGGTTACTGCCGAGCTTGCCGACTGCGCCTACAGCACGATGATCGCCCCGTTCGAGGTCGGCGAGCAAAACATCGTTCTTGAAGGCACCATTGCCTTCGGTGGCGCCGTAGAACTCCCGAATGGCATCAATCTTGAAGCGCATCTGGAAATCGGCCCAAATCTCACGGCTGAGGCCATTGCCCGCCGCAAGCTTAAGACGGTTATCACCATCTTGCGGGGTGGGCGGCTGACTGAGCACGTAGCGACACAGTTCACCAATGTACTGCACCATGGTGGCCCCGGTGCGACGGACATCGTCGAGCCATGCCGAGGCCGAGAAGCGCTTACGGATCACCTGGCAAGCACCATAGTGAAAGACCATGCCTGTACCAATCGCGCCTGCCGAGCTGTGGTACAAGGGCATGCCCGAAGAGTAGACAATGTCGTTTTCGGTCATATACTTGCTGTACCCGGATGCAAAGGCCCACTGCTTGGCGTGTGTGACATTGACCGCCTTGGGGAGACCTGTGGTTCCACTCGTGTAGACGTAGCCAAAGACATCGCCAAACTTGACGCCACCGCGAGCCTCTTCGCGGTCAAGCCGCTCCGAACTGCGCTGCGACAAGGGGGCATCCATTGATCGAGCAAATCCGACGGGACCTCCCCAAGCCACAGCCTCGATGCCGTGTTCGCGAATCAAGGTGCGAAAGACTTGCTCAATGCCGTCTGCGACTTCTACGCCAAAGAGAACGAGGCGCGCATTGGAGATTTTGATGGAGTGCACGAGGGATTGCAAACGGATAGTGTTGTTGATGAAAGCAGTCTTGATGCCAGCCTTGCACAGTCCGTACCAGGCCACAATGTACTCGAGGCGGTTTTCCATGTACAGCGCTACGCAGTCCCCTTTTTGCAGGCCTTCAACCTCGCGCGCCCAGCGTGCGACTTGGTTCGCGAGTCCATCGAGCTCGCGAAAGCTCAGCGTCCTTTCCGGAAATCGCTCGCAGCCCACGTAGTGAAGCGCCGGTCTCTCTGGGAACCTGTCTACCGTGTACTCGAAGAGGTCCGCGATGGAGTATCCGTGCGGGTTGTCGTACGCCGCGTTCATATACACGCGGGAGTCTGTCCTCCCTTTGGGCATGGCCGCTTGCGCCGCCATCTTCACTCACTCCCTCAGTCTGCACCACGACTTCTGCTCGCGTTCGTCTGCGGTGCGCTGGACTCCTCGAGCGCGCTCTGCACCTCGCGCCGCCCGACGACGTGTGGCTGGCGAGCGATCGCAGGTGCTGCGTTGCCGGTCTGCAGCTCGCGTGAGGCAAGACTTGGTTCTTGCAAGAACCGCCTGAGCTGGTCCGACGCCCGCTGCGCAGTCCGCTCCGCCGTTGTCTTGGCACCGAGCCCGCGCCGCTCCTTGCCGTGGGGGACCTGCTTCGCGCCATGCACAAGAGGTACTACGAGGGCAGAAGCCAAGCGTGGAGGCCGCAGGCCTAGACAACGGTGCGAGCGTGAACAGCCGAGCAGAAGGTCTGTTCCTGCGACGTCGAAGACATGGATGGTTTGGTAGGATCTTTGCACAAGTGGGGACAATCTTGAATGCACAAGGAGCGAAGGCGGCGGAACGAGTTCGAGTCGGACTTTGGTTTTCGACACAAGCTTGCGATGAACGAAATTGATCTGCCACGCCAAAACAAGGAGGGCCCCGAGAAATGTTGCGAAAAGAATGTTTTGTTCTGTTGATAAGACTAGAGTATGACGTTTTTGCGCCTGTCGACGAAATGCCTTGATTCGTCGACTGCAACGTGAAAGGGAAAAATGGCAAAATAGACGCGAGCGGCCCGGAAGATATAAATGTTCAAAATTGAGAGAGCGAGAAAGAGAGAAAGACAAACAACAAAGAGCGATCATGGTCCTCCGGTAGCAACCGAACCCGCGTCATCGACATCCAAGCTCGTGGCAAATGCTTTGACAAAACTTGCCATATCCAGTGGGGTGTTGATGCCTTGAAGAGAAGATTTTGCATTCTCGTGGTGGGCGCGAAGAACATCATAGGCATGGCGCTCAGCGCTGATAGCGTGCTTAATGGCCCGCTGCTGTTCCTCAAGGCGATGAATTTCCAGAGCTTCGAGCTTGTCGAGCGATTCGATAATGCGATCGTCGAGCTCTTGAACGGTGCGCGTGACCGCCATCTCGAGCATGGGAATGCGATGATGTGCATTTGTAATTTCCTCGTCGACCTCAGCAAGGGTGACGTTGTGTTGCTTGAGAATCGGTTCCACCTCGGGGTGGTCAGGGTCGTCCATGTTGCGGTATTGCGCGACGACACGAAGATCCTGCTCACGATGATGCATT
The DNA here is from genome assembly GCA_003116975.1 of Aurantiochytrium sp. KH105. Classification (NCBI taxonomy): domain Eukaryota; class Bigyra; order Thraustochytrida; family Thraustochytriidae; genus Aurantiochytrium; species Aurantiochytrium sp. KH105. The sequence continues at coordinate 160,952 of BGKB01000092.1, forward strand.
TGATCAAGCGCTTCACGGGCCTGCTCGAGCTTGCGCATGACGACCTGATCACTGCTAATGAGGGTCTCAAGCTGAAGATCGACGGTTTTTTGCAGCCAGCGAAGGCGAAAGATGACAGACTCGTCGAGCTGGCGGCGGAACTCATCGAGAGCCTGGAGACGGACACCGTCCGAGCGGTAGAGCGTAAGCAGCGCCTTGCGCGTGGTCGTCTGCGAGGGCACGGCGACATCGTGAGAGATGCGCAGCGCGGCCTTGAGAGCGCCCTCTTGAGCGTCGACCTGGGTGGCGCGCAGCTCATAGGCTGCGAGAAGACGTTGCATATCCGTCTTGACGAGACCAAAGTGACCCACAACGGCCTCGTAACCAGCGAGTCCATGCTTGCCAAAAAGAGAGGAAAAGCACCCCGTTTTGCGCATTTCCTCGCGATAGAAGCGGAGAAAGTAGTTGGTTTCCATGAGCAGAAAGATCTCGTGTTTGGCCTTGGCAAAGACGTCCGGGGTGACTGCAGCGTCGCCCTTGGTCCTGAAGGCGTCGACGATTTCCGTGCGAGCGCCATTACTGAGATTGACTTGCTGCGGCGTATTTTCGGCGACAAAGGTATCAAGAATTTCGTGCGCGAGCAGCTTAATGTCCTTGGGCATGGCCACCTCGCTGAACTTGGGCGGGGGAAGGCCACGATTTTGGCTCATGCGGCGCAGACGTTCCGCGAGCTTGAGACCGCCAATGGCTCCGCCGGGGCTGCTCGTGCGCGAAAGCACGCCCGAGTTACGTGCCTTGGCGACCATGACCGCGTCGACCTTGGCCTCGAATTCTTCGACCTTTTCGTAAAAGAGGAGGTTCTCGGCACCATGACGGAACTCGCAGAATTGAGCAAAGTGGCGGCGGTGCGTGGGTGACTCGAGCACGCCTTCGAGGGTTTCTGGACATTTGCCCATGTCGGGCTTGCTGGTGGATCGGCGCAGACTTTTGTATGGGGAAGTCGAGTGCTGCCGATTCTCCCATTTCCAGAGATCCTTGATGGCACGTTGCATGGCCTGGTACCATTGTCCGGCGGAGAGCTTTGTCTCGGCTGGTGTGCCCTTTTCGATGGGGCGCATAAAGAATGATTTTCCGGGCACGACGATGCGGATTTCGTTGTTGGGGAGCAGGGAGATTTCGGTGGTGTCCGTGAGCACGATGCGCCCGCGCATGAGCTGATGGTTCATTTCATCCTGCCACGCGGCTCTGGCCATGGCGAGAAGATCGCTCTGCGATGCGCGCAGGGTGTCCTTTTCGCGCTCGTAGACGGCCTCTCGCGCCAGGTAAAAGAGGATGGCGCGGGGGGCGGTACCCGTCTTTTTATTGGCGGGCTGCGTGGTGAGGACAAAGTAGCGCTTGCGTTCTTGTCTGCGGAGGAGCAGCGCTTCGAGCCTGCTTCCGCTGGGCGTGATGGCGGCCGGCATGGACTCCAGCGACGGCTCGCCCTCGCCCTCGCCGTCGAGCTCGTCCTCGACGCCCGCGCGCCGCTTCAGCAGCCATCCCTCCATCTGCACAACCTCGCCCTTGCGCAGGGTCACGATGGCGTCCGCCATCCTGCCCTCCTCCGCAAGCCGCGCTCCGCTCCCGCTCCCGCGCGACGCGACGCGACTCCGCTCGGCTCGACTCGGCTCGACTCGGCTCGACTCGGCTCGACTCGGCGCGGCGGAGACCAGCAGGGAAGCCGCTTTGCCCAAAAGTCTGCGTCGTGGAGGGGCGGGCGAGCGAGCGAGCGAGCGTGCGAGTGCCCAGCCAGACGCCGAGGAAGAAGGCGGCGCGTGTGACGGTATCGCTCGCCGGCCAGCCAGGCAGGGCAAGGCAGCCGAGGCAGTCCGTCTCCGCGCGCACGACACGCGCGGCCTCTGAGGAAAAACCTGGACACGAAGCGAGGCGAGGCGAGGCGACCGGTGAGGCCGCGCAGCTTTTACGGCGCGTCCTCGCCTCGTGGAGACATCGATCGACCCAACTCGCTCGCCTGTGTGTGGAGTAGTATGATTGTGTAGTAGTAGGCCTAGTGTAGCAGCAGCAGAGTGAGGACAAGCAGGAGCTGCACGCGCGCACACGGCCTGCACGCGCCCTCCCGCCGCCGCCGGCTCGCTCCCGGCCCGCCCCACGTCGAGCCCTCGCAAGCCTGCAGCCGGCCGGCCGGCTGTCCAGCCAGCCGCAGCCCCGCGGCGCGCGGCTTCGCGGCTTCGCAGGCGCAGGCGCAGGCGCAGGCGCAGGCGCGGCACGTGCGGCAGGTAGGCACGTGCCGCAATTATTCGCCCTGCCTCGAGGAGATAGACCGCCGCGTGGCTGCTGCCCGCGCCTGTGTGCACCTCCCGCCGCCTCGAGCTGCTGCTGCTTCCTTGCCTCGCCCTCCCTGCGCCCTCGTCTGACTCGACTCGACTCCACTCGCCTCGCCTCGCCTCGCCTCGCCCCGCGGGCGTGGGCTGAGTCGGGACGAGTTGAGATGAGACGAGATGGGATGAAGTCGAGGTGACCGCGACGGCTCCCGTGGGCCCGGGCGGCGGCGTCCGGACCCAAGCAAAGCTAGCTAGCAAGCAAGCAAGCAAGCGAGCGCAGCGTGTCGACGCGAGTGGCCGCGCGCTGTGCTGTGCTTCGCTCGGGGCGGCACCGCGCGCGTCGGGAGGGGCCAAAGCGGGCGCGCGCCATCTCCGCGTACGCGTCCGGATGTACGAAGTGGGCACGCTTTTTGGGTAGAAGAAGAAAGATCACGGTGTGCAGGGTTAGGCGGAGAAGGTATAAGAGCGAGGGCGGGGGCAGCCTGGCCGGGGGCGGGCGCAGCTCCGGGTTGTAGGAGCCGGTTGTAGCGGATCTTTTGGAATGATTGGGAGAGATGGAGTTTCTACTCGTTGGGACATGAGCCAGAGACAGGAGAATGATGGATTAGCAGCAATGCTTGGAGTTTGACAAGCTTGGGAGGCTGAATTGACAGTGAGTTCTCTTTCGTCCACATCATGGGTACTACTTCTTCTCCTTTTTCTTTTTTAGAAGTTCAAGAGCTCCCGATCAGTCAGAGCATTTGCTGAAACGAGCATTTGACTTTGGGCATGGTGGCTACAATGATGTTTGAGTTTGCCGAGCTTGGGAAGTTAAAATAAATCATGTTCTCTTTCAAGAACTCAAATGACGCACGGCCAAGGTAACCTTTTTTATCTTGACAAATGAGAGCCAAAGGATGGATTGAGAATGAGCATTTCGATCATAGATTGAGTAAGAGACCTTTCGTCTTTTCATGCTTCTGATCATAACAGATCAGGCCCGGAGTATGTAAGATGAGGCTTCTCCTCTTTCGTTTGTTTGACCCCCAAGACATACGCGGGTACTGAAGCTTCTTGTTTCCATCTAAGCTCACGCACACGCACACGCACACGTACACACACACAAACTAGCACGCACGCACGCACGCACGCACGCAATGCAAACAGGGAAAAAAGGGCAAAGGATAGAGTTGTTAGTTGTTGTTGTGGTAGTAATTGTATTTTTGCATTCGGTGAACAGGAAGAGAAAACGACGACCAGGCCTACTCGGTCTCATCGAGGTAGTCGCGAACCTCCGCAGGGGTGAGGACACGGAACTTGCGGGACTCGTCAATGATACCGATCTCAATGTTGTGCTCGGTCATCTCGCCCTCAAAGCCCTCGCGCATGGTGAGAAGGGCAGTGTGAATGGCATCCTCGAGCTCCATGTCGTCGCTGAAGCGCTTCTCCAAGAACGTCTTGGCATTGACAAAGTCCTGTCCAATAGCCGTGGCCTTCCATCCGAAAAAGGCGCCCGAAGGATCAGCCTGGTAGAGCTGCGGACCATCGTCGTCAAAGCCGGCAATGAGGAGCGACACGCCAAAAGGGCGGACACCACCCTGCTGCGTAAATTCCTGCATAATTTGTGCAGTCATACGCGTGAGCTGCTCGGTTGGGACCGGGTCCTGGTACTGCCTAAAGTAGGTCTGGGCCTGCTTTCGTGCGCGCTTTAGCAAAAGGCGAAAGTCCGGACCCATGCCGGCGTAGACCATGCCAATGCTGTCTGTGACATTGTTGACCTTTTGAAAGTTGGTCAGATCGACAAGACTGGCCACCTTCTTGGAGGTCGCCAGCACCACGCCGTTCGTGGCGCAGATTCCCAGCGAGGTCTTGCCGCGCTTGTTCACAGCGTTGAGCGCATGCTCGATCTGCAGCAGCTTGCCCGTCGGGCTGAAAGTCGTCAGACTAAACGAATACGCGCCGTCACCCATGGTGTATCTCTCTCTCTTCTTCTTCTTCTTCTTCTTCTTCTTCTTTTACTCTCCCTCTCCGCCACGTCCACCTCGCTCGGCTTGCTTGCCTCGCTCAGGTCCTCGTCGTTGCCGCCGTTGTAGCCGCGGGCAAGAAGCAGATCCTAGCTCTCCCTCGCCTCGCGTCCGCTCGCGACGGGCGGGGAAACCTGGCGCGCGTCGGGGCTGCTCGGGCGGGCGCGGCGCCTGTCTGTCGGTGCGTCTCGCGCGCGGGCTCGGGCGTCTCTCCAGCGCGGGCGGCGGCGGTCGCGGGTCTGGCGCTCGGGCTCGAGAGGATCGAAACGAGCTTCTTTCGCCTTCCCCGCGCTGTTCCCCGCGTTCCCGGGTGAGCGAGGTTGGGCCGCTTTGCGCGCGGTCGCGGCGCGACGCTCACGTTAGGGCGCGAGATTAAAATGGGTTGCGTACGAGACCGAGTGTGCACCTGACTATGATGATGATGATGATGGGGAGAATGGTTTTAGTGATGCGGAGGTGGTTTGCTTCGTCGGGGTGGTTGGGCTGTGAGGAGGAAGACGGGATGTCGTCGTCGTATGCCTCGGCGTCATTGATTGCAAAGTTCTGAGGGGGCGAGGAGAGAACAGGAAAAGAAAAAAGAGAATGGAAAATTGCCTCAGCAGAGCGGCGCGGACCCCTCTCGAGTTGTATGTCCAAGTCAAAGTCTGTTGCGATCAATGTTGACAAGTATAAATCAAGCTCTAGTTTCTAGGACTTGGTTCGCGTGTGAAGCCAAGCAAGCGCTGCTCGCCACGCCACGCCACGCCGTGTAGACAGAAGGCAAAACCAGAAACCAGCTTTGTCAAGAAAATCAAAAGGAAGGAAGGAAGGTGACGGAGCCAAAATCACAACTTGGAGTCGTAGAGGTGCCGCGATCGAGCGTCCGCGCCGCCAGCGAATCTCGAGCTTTGCGCTGCGTGCCTCGCACGTCGCCAGCCTAAATAGAGCAGCAAGCAAGAGCTCGCGCGCGCAACGTCGCAGCGGTGCAAGGCGCAGCACAGGCCTTGCCGTCCGAGAAGAGAGAGAGAGAGAGGAAAGAGAAAGGGAGACGAAGAAAGCATGAGCGCCGCGAAAGAGGGCACGCAGCTGCGCAGGCAGGTGAGCGCGCGCAGCGAGGCGGCGGTGGTCAAGCTGGAGGCCCTCGAGGCGGAACTTTCCGGCTACGAGGAGTCATTTAAGAACATGGTCATCAAGGCGAGCGCGGGACCAGAAATCGCAGAAGTTCGCAAGATCAAGGACGAGCTTGCTCTCCTTAATGGAAAGGTGGACGCCCTGCAAATGCGCGGCATCGACGCTGTCCAAGTAGGAGAGCTCAGCTCGGGACAGCAAGAAGCTCGCGAGAAACGAAAGGGACTCACTAAAAGGGTTACTTTGCTTAGTGAGCGCATTGTCAAGCTCCACGAAGCGATCATGGAGCATTTGAAGGAGGTCGCGCAGACTGCCCCATAGTTGGTTCGGAGGACGCTGCCACAAAACGTCATCCCGCGAGGGTCTTCTCTTTTCTTTTCTTCTCTTCGCTTTACTTGCTTTTCACGGGATGTGCCGCCGAAACGACCCAGGCTTTTCGGTTCGCGTACAGCTCCTCTGGAACCTGCTACGCTGTGACCGGCAGGGTTTGCCGGCACATTAGTGCACGTACATGCCAATGATCACGATGCAGCACCACAATGAATCCTACGTTTCCCGATCCAATGACAATGATAGCAACAACAAAGAAGATGAAGAAAGGACCAGAGCACTCAAGCGCAAAATCGTCAAAGCGCCAAAGGCAAAAGCAAAAGTTTAACGGGTCACGGACCGTGGGTCAGTCGCTCGTTCGCTCGCTCGCTCGCTCCTTTGTCCGTCCATCCGTTCGTCCAGCCAACTGGCCTCCCAGCCAGCCAGCCTGCCTGCCTGCCTGCTTGCCGACCTGCCAGCACAAATTCCCCTTTCTCCTTTTCTTTCCTCTCCCCATTAACACACATTTAACCATGTCATACAACGTACCGACTGAAACTTGATCTCTGCCGTGCTATCGAGGCTCGATTCCCATAGACAGTGCGAAACTACGCGCACGGTCTGGTCGCAATTTTCACCGAGGTTTGTCTGCACCACAACCTTGTACCTCGAGAGATTGAGCTCCCTGATTTTCTCCATGACAAGGTTCGTCACGGTCTGCGACATGTCTGAATTAATCTCCTTCTCCTCGCTCCAACGCTTGCCCTCAAGGTACTCGTGCACCACGGGCGTGCATAGTTCTTCGACCGAGTTCTTGGTAAACCTCCCGTCCAGCACGGGCTCGGTCTCGTACGTGGGCTGCAAAATGCGGATGACCCGCGTGCCTCCTGACTCCTCCATCGCGCGACTCTGCGTGAGTCTGTGTCTGTGTATATATGCGCGCGCGCGCGCGGAGATGCCCTCTCGCGGCGCCTTCCTCTGCCTTTCTTCTGCCTCGCCCCTCGGCGCTCCTTGCTGCTCGCGAGGCCTGTCCGCTGTTGTTCTGCTCTTGCTCTCGTCACTCGACCGTTGAGCTGGCTGGCAAAAGAGGCAGACAATACAGGGACTGTGAACATGGTGCAAGCCACCATGGCAGGACAGATGGTCAAGCCTGGCGGAAAAGGAGAGCTGGGTGGGTGACACGTCGTAGGGGCGCGCTTCTCTTGTCTTGCCCGACATCATTTGCCTGCTATGAGGGTTGAAAACAACATCACCGCCGAATAATAAAGCTTGACTTGAGACTTTGGCATGAGGCCGTGCTGGTCGAGCAAAAAGAACAAGTAAATGACACGGCAAAATCAATGGAATGACGGGGACACGGGAAATAAATGTTTATCTTTGAAGAAGATGGAAAGCAAGTTTAGATCCATGGGCGCTCAACAGAGATGCGGTCCTCGTAAGCCTTGATGGCATCCTCCTTCTGGAGGGTAAGACCAATATCGTCGAGGCCGTTGAGGAGGCAGTGCTTGCGGAAGGGGTCGACGTCGAAAGAGATCTTGTCGCCGCCAGCACAGGTAATGGTCTGGGCCTCGAGGTCGACAGTGAAGTTCTCGACCTTCTTGGCAGCGGCCATGAGAACATCGACGTCAGACTGCGGGAGAACAATGGGGAGAATGCCGTTCTTGAAGCAGTTGTTGAAGAAGATGTCGCTAAAGGAGGTGGAGATAACGCAGCGGAGACCAAGGTCCAGCAGACTCCAAGGCGCGTGCTCGCGCGAGGAGCCGCAGCCAAAGTTGTCGCCAGCCACGAGGACCTTGGCGCCACGGTACTCGTCCTTGTTCAACACAAAGTCAGGGTTCTCGACGCTGTTGCCGTCCGTGTAGCGCAGGGCCGAAAAAGCGTGCTTGCCAAGACCAGAGCGCTTGATGGTCTTGAGGAAGCGCGCGGGGATGATAATATCCGTATCAATGTTGGGACGCGGCAGCGGGGCAGCGACACCCTCGAGCACGGTAAAGGGCTCCATGCCGGCGCCCTGGGGCTTTTGCGCGGCGGGGGCGCTGGAAAAGGCACGCGTCTGCTGGCCAGGGGGCTTCATGAGGTTGCGCACGTCGGTGAGACGACCCGTGATGGCGGCAGCAGCAGCCATGGCCGGGCTGACAAGGTGGGTGCGGCCACCAACACCCTGGCGACCCTCAAAGTTGCGGTTGCTGGTGGAAGCGCAGCGCTCACCGGGCTCGAGCTGATCGGCGTTCATGCCGAGGCACATGGAGCAACCAGGCTCGCGGAAGTCGAAGCCAGCCTCGCGGAAGACGGCATCGAGACCCTCATCGACGGCCATGCGCTTGACGAGGCCCGAACCAGGAACAATCATGGCGTGCTTGATGTTGTCAGCGACCTTCTTGCCCTTGACGACCTCGGCGACAGCGCGGAGATCCTCAATGCGGCCGTTAGTGCAGGAGCCAACAAAGATCTTGTCGACGGGAACACCGTCAAGGTCCTGGCCGGCCTCGAGACCCATGTACTCGAGGGCGCGCGTCATGGCGTTACGCTGGTCCTCGGTCTCAGCGTCGGCCGGGTTGGGGACCTTGCCAAAGATGGGGGCAACCATCTCAGGGTTGGTGCCCCAGGTGACCTGAGGGGCAATGTCCGCAGCGTTGACGACGACTTCCTTGTCGTACGTGGCGCCCTCGTCCGAAGGGAGGGTGCGCCAGTACTCGACAGCCTTGTCCCAGACCTCACCGGTGGGGGCCATGGGGCGGTTCTTGAGGTAGCGGAAGGTAGTGTCATCCGGGGCAACAAGACCAGCGCGGGAACCCTGCTCAATGCTCATGTTGCACAGGGTGGCGCGGCCCTCCATGGAGAGACCGCGCACGGCCTCGCCAGCGTACTCGACGACGTGGCCGTTGCCACCGGCCGTGCCAATGACGCCAATGATGTGGAGAATGAGATCCTTCGAGGTGACGCCAAAGGGAAGGCTGCCGTTGACGGTGATGCGCATGCTCTTGGCCTTGCTCTGGATGAGCGTCTGGGTGGCGAGCACGTGCTCGACCTCGGACGTGCCGATGCCAAAGGCCAGCGAGCCAAAGGCGCCGTGCGTTGAGGTGTGCGAGTCACCGCACACCATGGTGCATCCGGGCAGAGTAAAGCCCTGCTCGAGGGCGACAACGTGCACGATGCCCTGGCGCTTGTCGTTGAGGGCAAAGTACGGCAGCTGGTAACGCTTAGCGTTCTCGTCGAGGGTCTCGACCTGGAGAAGAGACTCCGGTGACTCCCCGAGCTGGCCGTCAAGACGCTCCTTGCCGGTGGGCACGTTGTGATCAGGGGTGCACAGCAGACGCTGCGGTTGCCTGATCTTGCGTCCGGCGAGACGCAGGCCCTCAAAGGCCTGGGGCGAGGTCACCTCGTGGATCATCATGCGGTCGATGCCAATGAGACAGGTGCCGTCCTCCTGGGTGTGGATGACGTGATCGTCCCAGATCTTCTCATAGAGCGTGCGAGGACGTCCGCTCGCGGCGCCGGCGCTGGCGCTCAGCCGAGCGATGCGCTGCACCTGGCCGCTGGAGCGAGCGGCCAAGGCCACACGCTTTGCGGCGCCGCTCATGACGGTCGCCACCATTTTGCCTCCTCTTCCTCTCGCTGGCGCTGTTCACGTGCCTCTTCGCTCGCTCGCCCGCGCGCTGCGCTGACACGTCCCGCGACAGGGCCGTGTCTCCTCTCGCTGCAGCTGCGCGCGCCGCCGGTGCGCGATTCTAGTTTGCTGTCTCCCTTGCAGTGCAGTCAGTGGTCGCTTGGTGCTGCCACTGGTGCGACACGAGCCGCTCGCTTCCGCCCCACTTGCGCCGCGCATTCCCGACTTGCCGCGCCGCATTTTCCACTTGCGCGCCGCGTATTCTGCACTTCGCCCTCCGACGCCTCCGGTGTCCCTGCTCGTTACCCCTTACTACTACTACTACCACTCTGGCCCTGCGAAGAGAGAGAGAGAGAGAGAGACATAAAAGCACGCTTCGCCGCCCCTTTCGCGCGCCCTGCGCGCGCCCGCGCCGGAGCGGCGCGCCACCGCTGCCCACCGCGCTGGTGGCCTGGCCCCTTCCGAGCCCTCCGCGTCCCCGCGCCGAGTGGCCGCGCCGGCTCGCAGCAGCAGCAGCTGCAGCAGCAGCTGCAGCCGCAGCGACACGGGTGTCACCCATGGTCCCGACCGCATTCAGGGTGCACCAACTTCTCGTGCACGATAACAAAACCGATGTCCCCTCTCTCTCTCTCTCCCGCGAGAGGTACCGTGCACGGTACCGCCACTCGATACCGTGCACGGTACTAGAGGGGAGGAGACATCGTGCACGGTACGGCGAAACGGGGCGCGCTATCTATCTATCTATCTATCCATCGATCACTGTCAATCCGTCAATCTCGGGCCTCGCTCGCAGCGGCGCAGGGCGGGCGGCGACGGGCGCGAGGACCGCGCGCGCGCGAGGCGGCAGGCGCGGCGCGCTGCGCTGCGCTGCGAGGAGAAGAGCCCGGCCGCCGATCCGCAGGGAGCGGAACGGAGGGAGGAGAAGCGGCAGAGCGCTGCGAGCACGGCGCTTGACCGACCGCCGCGCGTCGCGCGCTGCCTTGGCGAACAGGAGCGACGAGCTGGCTGTTGCGCGCCGCAGCCAATCGTGGGGGAAGCTCGACGCAGCACGCTACCTGCCTGCCTGCCTGCCTGGGTCTGCAGAGCAAAGAATCGTGGCGTCAGCATCGAGGAAAACAAAACGCAGGAGCACTGTGCAAATAACGTCGCTTGGCCTCCATCCAAGGGCGGTGAGGAAGAATGAGAAGCCAAGCGCATGTGCCCCCCTTGCCTGTGCCGCTCGTCGGGCGCACAAACCATGACTTTGTGCAAAAGAGCGTGACGTCAAGGCTGCCCAGCATCCTGCGCGACCTCGTGGCGCGGCACGAATCCGTCAAAGAGGCGCCCAAGGCCAAGATCGAGGCCCTCGCTCTGGAACTCGAACAGCAACGCCACCACATTGTGCCGCTCGATGGCTCGGATGGCGGGCCTGACTGGCGGTTCTACATGGAAAATCGAGCTGGCATGAACGCCATGGACGTAGAGTGGTTCTTCTTGGAAAACTACGTGTATCGACTCGTCCTCTCCTGGCTAGAATTTTTCGAGGACGAGGACGCACCGGACCCCTTTGCGGCGCAAAAGGAGGACGCCTTGCGCCACGCGCTGCAGTCGATGGCCTTGCCAGTGGACCACGCCAAAGATGGCACCGGGTTCCGTGAGCTCGTCCTTGGCTCGCTCTGGGGAAATCAGGTCGATTTGTCGTTTTCCTCTGGCAAGATGACTGACGCTGACGCTGAAGATCGCGAGGTCGTGGTAGACGATATTGCTGCTTGCTGGACGACTATTTTCGAGCCGTTGATTAGCGACGCAAGCGTAGAGCCTCGCATCATCATCATCTTGGACAATTGCGGCGCCGAGCTGGTCAACGATCTCATCCTCGTCGACTTTCTGCTCTGCCTCATGCCGGGACTCTCCGTCACCTTGCACGCTAAGGCGCACCCGGTCTTTGTCAGCGACGCCACTATTCCGGATGTGGAAACGCACATTCGACGCATGGCCGAAAACGAAAAGCTCGAGGCTGTAGGCAAGCGTCTGCAAGAGGCGGAGGCCGGTGGGCGGGTGCAGACCTTTGCGCACGACTTTTACACCTCGCCTCTCCCCTTTTGGCAGGTTCCTGCCGGTCTGCAGTCCATGTACGGCGATGCTATCCTCACCATCACCAAGGGCGACGCCAACTATCGGCGCCTCATCGGGGATCGTTTCTGGCCGAGCTCGCTTCCGTTTACGAACTTTATGCAGTATTGGGGTCCAGGTTCGCTTCTGACCGTGCGCACCTGCAAGTCGCCGGCCATTATTGGTGTCTCGCCCGAGAGGTTAGCCCATGGATTTTCAAGCTCGGACTGGACTTGCAATGGCAAGAACGGAGTGGTCTCCTTTCGTCGCGGTGATAATGTCCTTGTTGAGGGCACTTCTGCTATGTAGATTACACAACTTCATTTCTGGCTGCTGGCTGCAACTTAAAAAAAAAATCTTCTTGCTGTGAGAATGAGAAAAGCGCAGTCCACGACTTTGTTGCGAAACAAGATCAAGAGAACCTGATATTTATCAATGTTTGCCCACGAAATTCTCGAGCAGTAGATACGCCCTCACTTCAAGTTTGCCGCCGCAGCCGCATGTAGGCAAACTCGCAAGAACAACGATGTGTAATGAAACATATCATACCTTTGGTGATTTGCAGAGAATTCTCTTGCCCGTCCGTGTCTCGACCTCGCGAAGACGTAGCATGAACTCCTCCACGGAGGCCTCGTAAAATTCATTGTCGGCTTCAACGAGCTTGTCGATCTTAGCCAGTTGCTTCGCCGAAAGGTCGGAGAGCGAATGCGGCGGCACACCGTGGACATCTCTTGCCATGCGTGCTCGCTTCACATTACTGTCACAGTCGCAATACGCTGGTAAAACATGCGTGTATTGATATTCCAACATGCAGAGAGACTCGTGCATCATTTCCTTGATTCCAATGTGCCACAAGGAGCGCATGTTGGAGATGGCTTGCGAGACGTCGGGTGTCAAGTACTCGTCGCGCATGATTCCATGCAACCAGTCCCAAGAGCCATAGCACGTTAGCGCGCGAACCTGCATGGAAAGCGGGTGATAACAGCCGAAGAAACCCTTTTCGAGGTACCAGTCATCGAGAAAGTGGTCTAGCCATATGTCGAGGCCTCGAACGGCCAACCTGTACACCCGGTCAAATCTCCTTTGTGCGCTTTCTTTATCGGTTTCGGGCAATTTTGGGTTTTTGAGTTTCTTCCATGCGTCTTCCAAATCGCCCATTTTCAATCCTCCTGGACGTCGAAGCTTGACAATCTCATGTTTGCAGAGAGCTATGAAGCCGTGAAGGCACATAAAATATTGCGAGAGCACATGATCTCTTGGAGAGCGGAAAACAGAGCTGGCATAATTGATCTCTGGGTCGTAAGAAGGCCACGTCTTGGACCTACCAAGAAGACAGCTCTCTTTTGATTGGACTGTTCCGTTCATCGCAAGCGTGATTTTTTTGGCTTCGGTGGTGAAGGACGAGCCTCCAGTCTTGGGAATGTGAACAATGCGAAAAGGATTCGTATTGCGCTGGTCGGAAGGAAAAAGCTTGACGCGATTACCCTCGCTATGCTGCTCGTCAACTACAGAGATCGGATTAGAAGGGACTTTGTAGGACTTGCCATTCTTGAACCGGACGTGCCACGTTTCGCTGACAAAAGGGCTTTTCGTCAAATCTCTTTCCTCCCCTTCTTCTTCTTCTTCTTCTTCTTCTTCTTCGAGAACTTGGGCTATCTCTGTCCCTTCTTCTTGCACGGAAGCCGATCGTGCCAAGAGATTGGGTGTTGACTCGAGCGCCGCGCTCCAGCGCCAATTCATGTAGAAGAGCGAAAAACATGCGATCAAGCACCATATGTAGAAGGTTTGTTTTCTCCTGGGCAACATGACGGTCGATTTACTCTGCTGCCTGCTCGGCCGGGTAGCAGCAGCCTTTCGTTTCTCTCTGCACGCTGCAGCTGCGTGCGCTGCCTGAAAACGCAATCCGTGTCACCTCGATCTTTAACCGCGGCGAGAAGATAGAGAGAAATAAGGAGGGGCGACCAAGCAGCGCGCGCGCACGTGGCGCGGAGCGACGCGGGAGAGTGATACCCCGCAAGCAGCCGCCCCTGCTCAGCTGTCAAACGACAGCGGCCTCGTCACGAGCTCTGCATTCACTTTACCGTGACCGAACGTTTGCCGTTCCTTCTCTGTAATCGACTTTTCAATAATGCAACCCAAGCAATTGATGCGACCAGAGAGTGTGTCATCTTGCACGAAATCACACAAGCTCCTTCGTATCCTGACACTTGGTCGCTGCTCCGTCGTAGCTGCCAGCGAGTGTGACAGAAAATCCCACGCACGGACGCTGCTCTTGCTGCTGATGGTGGGAGCGACTTTTCTTTCGCTCAGAACGTGAAGGGGAAAACGAACACAAAGGATGGCTAGATAGATCTCAAGATTGTTCGAATGTGCAGCCACCATGGCCAGAGACAGCCAGTGACAGCCAGTGACAGCCAGTGACAGCCAGTGACAGCCAGTGACAGCCAGTTAGCCAGTCAGACATGTATATTGCACGAACCACGTTTGGCTGGATTTTTAGCTTCAGCAAATTGCGCTGCGAGTATAGTCGAAAGGGACCGAGACAGTTGGTTTGCATCACGGCCACAAAGACCTCGGAAGCGTCAATGATGCTTGAACCTTCTGCGCCGCCTGTGGAATTCCGGACAATAGCTTTACTTGCTTGATCGAGGTCGATGTAATGCGAGGTCCAACTCGATAACAAGGGCATACACAGGGTTTCTACAACCAGACCCGCGCGAATCTCTCTCCCTGTTATATAGAAAGGCATTTTTTCTGTCTCTTGTATCCATGACATCTTTGTCCCTGCTGGTGGCGGATGGATTCCTGCTCTGCCCCAACCGTTTCCAACCAGGATTAGCAGTAAAAAAGAACCTCACGCTTGAGTGGCCGCCGCGGCCAGCGGACGAAGCCCTCCTTCCCACTCGTACGCCCCCTCCCCCTCCCCCTCCCCCTCCCCCTCGTTATCCAGGCAAGCTCGGCGTCCCTCGCTGCCTGCCAGCCAGCCCGAGGGTAAGAGCGGGGTAGGGCTTCTGCTACGCACTACTGACCCACCTTTCGCAGCACAACGGTCCACTGATACGATACATTTGGGACTTGTTCCTCCGAGGAGGCTCAATAAAAGCGGTTGAATGAACTCGGGCATTGCGTGCCCTTCGGGTTGGTCGGCAAGTGTCTGAACTGAAACGAGCTACCTTCGGACGCAGACGCTAGCAGAATAGCTGCAGCACAGACTGCAGTCTGTTAACTCCGACGGTCGGTGGCGGTGGCGGTGACGACTGCGACTTCCGCACGAGCTCTGTCCATCCTCGAAAGGAAAGAAGCGATGGCATCATGTCGGCGGCCTGCGATGGTCGTGCTTGGCCTCGGAGCCTTGCTGCTCGCGACGTTGACGCTCATGTGGATGGAAGAACGCGCCATGGCCATGACGAACGAGAATGCAGAGGTGAACCTCGACCACTTGGATGAGTTCGCCAAGATCGCAAGCCTGCAAGAGCGCGTGGAGAGCATGCGCGAGCGCGTCTTGGCCGAGTATGGCCTTTCTGGAGACGAGGAGTTCTCTTCGTGGGAGACCTTTCAAGAGATCATCGGTCACCAATGTTCGCCTTTGCGTCATTGCGGTCACAAAATCATGGACGGCGAAGTCTATTTCTTCGGAGGCGGTCTGTGGAACGCAAGCATCTCGAAACCGAGCTTTAGCCCGTACCCGTGCTGGATGTATCAGGTCCAGGGTTCGGAGCCCTGGATCTCGGCCATGCTCGAGGCGGGTCACTTGGCAATTCTGATGGATATTGGCGATGCCAACGGCGATGATTTCAAGGCCGACAATCGCTTCATGCGACTCAAGGCTGCGTTTCCTCGGTCTGCCGCGGACGAGACATCCATGCGTGCTCAAGTGATTGGCGCCATTGGGTCCGCGCCAATAAAGATTTCGCGACTCACCTTGGTGGTACGCTGGCACGAAACATTTGCCGACAAGCAAAGCGCTGTTGCAGCGAGTCGCGTCATGGTACGTCTTGCAAATCGGCTGCCTGTATCGAGCGCAGAGGTACTCTGGGTAAATCAAGCCTTTCGCGCGGCTTCCCTAGACGCGGACATCGATTCGAACGAGCTCGTCACGTCTGCGCTCAAGAGCGTCTCCACCTCAGAGCTGCAGCCACCGAGCTATAAAGCCATTGGAAAAGAAGAAATTGTGGCCTCGCAGCTCCGCGTTCTCGCAGGATCAGAAAATGAGACTTTTCAACTCAGTGCCGACGAGATGCTCGAGCGATTTCGCAGCGACGACGACGCCAGCGTTCTCTTTGTAAATACTGGCACTCAGGAGAGTGAAATGAGCTTTGGGACCGACATTGCAATTGAATTGGGGCGTGCACGCGCCGTGCAAGGCTGGACGCCCAATGTTCATTCGGACACGACAATCGTACTGGCTGGGCCTGACGCGCAGCATGTGCGAGCCTCGCTTCGACGTGCCGGCTTCTCGAGCGTCTGGACAGCAGAGGGCCAGGGTCTGCTCGATGCAGCACGGCGGCTAGAGAGCGAGGGCAAGGTGATTGACCTGCGTGCAACAAGTGTACTCATGGGCGGTCTTGATGTCTTCGGGCCGAGTTTAGCAGCCCCTCGAGATGCGGACCCGCTTGCCTTTGCCCATATTTTTCTGGAAAATGCAGTATGGAATGTGATGATGCGTAAGTACATTATGATGTCATCTTCTTCGCGCGGGGCAGACCACATTTGTGCGGTGAAAGAGGACTGCTCTCCTTGCACGCCTGTTTTGGGCGAGATCCCTTCGTCGCGTGTGACAAAGAAGCTCTTGCTCGAGTACCTACGCGAGCGCAGCACACCCAACAAGATTGCTCTTCTCGAAAGTGAGCACGTGTACAAAGGGACATGGGCCTCCCTTGTGGCCAGGAACGGCGATGCCAAGCTCAAGGTGCGCAGCAATTATTTGCGCATCAAGACCCGTCGATTCACTACATTGACGCTCAGGACGTATCTTCGCAACACTGGAATGTACGTTGGCGAGGGACGAGGGGAGCGAACGGCTGACGAGGCAGCTCTTCCGGCTTATGCTGGCAACAATCATCTTTTGCCAAAGGACATGGCCAAGTTTAATTTCAAGTATCCCAGCTGGCTTTCGGTGGCGCAGATGCAGAGACCCAGCCTATGGCTCGGTCCTGCGCGAAGCATGAGTCCAATCCACGTGGATCACACCAATGGCGGCAATCTCGCATACCAGGTTTTTGGCGCAAAGACATGGGTGCTCTTCCCCCCTTCGGCAGACCCGCTCATGTATTTGCGAAACGCCAAGACGCCGGTTGTTTGGTCGGCCTTGGACAACCCTTGGGCCTACGAAAATTCGCAGCCAGCAATGGAGGCGTATCCCGACTTTCGATACGCCTTTTGTCTGTCTGTACCCGTCGACCTGCGCGCAGGCGAGGTGCTTTTCAACCCCTATGGATGGTGGCATGCCGTCCGCAATGATGAAAACTCGTTGATGCTCAACTTTTGGATCAAAGCTCAAATCGTCGATCTCTGATGAGCTCTGCGGTTGCTGCCACTGATAACTACGCCATTTCTGCTTACCCTATTCATTTTTCTTGTTGTTTGGAAGGAAGAAAATTCAGTCGCGAGTCGAGGAGTGCTTAAAGGCTGTTTGACCACAAAGGTGGAGTGGGTAGTCTCAGCGAATCGTCAACTAAAGGCCTACCTTTTACGGAAAATGACGCATCGCAATTATGCGGAACGCAATCCTTTTCCAGCAACCTAGAGTTAGCAACCAGCAACCAGCTGTAAGGTGCGAGCCAGCTAGTCTGCGACATTGGCTCGCGGTCTCAAAGTCGGTTTCTAGGTCAGTGGTAGGCGTGGGCTTTTGCTTGGGTGGGTGCGTGGGTGCGTGGGTGCGTGGGTAGGTTGGTCGTCACGCATGTCCCGCGTGTTTAGTGTTGTTGAAAATCAGAAGTTTTACCGGCCGCTTTAAGACCGCCTCTTTCATGATTGCTTTAAGTGACGGCAAGATGATGGGGCGCGAAAAGAGTAGAGCAGAGCAGACGCCATCTTGCTAAAATTGACGAACCGTGCGCTTCTCATCGCGAGGGCGACGACCAGCCTGAGATTCGACTACGAATGTCATGTGCGCGAAGCGAAATCAGTCTCATGCAAGGACGATTCGCTTTGTGCGAGCGCGACGATGGGCGCGCGCTGGAAAGACAGGCGACGTCTTGGAGTGCTTGTGCGTCTGCTTTGCAGTCGGTTCCTGAGAAGTCGCGTGCGTAACTAATCGTGACGGCAGCGGCAGTGGTAGCGGCGCGTAGCTGGCTCAGCTTTTCTCTGAAAAATCGTGGCAGTGAGTGGCAGCGGCAGTGGGCGATTGCGGTATGCCTTTGGACTCTATGCCTTTGTCCCCGGGTGCGACGAGAACGAAGAACTCTCGGAGATTACCTTGGTGTAAAAGCACGCGTGTAGAGCGTTCGTTCTTGCGGCATCACGTCCGCTGCCGCAAGAATGCTGCTCAAAGAGCATGCAAACAATCAAGCATTTCTTTGGGCGGCCCCCATAATCTTTCTGCTCTTGCCACGGACAGTCTTCTAGTTAGTATCGGAAGAAGACCGAAGTGTGTGGGCTGCGTCTTTTGCTGTTGCTGTCAAAGGCCGGGACAAAGCCTTGCTCCTGCGTGATGCAACTTTTTCGGTTCGCGACCTTGCTCGCGACACATCATTCATTACCAATCGCAAGCCCCACCACCCCTTGTGCAGCGGCGCCTCAAACTCATCATGCAAGCATCAGCAGCAGCTGTTGCTGCATGCGCTCAAGATCAACGTGGGCGGCCTTGCGAGATCTGTCTCGGGCGTTGGGTCCTCGGCAGCTTCTGTAGTGTCCCGGCTGCATTGTTCGCGTCATTTTTCTGCAATTTCCGAGAGGTGCGGGGCGTGCGTGCGTCACCGTGCTATCAGTGAGCGAGCGAGTGGGTTCACGGTGGTTCAAGGTGGGTGCGTGGATGCGCTCTCTCGAATCACCCCGAGCATTACAAGTTGCAGCCGGAAGCCGGCTCCGACGCTTTTGGAAACTGCACTACGATGGTCTCTCCATTCGTTTGTGCTAAATCACGCCCGCCATGCCGCGTCCGCTGCCGTCCTCAAGCAGCCAGGACCACCAAACGAACGAACGAACGATCGATCGAACGAACGAGCGAATGATGGCGCGCCGCGCCCGCGCTGCAGCTGCTGCTGGTGACGCGGCCGCGAGCCCGAGCACGATTGCTGGTCGCAGCAGCAGCAGCAGCGTTGGCGGCGAACGAACGTGTGCTTCTTACTAGCTTGCTGGCAGTGGCAGGCAGGCTGGCTGGCAGCGGCGGCAACGCTGGTGCACGCTTTCACTCGCTTGCGTGCGCGTCTCCTCGCAGTGCGCGCAACTTTGTGACGGCCGACGGCCTGGCAATTGCAGCGATGGACTGATAAACAGGATGGAAAGAGCGCGGCCCAGACAGCGCTTTCCGGAGGGGGGGGGGGGGGGAGACGGGCCTTGCATGCGCCGCATGCGCACTCCTCGACGGCGGCCTCACCCACCGCTGCTGCTGGTAGGCAGGCATTCCTGCCGGTTTTTGCTGCGCTGGTCCTGGCCGTGATCAACTTTCGTTGGCGCCGGTGAGAGAACGACGGGCTCGGCGGCTCGAAGCGGCCGATCGAAAGATGATGCACGAAGTGATTAGAATGGACGGCGCAGCAAGTGAGGGCGGTCACACAGCACAGCAGCTGGCCCATCATGCCGTTGCTGGTTGGACGCATGAATGGATGGATAGGTGGAAGGAAGGAAGGAAGGAAGGAAGGAAGGAAGGAAGGATGGATGGAAGGATGGATGGATAGATGCATGCATGCTGACACGGCCAGTGAAAACATGATGGATTTTTTTTTTCTCTTTCTCTCGTGCTTTCTGGGGTGTCGCTGTCGGTTCGCAGCCAAACCGTGCGTGAGGCTCGCGTCCCGCGGGCACTCGACGCCGTCCCGAGTCCATGCGCGCGGTGTCCAGGCAGAGACTTGGCCTCGGCCTGCGCGGAGGAGGGCGAGCTCGAAGCGCGGTACGGGAGCTCAGCTCCGGCGGCAGTGGCGCCACAGTGAGCGAGCGCAAAAAAATGGCGAGTTTCTGCTTCCTGGTCTCTGCTTTCCTTCCCCCTTCTTCCTGTTTCTGTGCGGCGATAAGTGCGAGCAAGGAGAAAGAAAAGGAGAAAGCAGAGAAAGGACGAGACGGTCACTAGGAGAGAGGAGAGAAAATGGACGAGGTCCCATCGCGCGTGCTCTGCTCTGCTCTGCCCTGCTCTGCTCTGCTCTACCTCGCGCTGCCTCGCAAGCCCGGCCTGGCTCGACTCCCGGGCCGGACGTACGGCTCGGCTGGCCACGAATTCGCGAGGAGGGAGGCAGACCCCGATCGGCTGCGCGCAGGACCCTTGGAAAGAGGCACTCACGCGCTCTCGCCCTACTGAGTGCCGAGATCGCGGCACCTTGGGGGCGGAGGCGGAGTCGCGCAAGCAAGCAAGCAAGCAAGCAAGCAAGCGACGAGGCAAGCGAGCAGACCCACATAGGCGAGCGAGCGAGGCAGGGAGCCCGCCTGTGTGGCCGCGCTGTGCTCGCTCGACCGCCTCGCCCGCCCGCCTCGCCCGAGCCAGGGAGCGAGCGAGCCAGGCAGCCGGCCCGGGCAGGAGGAGGAAAGCATGCTTCTGTGGCGCCATGAAAAGCTCGTGGTGGCGTTCTTTATCGCCACGCTCGCCGGGTGGAACCTGTCGACCATGTTCGCGAGGAGCGAGCAGCTCCTGCGCAACGAGCTCGCCATCCACGCGACGTACATGGCTCGCAACGAGTCGCCCATGTACAACATGAACCTGCTCGCAGAACTCGACCTCGACCCGAGCTTCGAGTCGAACCAGCGTGAAGCGGGCGACGTTCGTATCGAGCTCATCGCCATCGACAGGAGGAGGAGTTCGAACGTTGCAGCAAACTTGCGGAGCAACGCCAATGATAGTGATGATGGCGAGGCGCATGAGCCCAACTTTCACGCTGACGGAACCCAACCGATGCACGATTACTCGAATATTGACTCATCGCTGGAGGACCGGCCCAGCGAGAATGAGAATGATGAAGGCGGCCTTGAAATCGAAATCGACGAGATTTTGGCAGAAGAAAATAACAGCGTTCACACACTCACGCTGCTGACGGGCACCTGGTACGAGGAAATGTGGGCCAAAAGTGGTCTCGATACGCGGGTGCAGCGAATCGAGGAGAACATGTCGTACTGGGCTTTCCGCACGAGCGAAAAGGTGGTCCTCGTATGGGGCGCCTCCAAGCTCATGGCGCGTGACCAGCAAATGTACCTTCCCACGCTCGAAGGCGCAGGATGGGGCGTGCAGCGAATGAAGGGGGACGTGCCCCTCACAAACCGCGCACTGAGTCAAGTGTCGAACGCTTTTCTGCTCTGCATGGCTCCGCAAGAGAATTGTCTCTTTGCGAACTGGCCAAACCACGTCAAACGATATCAACGCGTGAATCGCGTGCCTGGACTCCGTGAGACGCTGTGGAGCAAGGACAGCTTTTGCCGAACCATGAAACAAGCCATTCGTGGGGACCCGCGCTTCGCCGAAGACGTCTTTGAATGTTGGGTGTTTCCGGGCGAGTGGCGAGAAGCGCATGCGTATGCGACCGCACATGAAGAAGTATCGTTCATCAGCAAGCCGCTTGCGAGTTACGGCGGCATTGGCGTTACTGTGTTAAATGGCGCGCGAGATCTGCGGCGCGTGCATGGGAGCTCTCGCATTTTGCAGACGTACCTTTCGCGCCCGTACCTGATTCATCAGCGCAAGTGGGACCTGCGCGCCTATGTATTGGTGACTTCGACGGTCCCGATGCGTGCATATGTGCACGAGCGCGGAATCGTGCGCTTTGCGTCGCGGGATTACAACGAGCAGGCACGACGAGCGAACCAGGTGCTTACAAACACGCACGTGAATAAGCAGTTTGCGAAACAAAACGTGACAAGCATCACATGGTCATTCAAGGATCTTCGGGATCAATTGACTGCGGACGGGCATGACGCCGATGCCCTTTTTCTTGACATGCAAAAGTCAATTTCTACCGTTCTTCTGAGTGGCGAAAAGGCGTGGCAGTCGTTTTACCAATCAAAGCAACAAGCCGAGTGCGTCAATTGTTACCAGATTCTTGGCATTGATTTGATTGTCGACGAGAACCTTAAAACTCGCGTGCTTGAGGTTAACGCGCAGCCGAGCCTCCGCATGTCAGATGACGAGCAAGATCACTATAGTCAGACGAAGCAAGTGATGATTGCAGATACTCTGGGCATGTTTGTAGAGACGAACAGTTCTGAGGCAAAAGAGCTTCTCGACGCCGTCAAGGGTATCGACATGGATGTGCTCAAGGCATTGGAAACGCGCCATTGGGAGTACCTGATCTCCTACATGAACGAGCGCAAGCGTCCGGGCGGGTGGAAGATGGTATACCCGAATTTGACTTTCGAAAAGCACCACGATGCCTTTTTAGATCATCTCGAATCAACGCGGGCTCGATTTGCTTTGCAACGCGTGCTTATGCACCTCGAGAAGAAGTTTGCGGCGCAATCGCAAGAGACCTCGCCTGATTCTTTGTAACCTCTTGTTCGTGAGTATTTTTCCTGAAAGGAGGTGATGGTGTCCTTCTTCATGATCCATTCTGTGTCTGATGACCAAGATTTTGATAGAAAACTTATTCTTATTGTTCGTGCCAGTCGTCTTCCTCTCCTTTTTGCCAGAGATCTGTTTTGGTACACTCGTGGGCGCACTACCCTTTGCGTTTGAGATCGCCCTTTACATGGCTTGCATGGGCTTGAAGAGCTAGCTATTTTGCTGTTATTGAATCAGAGGCTGTATGTGTGTGTATAAACATTGCGTTGCGGCGAAACGATTGCGTTGCAAAACAATTGCGTTGCGGCGAAATTGTGTTGCGGCCGAACGTGGGCAGTCCCATTATGATTTCTCTGAGCGAGGTGGTTTGCGGATGAGAGATTATTTTCTCTCATCTCGAGTCTCAAGACGGATCATCCAATAAAAGGTTCGGTTCGATGTTATATCCAAAATAGTTGGAAATTCAGAGTCAAAATGAGATTTCATCGATCTCTTTACAAGGCAAGCCAATGCACCACAGTCTCACGTCTGCCAAAAGGGCGCCAGGGTTTTTTCTCGATGGTGCTAGAGTCTAATACGAGTTGGTGCGCCGTGATTTGTTTCTGTTCGGGCGCTGTCTTGGTGACGGCATCGACGCTGCAATGTTTGTGGTATTTGGGTCTGCATTTGAAGGCGATGGTGTTTCATTGGTCTGGTCTTGTGCGAGACGCAAAAGCGCCTCGTCCAGTTTTTCGGGTGTCAGTGCCGCAAGTTCTTCATCGCTGGCTTGACTACATGCCCACAAAATGCGCGCGCGGTCATTTGGAGAGGGAAAATTGAGGTCGGGAAAGGAGGCTCCAAAGAGAGATTCTGCATAGGCGTCAAAGGCCAACGCAGCGCGAATTTCTGTGGCAAAGGGACCGAGGACCTCGCAGCGGCCATGATTCCATATTACAGCGATGAAAGAGCGGTCCCTTCGAACATACTGGACACCGTTATACTTACATTGGACAAAGATGTCTTCGGACTCGTCGTCGGAGGGACCGCCTCGATTTCCGTCACTTCTACCACTGCCCCCACTGCTGTAGCCGGTCTCTCCTCGGAATCTGTCTGTGCGAACTGATATCGATGAATCAGAACTTCCATGCGTGCCGGGGGAATCTTGACCGCTCGAGCTGGCGTCTGATCCTGGACGCCTTGGCACAAAGGGTAACGTGTCGTTACGAAGGCGGTCGAGTACGGATTCAACATGAATGCGCTGAGATTCCGCACTTGCTCGCGAGTCTTGTCGTCGCCTGCGGCGTCTATGCGTTGTTCCGTGATGTCGGTCGCTCTCGTTACCGGTTGTGTTTGAGTCTGTAGCGGTAGTATTTTCGTCGTCGTCGCCGCCGTTTTCGTCGATGATAATGATGGTACTTGCGTTTGCAGGCCGACTATTTGAACAGGAAGCATTTGCAGAGTGTCCTTGATCAAGAACAAAGGAGACGCGGGGATCGCCATAGTCCTGCGAGTTGGCGTCCATGGTGTGAATCCTGGCAATGGCGAGACGTAGCAAACAGGGGTTTGGGTGCTTGAGTCTGATTGTCTAACAAAGGCGAGGAGCAATAGGAGGGCGAGGAGCCGCGACCGACCAGGGCACGTTGACGCGCGAGCAGGAGGGCAGGCGTGGAGGCCCAGCAGGCAGGCAGGCGGGAGAGAGAGCCGCCGCCTTTGCTCTGTGCGCGCGCGCGGGCGCAAGAGGGAGGGAGGGAGTGCAATCGTCTCCTTTCTTGGCCAAGTTTCACGCGTTTCGTTCGCGCCGCTTGCCTCCCTGTCTCTCTCTTTCGCTCGCTCGCCACCGCTCGCCGCGCTCTCTCTTCTTGCCGGTCCTGCGAGGCCTCGGCCCGCGCGCGGGGGCGCCTGGGACGTCGAAGGCGCGCGGGCGGTCGAGCAGGGCGAGGGGAAGCGCAGCGGCGTTGGAGAGGAGCGGGGAAAGAATGGCGTCTGCTGGCCAGGCCAGCGAGCCTGCTTGCCTGCCCCACAGCGCCCCGCCGCCCGGCGCCGCGAGCCTCGGTCGCCTCCACTGGGTTTCCACGCCCCTTTCCCGCAGCTCAAGTTGCCCTCGACAGACCCGCGCGGGAGCAGTGGCAGAATAACTTGACATTGGGTCTCGCTAAGCCCCCGCCACGTCCTTCGTGCCCCCCTCCTCTGGGCCGAAAGTGTGGAGTCGCTGTGGTAGGTGAGAGTCAATGAGCATCGCGAAGCGGGTCTTCTTCGAGGTGCGGAGCCACAGCAGACACCGCCAACCCAAGCTTTCGAAGGCTGCGGGCGCGTTGCGTGGCGCGAGGCGAAGCGTGAAGAGGATCCGCAAGCACAGGCACCGACAGCGATCCCACAGACACCGCGAAGCAGCTCGATAGGCGGGCGGCTCGAACGCCCCCTCACAGCAGGACATCTCCCACCAGCCACAGCGACGCGGGACGAGCACAGAGGGAGAGGGAGACGCTCAGCCAAACACGCAGATCGAGCCAGCGCCGCATGCCGGCGGCGTCCGGACGCCACGCCGGCCGCACCGCCGCCGGCCGCACCGCCGCCGGATCCGCGAGGACGCCCCCCGGAGCGGCCAGCCGCAGCCGGCCTTGCAGGCCACTGCCGTTGCCCCTGCCACAGCCACTCGCAACATCGCCGCCTGCCTCGTTCGGCAGAACGTGAAGGCCTGGCCCACCATCCGCGCCGGCGTCTCCGGGGGCTGGATGCGGGAGGCCGGATCGGGCCTCACGGCGACTTGCGACGCCGAGGGCTCGTCGGCCGCTCCTCGTCCCTGCCAGCGGCCGCGGGCGCCGCCGGCTGGCGCTCGCGGCTGCTGCGCGCGAGGCCGGCCACGCCATGGCGTCGCGGCGGCTGCCTACCTGCCTACCTGCCTGCCTGCTAGGGGAGAGAGGAAGGGAGGGAGGGAAAGGATGGGGGAGGTTCGTCGTCGAAAGAGGGAGATAGCGACAGGGGGAAGCGCAGCCCTGGGGAGAGAAGGGATTCTCACAACGGTGAATAGCAGTGGCGAAAATGGAGGCTGCGGGGAACGAGGCAGAGGGGCGTGGGCGCACAGAGGAGGTATTCCGAGCTTGAGGACGGGGGAGGGCTGTTCTGTGGAACCTTAGCTGTGGTATTGCAAGAGTGTCTGAGGGCGCTGCGCGATTAATTCTTGATTTTTCGTCAAGCCACTGACTGTGAGGGAATATTTTGCTAGTGGCAGCGTGGTGGCGGTAACCTGCATGGCCCCCGAAAGTTTTCCGCTGTGTTGGGGAAATAAAATCTCAAACCAGCGCTGTTTGGCGCTGCTGCGGACCGCAAGTCAACTTAACGGCATGTGCTTTGCGATTCGGCCCCGCTGCTCGAGCGCTCCAGCGCTCTGTTGAAGGCGGCCAAGCACCACAAAGCGCAGCAAAGCGCTACTTTGCCCCTGCCGTCGGCCCCGCATCTATCGCTGCCGGCAGCGGAGCGCGCGATGCCCCTCTCCGCCCTACGCGCGTACGTTCGTTGGCGCGGTGCGGGAGAGATAGACAGACAAACTAAACAAGCAGACCAACTGACGCGGGGGGGGGGGTGGTGGTAGTCAGAGAGTAAGGCAAACAGCGAGGGCGGAAGGGAGAGAGAGAGGACTCGGTGGTCAGAAGCAAATGGACGACCAGAAGCGATTGCGACGCGCGTGTTCGTCTCCAGCCGTCTCGCTCCCTTTCCCTCTCCCTGTCTCCCTCCGCGTCCGCACCGCAGTGGGGACGAAAGGGTTTTATACTGGGTCTTAGAGTCTTATGGCTAGCTATGGGAAACCCCTTTTTTTCTAAAAATAAAATAAAATTGATGCCTGATTCGAGGGACGTTGAGACGGGGTGCGTTCTTCGTAGCTGGTACTTACGAGTCTTTTGCGGACTGCTTCGCGATGTCGCGGCCGCGGGCAGTGCGAGGCAGGTTTCTGACTGGAGCTAAGCTGCAGGGTCATGCGATCGCCCCGGCAAGATGCCTTGCTGACTGTGCAGGTTCGAATCATTGTGTTCGACGGCGGCGATGGCGGTTCGTTGGAGGAAAGCACGTAGGACTGTTGCTGTTTCATCAAATCATTTACGAGCGATTTCGGCGAGTAAGGCGCGTGTTTTTCTTGCATTGATTTGATCTCAAGTCATGCATTTGCCCTGACAAGATGTGTTGCTGTCTGTGGAATTTCGAGCCATTGTGTGCGTTTGCGAAGACGGCGGCTCGCGGACGGCGGGGGCTCTATCGTTCCAGGAACGCACGCAGAAGTATTGCTATAGAAGCATATTGAGCAGGAATGAAGGTCTCTAAATACGAACGCTTGGACAAACAAGGTGGTCTGTCTCTTGCTTTAAAATTTTAAAAACTAAAAAAGAAATTAAGTGTAAGTGAAATCTCATTAGGATGGAAGCTCCACCCGATTTAACTGCTCTTTTTGCTTATCAAACGACTAATGAGCACACATGTGGCTGCAGCCTAGTTCGAAAAAGAGAGCAGAGGCTGAATTATAGACGAGACATGAAGGACAGGAGAGACCAATAAATTGTCCAGGATACGAAAGCCTTTGCCATGGGGCAAAGGCGGTTTTCTCTTGTTAGGAACTCTACACACGAGCGACCTCGATAAGCCCAGCGATCAAGAAAGCTCGCAGCCTTGTTTAAAATTAAAAGTTACTCAAGAGAAGATTGAAAGCTATAAAAGAGAAGAGGAGAAGGAGGACGAACTATCCACGACCCGTCTTTCCAATGGCAATGTAAAGGTTACCTTCGCCAGAATCATCTATTGAAAGAGGAACAATCTTGCTGTAAAGTGGAACATGGATCAGAAGCATACATATCATTAGGCTTTGAGCCGTTGCTATAGGCTCAGCGCGAGAACGCACGTCTCCGCATTCACTTTGCCTCGCTACAAAACTAGCGGATGTCGTGACTTTACCCCCTATCAATTGTTTGAAGAGGCTTCTCGCAGCAGAGAGCGACCAGCAGCAAGGGGAGGCGAAATGGCGCTGCTGCATCCCTTTTCCTCTGTTCTGCGCAGCGTCTGTGAAATGCCTTTCCTCTGCATGCCGTACCTCTGCAAGCCGTCTCATTCGGCGGCTTCGCACTGCGGACATGAGTATCTCCAACCTCCCACACTTCGTGTAGCTTTCTCTCGCAGAGAGCATGAAAGCTTCTAAAAAGAACAGCTTTCTCGCCACCTGCTCTCTACCCAGCAGACCCACAAATCCCATGCCCGCGCCCGTTCGACCTGCAGCTGCGAGGGCGAGCTCGGCCGATCTTTGAATGCGGCCCCCGCGTATGGGGCCTGATTTGGCGCGGCAGGCAGGAGGCAAACAAAGCGCTGGGCCAGCCACAGTCCTCTGTGGGGAAAAGAACTACAGGCCGGAGCTGCGGACGCCGACCGCACTGGTTGCGGCGCCCTTCAGTGGCCCGGCGGACTGCGTGTTTTCTGCGGGCACTCAGCGGTTTCTCGCGCGGCGCAGGAGGGCGGCAGCGTTTCACCGGGGCGAGGCAGAATCAAAGGCCCACAGACCGCGCCGAGCGGGCTTCGCGCGGAATGCACCTCTGAAGCGGCGCCAGACGTGCGGCGCACTCTGCGGCTGCGGGCGGCGTCATCTGCGGCTGCGGGCGCCGAAGGGCGCGGCGCGAGTCTCGCGCGGGGGGCAGGCGCGGCGTCGAGGTCGAGTCCCCGCGCGCTCCTGGCGAAGGCGCGGCCGCGTGAACGAACGAAGGGCATGAAGAAAGAACGCAGCACGAGCGCGACCACGAAAGGCGAGGCCAGGCGAGCGAGGAGAGCGCAGAACCGAGACCAGAGGCCGCCACGGCCGCCGGCGAGACGCCGCGCGCCGCGGCGACGCGCGAGAACGCGCGCGCGACGCGGCGCCAGGGCAGGGGGATCAGATTGGTGGATGAATCAGTTTTGGGGGGGGAAGGATCGAAAGCGAGCGCCCTCCGCCGCAGTCTTGGTGCAGATGGATGCAAAAAGCTTTGCCCTCCCGTCGCGCAGGGAAGAGCCCCGCCCCGGTTGACCCCTTTGAGCCCGGCCTCCCAGGCGCGAGCGCCGCGCGGGCAGCGCCCGCACGGCGTGGCACCTGATGCGCGCATGATGCGGCGGCGGCTCCTGATGCGCGCGGCGATGATCGCACGCGGGTGGATGATTGACTTTGCGCGGGGAGTCGTCCATCGATCGATTGCCCGCGGCAGCCGCGCCCCACGCCGCCGCCATGCGCGCCGCCGACGCGCCGCGCTCGCGCGCGCGCGGGGACATGGCACGTGAGCATGGCACGCGGCATGGCATGCGCCCGAAGCGCGCGCGCCATGGCGCCGCATGCATGCCATCCATGATCATCATCTCGCGCGCGCTCGCATGGGCGCCGCCATGCACGAAGATGCGCCGCGATGCCGCCTCGCCTCGCCGCGACGCCCGGGGGACACTGCGCGCGGCCAGAAAAAGCCCGGGCGCGCGCGCTCGGCGCGGCGTTCGGTGCGCCGGCCCCGGGCGCGCCGCAGCAGGGCAGGGCTTGTCAAAAGACTGACCTAGGAGCTGAAGGTGCAAGAATCGCGAAGCAGCGTGGGTTGGAAATCGCAGAAAGTCGCAGAAAGGGTCGCGCCGCGCACCATGGTTTCGTCGTTTCGGCATGTGTTGTGTGGGGAACATGAGGGAGAATGACGTCACGCTTTGTGAGGGTTGCAGACGAAGCGTAGGTGGAGTTGTGGTGCGTATTGGCCACAATTAGCCTGTCAGTACTGCTGTTCATGGGCAGTACAAGTCGTCCGTATTGCGATAGCGCGTTCTTTTTTTCAAATTTTTGGGGAGTGGAAATCATCTTCACTCTGTTCCACCATATCATGCATGGACTGTACATGCAGAAGCGAGACAATGCAAAGAAGGGTCAACAGAGTCGATGAACAAAGGGAGCTGATGTGCTTCGTGCTCCGAGGGCTCACTGCGAGGATATCATTTTTGTTTCGCAAACATTTGCAAAAACGATTGTAAATGACGCGGAGTACTTGCGGACAGTTCTGGTTCTGCCTGCGTCGGTCTGCAACTTGTTGTCGAGTCCCGACTGCTTGGCTTTTGTGGTGACCAGGTCGAAGACCTAGTCCATCTTTATTAGATGCGTGTGGTACTATGCTAGGACTATTCTTGGCGCGGACTATCGTCGCTTCCAACATCTGTCTGTCCAGCGAATACCTCCGTCGTGGACCAGGATCTCAATGCATACTTTGGCGGTAATTCTGCGCGGAGCCGATCGCTCACGTCCAAGCTAACTTGGTTGACGTACTTACGCATCAATGCTCTAACAGTAAAGTAGCTTCCCTCCCGGCACTAGAAAACGGAGGCTACCCACTCCATCTTGTGGTCAAACAAGAGAAGTTGGAGGTCTGCCTTTATTTTGGTTCGCTAAATTGTAGTTGACACCGAGCTTTTGGAGACTTTCCTGTGCATCAAGCCCACGTCAGGTACATGCCATTGCCATGAAAGGATTTGATCGATGTGTGCGAGTTGGAAATCTGGCTGCCCTACGATGCAGTTATCTCGCAACCTTGTTCTGGGTTCGAGTGCTTCGGGTGATTTGGGTCTGCTGGCGGACGAGCCCGCGTGTGCGTGCTTCGTGCAGCTTAGACTATGATTCATGTTGTGAGTAGCATGGTAAAAGGAAATGCGCGGGCTCGTGTTAAAGTGGTATTTTAGGTCATGGTTAATGCGCTGGGCCTTCGTCAAGGCGGCATTACTCACTGCTGAAATGGTACGCTGGTATTGACGCAAAGTCTGATTGAAAGAAAGAATAACGAGGATGATTCGTGTGGACGTAAAAGAAGTCTCCCCTCCGCGCGTAGCGCGATGGGGAGGAAGAGGTTGGAGTCTTTCGCTGCTGCTCGAAGACTGTAGTTGTTGGCCTAGGTTGCAAAGGAGTCGAGCGGTTTGGAAGAGCAAATTGTCGGATGATTTGATCGAATTTGTTGATCTGCTGGAGGGTCGCAGGCCCACTACCCAAGGATGTGTCGACACATAAACGGTCGAGTCACACACCTTAGCGGATGTGTGCGTGCGCATGTGCGCGCAGGCTCGTCTACCCGCTGAGGTGTAGACGTCGAAGTAGACAATATTCTAAAAGCAAGCCGCACCACGAGTTTGAGCTAGGCGTAGGGTTTCGTCAATCAAATACATGGCCCAGCCGTACGTGCGGCAATTCCAAAACTAACTGTAAGTCATCTTCACATGTTCCAATAGATTAAAGAGTCATCGCCCTGCCCGACGCCGGGCCCGTGCGCGTAGCGCCACAGTAGCTTAGAGCACCGTCGCTTTCCAGCTGCTCCCGTGGAGCCACGGCCACTGTTCCGCCATAGTTCGCTGCGCTGCCGTCATCTTCACATGTTCCAGTAGGATGCTCGTAAGTTGTCGGAGCGTAAGAGCTCCATGAGACTGTGCATCAGTTCTGTGAGGAACCTGAGATTTTGGCGAGTCTGGTATCCTCGAAGGGTTTCCCAGGCTTTGAGGCCAGAGCGTTTGAAATCGTTTCCGCTTACCAGATGTGAGAAGCTGCCGAGGGAGGATTGCATGCACATGAAGAGGTGTTTGTCGAGTCTGCCGCGTTCTCTGCCTGTGGCTTGGCAGATATCTTCTTCGGTAAGACCTTGAACGATGCAGAAGTAATCCATGTTATCGCAGTAGTCATGCCATTCTGCGTTAAGGTTTGCCCCGATCTTGGGAAGGGCTGCACGATATGGCTGATAACCATATGGTGGTGCCCGGGGTTGCGACCACTGAGATTGACTTTGTTGGGAAGTGGAGGCAGACGTGGGACGGCCTTCTTGTCCAAGTTCTGAGTCACTCTTGGAATCATCAGATTCGGAACTAGAATCTTCGAAACTGGAGTCGACAGTCTTTTGAGAATTCTCAGCAACGTCGGGGTTACGTTGAGCCTTCTCGGCGTCTTTGCTGAGGTTCTTTCCGCGGCCCATGATCTTATTGACGCAAAGTCTGATTGATAGAAAGAACAACAAAGATGATTCGTGTAAACGAGAAAGAAATCTCCTCTCCGCGCGAAGCGCGATGGGGACGAAGAAGTTGGAGTCTCTCGTTGCTGCTCGGAGTTTGTAGTTGTTTGCCTAGGTTACAAGGGAGTCGAACGGTTAGGAGCCGCTTGCAAATGGCTACCCTACGATGCAGTTATCTCGGAACCTTGTTCTGGGTTCGAGTGCCTCGAGTGATTTGGGTCTACTGGCGGATGAATCCGCGTGTGCGTGGCTTCGTGCAGCTTAGACTAGTGTTCATGCTGTGAATAGCATGGTGAAAGGAAATGCGCGGGCTCGTATTAAAGCGGCATTGAAGGTGATGGAATAATATGCTGGGCCTTCGTCAAGGCGACATTATTCAGTAATGCGCTGGGCCTTCGTCAAGGCGGCATGACTCATTGACGGAATGATACGCTGGGCCTCGTTAGGGCGGCATCATTGCAGTGGGTGCGACTTGTGTCACACGCGTTGAATGTGTTGCGATGCGCATTGCGGTTCGCACGATGGCTAGGTAGGTGCCTTGGTCCTACACTGCGTGTTGCCTTGGTCCTAGAGCAGCAGTTTACCACCTGGTGTTAAGGTGATGGGTAGCCTATCATGCCGGGCATCCTCGAGAAGATTCACAAATTATAGTGTCAAGATTTGACACCGAGCTCTTTGTAATTTTCTTTCTTATCAAGCTAGCCTCGCAACTATTTCCTCGCTTTATGCACTTGTTCAATGTCAGACTACAAAAGGCGTCTCAAATCAAGTTGCCAATCTCTGTCTAGTCTGTGGCCCATATTTCCTGACATACAACTGAAGACAGACCAACACAATGCCAGTTCGCATCGTTCACGTCGCCTTTTGGTTTGTGCGTGAATAGAGTGCTCCAGGTCGAGCTGCTGTCACGCTTGTCTCGCGTACTCGCGCGTTCTGTAGCTGCTCGAGGCACTCCACCTCAAAGTCTTAGAGTAGCTCTCGTTGCGTGCACAACACATAACTGGCCAAGGTGAATTATTGACCGTCATTGAAAGACCAAACTGCTCAAGCAGCCAGTGTAGCAGATGCAAGCAAGCTTTAGGTATGCATGTGCAGATAGTGTAAATCGTGACTGAGAGGCTGCTCGCGCTCGGTAAGTCAGATGTTTAAGCAAAAAGTGGCTCTGCGAGCATGCGAAAGTTTTGCCGCATGTGCTCAAACCACTTTGCGCACCAATCTGTCTGCATACCTCTTTGCGTCAACAATTTGGATGCAAGTTTTCGTCTTTTATTTGCGCAGCACATACACTTCAATCGAATGTGCAAGCAAAAGCGCTTGTTGCGCTCGTGTTTTCTCAGTTTCAATCACCATCTTGCAGGCCTCATTTCAACAAGTGCTTGAACCCAAGTATTCGCGTCAACTTTTGCACTTCATGCAGCAAGCTCATCTGCACTCCATCTCGAACCATCGCGCGCCAGCATGCAAGTCTCATACCAGGCAATTCCCTCCTTGGTTTCTCGCTCTGCAAGCTGCACGATCGACACGATGTTGCACGTCAATCACGCAAGGCTGCATGTCAGACAACAAAAAGGCGACTCATATCAACTTGTCAACCTCTGTCAAGTCTGTGGCCCTTATATTCCTTGACACTGCACGGGGCACGGCGTTCTGGCTCTGCGTGCCCTCAAAGTTCTTCCGAGAGTGGTCGGTCTCCCGAGCCATTTGCGGTGCTGGTGCTGGTGGATATGATCGAGATCAAGTTTCCATCTCGGTGAAGATCAGTCTTGCAAGACTGCGGCGCTGGGTGCCACGGCCAAACAAAGTCCGTGGTTCCGTGCGAAACTTGTCTACGATGAGCGACTGACCTCGTGAATCTGCGATGCTTGAGTGGTTTCACGACACCGCTCGTTCACCTTGAAATCACCTTGAACTCGACGCGCCAGTCTCGCGACATTGATTTAAAGGAACGTATCGGAGGCATCGCGAGCCTCTGATCCGTACTTTCAAAAAGTTGCCCAAGTTGCATCTGAGCGATTGTAGGCCTAATTTCTGCGAGTCTTTTGGCCAAGCGCGTGATCGGTCTCGTTTTGGACGACGAGGATGCAGACAGCAGCCTGCGGCTCTTTCCCTCTCTCTGTCTCTCCAGGCTGCGCTAACGATGCATTTGGGGCGACCAAATTGCTCTTGCAACACAAAGGATAGAGCACTGTCTGGTTGCACCTGGCTGACCGAGTCAAATCTGATTCGAGATGATTACCAAAAAATGACTGGTCTTGGGCGCTCAGTCTTGGTTCCGTGGTAGACGGAAGCGCACGATCAGGATTCGCAGTCGGCTGTGGCCAGTGCAGCGTTAGCTGCAACTCGTGGCGCTTCGTGCATCAGCGTATAAGAAAATGACAGTATACCGGCTTTTTCTTGGCGAGTCGACACGCCGAGAAAGTTGAGGTTTGGTACGCTGTGACGTCCAATCATTGCGCATGTATGTTGGTTCGCGTGAATGACGCTGGGCTCGATACTCGTAATGGAATAGAATGGCCAGGTCTGTCGGTCGCTCGTTGTGCAAGCATGGTTGACGAGCAAATTGTGCTGGAGTCGGGCTGATGTTGAATCGAACCCATGGGGTGAAGAAGATCTTAAGTGCGATGTACTTGACGCATCCTCCAAAGAGCGGAGTTGACCGGGGCCGATTAAATTGGGTTCCACGACGCAGCACACTTCATCCCGGATCTGAATATACGAGCACGCGCGACCAGACTTCATGGGCGCTTCGTATCCCCCCGCTGGGCTCGCGAAGTGGCTGTATACATCATCATACCTGACGCCGCCGCGGCGTGCTGGCCGCGGCGTGCCTGTTCCGGCCTCATTAAAGATTTCCTGTTTCTCTGTCAAGCTCGCGTCCCTTCCGTCAAGTGCCGCGCTGGTCACAGCTGACCAACCCTGCTTCCTGTCTGCCAGCGCGCCAGCCAGCCACCATGGCCAGCCGCCATGGATATACCTCCTGCCGCCCGCTGCCGCTGCCGCCGCCGCCGCATGTCTATCGAGCGAGCCGGCGGCGATGTGGCTGGCGTGTCTTCGGTCGGTCGGATTCGAAGACGGCTGCGCTGAGGCATTTGCGCAGAGCAAAGAAGGTCTGCGACGAGGCGAGGCTGGCGTCCATCCACCAGCCATGCCGGCGCGCAAGAGGGCAAGAAAAGAGCAAGCGAGAGAGAAACTTTGGTTCGAGTCGCCATCTCCGATGCGGCCAATCATCGAGCTGCTGCTAGCTGTGGCCGATCGATGAGCGGCAAATGGTCGGCGTCGGCTTGTTTTCGTTGAGGCCGACTTTATTTGGACCCTCGTCCACCAGCGAGGGCTTTGGCTCTGATCAACTCAACTCAACTCGACTCGACTCAACTCAACTCGATTCGATTCAACTCACAATCATCTCGAATCGGTCGGGCGCGACGCGCCATGGGCAGAAAACTCGGAAAAGGAAGGCGTTGCAAGGAAGCGCGATTTGGCTGGCGTGTCTTCGGTCGGTCGGACTCGGAGATGGCTGCGCTGAAGCATTTTCGCAGAGCAACGAAGGTCTGCGACGAGGCGAGGCTGGCGTCCATCCACCAGCCATGCCGGCGCGCAAGAGGGCAAGAAAAGAGCAAGCGAGAGAGAAACTTTGGTTCGAGTCGCCATCTCCGATGCGGCCAATCATCGAGCTGCTGCTAGCTGTGGCCGATCGATGAGCGGCAAATGGTCGGCGTCGGCTTGTTTTCGTTGAGGCCGACTTCATTTGGATCCTCGTCCACCAGCGAGGGCTTTGGCTCTGATCAACTCAACTCAACTCGACTCAACTCGATTCGATTCGATTCGATTCAACTCACAATCATCTCGAATCGGTCGGGCGCGACGCGCCATGGGCAGAAAAACTCGGAAAAAGGAAGTATTTGCAAGGAAGCGCTCTCCCTCGCTCAAGAACGAACGACTCGCGGGGAGAACGATTCGTTTACAGCGTCTCTCTCTCTCCCCCAAGCAACTGCGCTCCGCCATCTTGGCGTGTCTTTCTTCTCTCTTTCTTCGCCTTCGACCTCGCCGTCTCCCTCGCTTCTCCTCGCCACGCTCTCCCGCGGCCTCGAGCCTCGCTGCGCTGCGCTCGTCGCGGCGCGCGGCCCGCGAGCGGGGGCCGGCCAGGGGGCTCGCGGGCCAGGTGGGCGGGCGCGCACGCGCGGGGGCCGGCCGCGCGAGCCTGGACTGGGTCGAGGCGCCGATCGGTGGACGCCTCGCCGCGCGTGCAGGAATGGCCGGCCGGGCGCACGTGCCGCGCCAATCGATGGCCACGGCGCGGCGCGAGGCGAGGCGAGGCAGGCGAGGCGACGGCGCGGGAGGCTCGCGCGGGCGGGCGGAGTGGCGCGGCGAGGCGCGGAGGCACGCGCCGCCCGCGGGGAGGGAGCCGGGCCGGCGCGCGCCAGGCCGCGTCGGGTCGAGTGGTCGCGGGCTTACTCCTAGCGCTTTCTCTGTATCGTGGAGAAGAGCAGGAAGCGCGAACGATGCTGCCGTGCGTGCAGGGCGCGCGAGAGACCAAGCGCGAGCCCGTGCGCGCGGTGCGGAGGAAGATGTGCTTCCTCGAAACTGCTGCGTCGGCCTCGAGTGAACGGGGTGAGTGCGCGCGAGTGCGGCGCATGAGGTCCGAAGCTGCTGCTGCACTGCCGGCAACGCTGATGGCTCGAGGTGCGAGAGTGGGTAGCTTGTTGATGCTCACGATGGCTACGCACAAGCTCTCTGTGGCGGTCAATCTGCCAGTCAACCGGCCACAACCCAGCCCTCCACCCAGCCCACGAGCGCTCTGCAGCTGCAACAAGCTTCATCGCCCCACCCGTTCGCCTGGAGAGAAAGCCCGTACGGGCCACTCGGTTAACCAGTCATCTCGCCCGCGCCGAGCACATACTACATACTCGAAGCGCTCGTGTCCGTGCTGGCCGTGATTCGAGCGTCAAGGGCCAAGTAAGCCTCGGTATTACAGCCACTGCCAGCCAGCCAGCCACGGTCACGTCTATACATCAAAATCTATGTAAAAAGCTGCGCTGTGCGACTTGACTTTCCTCGAGCCCCCTGTAGAGCGCCCGTGCCGAGGCCCGACTTTGTTCCCGCGCGACCGTCTCTATCCCTCCAACCTTTGTCAGACTCGCTAGCGCTTGCAGCGCAGCGGCAGCTGCAGCTGCAGCTGCTGCAGTTGCTGCCTTTGCTCTCGTCTACTCGCTCGCCATCTCTTGCCGGCTCGCCGGTCTCGGTCGCGTTGTCGCCATGGTCGCTGCCTTGCGTTCGCCGCGAGACTGGCGGGAGAGCCGCTCTTCTTCCCGAAGCGTCAGGCCCCGGCGCGTGCAGCCGCGAGTGTGCAATGGAGTCTCCTTGCTTCTTTCTTTCCTTGCGCTGTCTGCGGGAAAGTGGTGTGGTGCCGCTCCCCGTCCAACAGCAATCAATGGCAACTCGAATGAATCGGCTCGTCGATCAGCCCAATCGGTCCATCGACAATGACCGAACGGCCTCGCCGGCCTCGGACTCGGACCAGCGCGCGCGCCCCGTTCTCCCGGCAGGTAGTCTGGGTGAGGAGGTGGACCTGGCCGAGCTAGCAGCAGCCACCAGGCAAACCTGGAACGCGGGGCCGGCTCGCGCGTGCTCGCTGCTTGCTTGCTTGCCTTGCCTGCCTGCCTGCCTGCTTGCTTGCTTGCTTGCTCAAGCGCTTGCTGGCTGGCGCGCGCGAGGAAGGAGAGGGAGAGAAAGGGGACGTCGCACCAGCTGTCAGGTAGGCCCTCCTCCTCTCCGCGAGCTGCCAGGCCCTCTCACGAGCTGTCCGCCCGTCCTCGCGCTGACGGGTCGGCACCCTGCCGCCCCGGCGCGAGGGAAGATCTCGCAGCGCGACGGATTAAGGCGTTGGTCGTTGCAGTGGGTTGGTTCATCATCGTTCGCTAGCTCGCGAGCGGGCCGAGGTGCAATCTCGCCTTTCCCATTCGTATCCACCCCTCCTCTCTCTTTGTTGTCTGTTGTCCGTTGTCTGTCTGTCCGCCGACGATCTTGAAGACAAGTTGGCCCTGATAGCGCCCCCATCCCGCAAAAGTGGTCCGGTGTTGCTCCAAATCCCGCAAAATCGACCCGACCTTGCTGAAAGTTTTTCAGGCGCAACGACGACAGACAAAACGTTGACGCCAAAACGGACAAAGACAGAATGGTGGCATCGCGCGAGAAAATGGGATCCAGTCGACGATACGCCTTCATGGTCATCGTGCTCTGCGCAACCTTAATCAGGGAAAATGGCAAAGGCGCGGCCATCGGTGGCAATTGCGTCAACGACATCCTCTACGACTACATCCCCATCAGCGCCATGTCGAACAACATCACTGACACAAAACTTCGTCCTGAACTCTGTCCAGGCAAACCCTTTTATGGAAGCGTTCCCTCGGCAAGCACGCGCGGTGCGCCGCAAATCGCGGACCCAGAGAGCTTTGACACGGTCATCTCGCATGACGATCGCCTGCGCGCCATCCAGGAGACTGTCGATATTCCCCACACAGTCGAGGTCAGCGATCTCACGGACGCGGAAATTGAAGCCTCGTGCCTCACCGTCGCAGATTGCAGGCTTCCGCCTGCCCTGACAATCATCCGAGAGAATAGTACCGGAGAATTCTGGCAGCCTTCTGCTGACAAAAAGTCCGACAAGTTCAAGGACATGTTCGGCTACTGGTGCTGCGACGTTAACGAGCCCATGGAGGGCTTTCTTTACGAGCAGCGAAACACAAATCGCAAGACCATTGTTCAGACGTTTCCGGCAATGTCGACACAGTTCCGTGACAATGCGAAATTCATGGGCCAAGAATGGTTTCCTCGAACCGCAAAGTCTACAGCAGAGGCCAAAATCATCAAAATCCACTTCAAGGTCGGCAATAAGAAACTCTACTTTTACGTCGACAACACCTGCAACGATCTCCAAGGACAGCGCTGGCAAAACGGTTTCATGGGCAACGCTGCACGCGCAGGCGGCGGACTCTTCCACGAGGTTATCTTCAAAAGCGAGAACTCGAACCTTCCGTATGCGCACAATCCGGCTTCGCAAGAAGACGGGCCCGTGCCTCTAAATACCAAGGACTTTGTGGTGCAATACATTGGCAATCTCAAATCCGGGTCATCCAAGTTTCAGTGGGTGGCAGCCAAGAACCTTTGGTACTATGCCGACGTGCAAAAGAAGAGTGAGGAGGGTTACCGCCGCATGGCCTCGGTGCACATGAAAACAGCCATGGAATGGCTTTTATTGGCGCCGCCCAAGGGCAACCTCGCGGTCGCTCTCATGTACGTCCTTGCTTCAAAACTTTACCTCGACGCAAAAGGTTTGTCATATGAAGCCGAGAACTTTGACTTTTCCTACATCAAGCAGTACCAAGGTCACTTTTACGAGCACTTTGAACTGGCCATCGAGCACCTCATGACCCCGGATGAAGATTCCAATCTGGTCCGGATCTTCCACGCTCTCACAAAGCTTGATAACTTCGAAGATTGCTTGAGCTCCATCCCGCCCGATTTTTACAAGCAGTTTGCCGATCGCAGAGTCAACTCTCGCCGCCCCCCGGAGTCCGGCTGTCTCGGCGCTGCCAGTCCTATCATGGACTGCATGCTGTGGCACTCGCGCCAATGTGCAAATACGTACCGAGTCTTGTATGAGGCGCGGGCGGCCATGTGGGAAGAATTCCACGACTCCATTCCCCAGTGCGCTTCGTGCCCGGGCCTCATTGGCTGGTGGCGCAGCGGCGTCACCTCGTCGAAGCATACCAAGCTAACAGAGGTTGGGAGATACCCCCAGTGTCTCCCATGGCGCGACAGTGATGGCAATGAGATCAATAATCTCGGCTATGACATGTACACCTCCGACACGTACGAGCTCGATTACAACGAGGGCTATGTGTGCGGTCCGCTCAACTGCCGTTTTGCAGACGCATTGTACGTGCCACTGGCGCAGCTCACGGAAGCCATTGGCGGCTACGTATGCGCCAATGAAGATCCCCTCGACACGTTCCAAAATACCGATCTCGAACAATGCCGAAAAGAATGCTACACGTTGACGAAAAAGGACGACTTTGCGTGCACTTCCTTTCACTACAATGCCAACACGAAAAGATGCAAGCTATACAACCGATGCTCGGCGTTGACGACCCAAGGAGCGTCAAGCGATGATGTCCTGTATATCGCCAAGCCAAAGGTGTACAATCACACGCGCAGCTGGGATGACCCGGCCGAATTTAATCTTCTAGAGGACACGCCTTCGCCATCCTCCCCAGCGCCAACCAAGAGTCCGACCTCGTTTCCTACCAAGAGTCCAACCGTGAAACCCACCAAACGCCCGACAGCGAAACCCACAAAGTATCCAACGTCGGAGCCGGACCAGGAGGTGGATAGCGCAGAAATTTGCGCTACGGAGGGGCTTCGATATTGGGGAGGCCGCCGGCTTGCCAAGGAAAACAAGGTGCGGAGTCTCGAGGCTTGCTACCTTCTCTGCCAAGCAAATGACTCTTGCCAGGGGTACACGTGGAAAATGCGCGACTCCATGTGCCTTCTCTATGACGGCGGGTACACCACAAAGTCGCGTGACGCCTTTGTGTCTGGACCGAGGACGTGTCCGCTTGTTGAATCGTGCGAACAGCAATTCGTGGAGATCAAGGGTTCCAAGCTCCAGAATTTGTGGAACATCTATTCTCCCGAGGCCTGTGCGCGAAGGTGCAACGCGATTTCATCCTGCAAAGCTTGGGTGTACCGGGCAAACAGAAACGCGTGCATTCTTCGCAAATCCATTAGCCGCGAAAGGACGCGCAACGCATACTACACGTCAGGAACAAAGGTCGCCTGCGCGAGCTACTCCTGATTTGTCTTCCCTTATGGCTGGCTGCCTGTCTGCGCCGCAAGACCCCCAAAACGTCTTCCTTTCAAATTTGAACAAATTGTCTTCTGTGATTGCTTTCTCTTGCGCGACACCCATCGCAAAGGATTTTTCCGTTTCGTTTGTCGTGCTTTGCGTGCGAGCTCTGCATATTTTATTCTATACAAGTTTACAAAGCGATGATGGTAAACTTGTAGCAAATTAGTATAGTGAAAATGGGAGGAACTAGACGAACGCCTGCAAATGGACACTTGCTATTACAATGCACAAACCTTGCCCAAGACGCGCCTGCTTCTCTTCTCGCACATCTCCGCGTCCACTCCTTCCTTAAAATTTGACTTGGCCTTGCTGGCCCTGCCCACCTCAGGCAGGCCTGTCTTCGCCAGTACATGTAACTCCAATACCTTTTCCTCCTTTTTCTCTCCTCCATTTCCTGTGCGAGGGTCTTTGCTACGTCGTTGATCGCCAGCAACCTCCTCGTGCGGCTACTGCTGCTGCTGCTGCTGCTGCTGCTACGCTGCTGCTACGCTGCTGCAATCGGCGGCAGGCGTGGCCGAAGCGGCACGAGTGGCTGGCTGCTGCTCTTGCTGCTGCTGCTGCTGCTGCTGCTGCTGCTGCTGCTGCTGCTGCTGCTGCTGCTGCTGCTGCTGCTGCTGCTGCTGCTGCTGCTGCTGCTGCACCCGTGCGCGCGTGCCCGTGCTTCCAAGACGCGCAGGCGCGTGCATATACCTGATTGCGCAGCGCGGTCGCGGCCATGCAATTGTGTCTCTCGGAAACACTGCGCTAGAGCAGGCCGCGATACCGAAAGACAGTTGAGTCTCCAGGGCCCTGGCCGCTTTCACCCGCACGAGAGCGCTGACCCGGCTCAGTTTGGCTTGGTAGGGCTTGGCTTGGCTTCGCTTAGCTTAGCCTGGCGTGGCGTGGCCTGAAAGAGAAAAGAAAATGTTGTGGAGGTATGGAAAAAGGTTGGTTGGGCGATGGAAGAATGGACTCGCTTACCTTTATTTCTTCATCATTACTCCTGCATTCTCGATAAAACAGGATGGGCTACGCAGACAGTGTCCAGTTGGCGGCCGGTG
The DNA here is from genome assembly GCA_003116975.1 of Aurantiochytrium sp. KH105. Taxonomy (NCBI): domain Eukaryota; class Bigyra; order Thraustochytrida; family Thraustochytriidae; genus Aurantiochytrium; species Aurantiochytrium sp. KH105. The sequence goes on from BGKB01000092.1 coordinate 201,937, forward strand.
GCAAAGTGAAGGGAATGAAATGGGTGGGCGCGCGCGCGTCGTAGGGCCATACACCCTCAAGTGGGCGCAGATAAAAACAAGACGAAAGTGTGAACGCCCAATGCTGGTTGCCACTGCCGATGCTGGTGCTCAATACCTGGCGCCGCAAAGTCGGAACGCAGGTCGAAGATGGTGCGGCGTCCGGTGCCGACGCGAGGACGACCATGTTGTCAAGACGCAGCTAGCTTCGCACGCCACCTGTGCCTGCTCGCTGTCGTGTGGGTGGCAGCAGCAGCTGCTCAAGCCGCCGCAGAATGCGTGAATGACATTCTCTACGACTATGTTTCCATTAGCGAGCTGGCAAACAACATCACCGACGCCAAGCTTCGCCCCGAGCTGTGCCTAGACAAACCATTCTATGGCGAACAGCCCGCCGAACATACGCGCGGCACCCCCCACATACCAGACCCGTTCAGGTTTGACTCGGCTCTCTCCAGCGACGAGCGCATTGAACAGTTCCAGGCAATAATTGACGAACCGCACATGGTCGAGATTAGCGATCTCTCGGACGAGGAGATTGCCGCCTCGTGTCTCACCGTCGAGGACTGCAGATTGCCACCGGCGCTGACGATTATTCGAAAAAAATCAAATGGCGCGTTCTGGCAGCCTTATGTGCAAAAGTCATCCTACAAGTACAAGGACATGTTTGGCCACTGGTGCTGCGACGTCAACGAACCTATGGACGACTTTTCATACGATCAGCGCAACACAAACACAAAGACGATTCTCAAATCTTTTCCCGCCATTTCGTCCCAGTTTCGCTCAGGTGCGACCCTGAGCAAAGTAACCCTTTTCCCAAGTACGGCGACAACGGCGGCCGAAGCGAAAATCATTCGCATTGACTTTCGAGCCGAGTCTACTGATCTCTATTTCTACGTCGATAACACGTGTAATCACCTCAAGGGTCAGCGTTGGCAGAACGGCTTCATGGGCAACGCTGCGCGCGCGGGCGGCGGCTTCTTCCACGAGGTCATCTTCAAGTCCTACAATACAGCGCTGCCGTCCGCGCACAACCCAGCATCCCAGGCAAACGGCCCCGTGCCCAAGAACACAGACAAGTTTATAGTGCAGTACATTGGAAACCTTAAGCCCGGGTCAAGACGTTTCCAGTGGGTCTCGGTAAAAAATCTTTGGTTCATTGCCAAAGTTCAAGACAAGAATGCAGCAGGTTACCGACGCATGGCCTCTGTGCACTTAAAGACCGCCATGGAGTGGCTCTTGCTCGCACCTCCACGGGGCAATCTTGCGGTTGCTCTCATGTACTTGTTTGCTGCGAAATTGTACCTGGACGAGGCGGGCGGGACGAATCCATATGCGGCACACAGATTTGACTTTTCTCTCATCGAAGAGTATCAGGGCCACTTTTACGAAAACTACGTGTCGGCGGTAGACCACCTCATGACACAAAATGAAGATTCGCAAATGGTGCGCATCTTCCACGCTCTCATGGAGCTCGACGGCTTTGATTCCTGTCTCGAAGCCGTCCCGCCTAGCTTTTACAAGCAGTTTTCGCATACGAAGCAGGGTGCGCGGCGCCCTCCCGAATCTGGTTGTTTAGGTGCCTCCGATCCTATTTTCGACTGCACTCGCTGGCATTCGCGCCGGTGCGCAAATACGTACAAGGTTCTTTACGAGGCACGGGCAACCATGTGGAAGAGCTTTCACGAATCCGTGCCGCATTGCGGCTCGTGTCCAGGTCTCATCGGATGGTGGCGCAGTGGCGTCACGTCCTCAACACATGAGAAACTTCTTGAGATTGGAAGATACCCCCAGTGCCTCCCGTGGCGCGATACGGACGGTACAGACGTTGACAATTTTGGCTACGATATGTACACATCGGACGCATACGAGCTCGACTACGACGAGGGGTATTTGTGCGGCCCGCTGTACTGTCGCTTTGCCGACGCCTTGTATGTGCCTCTCGAGCAGGTAACCGAGGCCGTCACGGGCCAAATTTGCGCGGATGCATCCCCGCTTAAAACTGTGAGTCTGAGTACTCTTGACGCTTGTCGGCAAAAGTGCTACGCATTGACGTTAAATGATGATTTCGCCTGCACGTCATTTCAATACAATGCCGCCACAGAGAAGTGCAAACTTTACCAAAGATGCAGCGTTTTGACTACCGAGGGCGCGTCGAGCGACGACGTCATGTACGTGGCCAAGCCCAAAATGTACGATCCCACGCGGAGCTGGAGCGATCCAGCTGACTTTTACTCTCGCGCAGAGACTCTAGCGCCAACGACACTCGCACCATCGCCCTCGCCAACGGCACATCCTACCATGTTTCCCACGGATGTGCCAACCATGTTTCCGACAAGGAGCCCTACGGATGAGCCAACGGGGTTCCCAACTCCGAGTCCAACACCTGCACCAACTAATCATCCGACACTGACCCCGACGTTGTCGCCTACCAGCAACCCCACGGATGTACCCACCACGTTTCCGACGCCAAATCCAACGGATGTGCCAACCGAGTTTCCGACACCGGGTCCGACATTGTCTCCTACGCCACCAACAAATGCGCCAACAAGATCGCCAGCATACGTACCGACTGTGGCACCCACAGACTCTCCCACGATAGCACCGACACCAGCACCAACTTTGGCGCCAACGGAGTCTCCGACGAAGTTTCCAACCTCGGCGCCCACTGACAGCCCGACGAGGTTTCCAACTTTGACGCCCACTAACAGCCCGACATTTGCACCCACGAACAGCCCGACATTGACACCCACGAACAGCCCGACTATGGCGCCAACTGATAGTCCAACCTCGGCACCGACCGAGAGCCCAACAATGTCGCCGACCGAGAGCCCTACAATGTCGCCGACCGAAAGCCCAACGCTAGAGGATCCCCTGCGTTGCGCGTCGGAAGGCGTTCGATATAAGGGTGGCAGGCGTATTCATCGACGCAGCAAAGTACAGAGCGCCGAAGAATGCCACGCGATATGCATGGACTACAGCAACTGTCGTGGGTTCTCGTGGTACCAGCCAACTTCCGTCTGCAGTCTCATGGATCGTTCATATTACGAAAGATCAGACAAACGATACATTTCAGGGCCAAAATCTTGCCCACAAAGCAGTGAATGCGAACAACAGTTCTACGAGAACAGAGGAAGGGCGTTAGCCAAAATATGGAAGATCGATTCGGCCGAGATTTGCGCGAAAGTGTGCAATGGACGAAGCACCTGCAAGGCCTGGGTATATGAGACATTCAGGAGCCGATGTGTTCTCCTGAAAACGGTCAGGTACAAGAAGACCCGCACCGCGTTTTACATTACTGGGACCAAGAGCGCCTGTGCAGACTACGGGACCTTGACTTAAATTTAATTTTTAAATTGAATCCTAGCTTGACAATGTGTATTTCTCCTCTTGTATTCCTTGGTAGGCAAGCTGAGCAGACTGGAAGCACTCTTGTTCGATAAGGGTGGGCCTCGTTTGCCTGGAGGCCGCACTTCTCTGTATTGATTCGTAAATACAAGCGGTAGTAAATGCTTGCGTCAGACATTGCGTGATTGACGTGCTCGTGATCGGTCTACAGGGACCCTTGCTAAAAAGGTGGAAGATTGCAGAAGCTGTGCCCAACGCTGAACTCGCACCGGCAGTCTTAACAGCGAAGGAAGAACGCAAAGGCAGAATCCAAGGTACCAACAACCTTTGCACGTACCAAGTCATCGCAATGATAGGATCAGAGGCGTCTTGGAAAAGCCAAGCGAGACACAGAGGCGATTGGTGCGTAGAAAGAACATGGATATAATATACAAGCTATACGTACAGATTGGATGAATGGAACGCATGATCAGAAGTCGCTGTCGTCCCTGGCCAATGGCAGGACGGCCTGCGCGATGAGTCGGGGTCGGCGTCGTTTTGTGTGAAAGCCAGATGGTGCCTCTTGGGGATTTCTGGCTTGCTGCGCCGCATGGTTCCTCTCGTTCTCATGCGAGACCCATTGCGCGTTCTGTTGCGAGCGGAGGATAAAGGTTGTCTGCGCCGCTCTTCGCGGATGCATGAACAAGCCCGTCATTGGCTCAAGTATCAGCTCCTCGTCCGCCTCGTCAAAGATCCTGTTTTCGACCATGACTCGCCTCGCGCCAAATGATCTCCTCGTCGGCGTCTGCGCGGTCTTCTCCACCGGCCTCTCGCGCTGGGCCGTCTGCTGCTCCTCTTTCAGCGTCCTCGCGTCGGCGCTCGTCATCCTCTCCGGCCATAACATTTGATCGTCCACGCCAGGGCGACCCAGCCAGCGAGCACGCCCGCGAGCTGTCTCGCTCTCGTGTGCTCAAGCTCGTTTTCGTGCAACGATCGCCGCAAACGAAGCGGGTTTGCCCGGCCGAGACTGCCCAGGGCAAGCCGAGCCGGGCCGGAGCACGCGAGGCAAGAGAGGCCCTGCGGCCTGGACGTTGCCAAACGCGGCTTCGTCACTGGGACGGCGGCCCCGCAGCCGCACGAAAGCCTCCGGAGGCCTAGTGGCCGGCGCCCGAAAGACCTCTTGGCATGCGGGGGCGGTTGGTCGCGGCGCGCGTCGCCCTCACACACACGAAACGGATCGGCGAAGCTGGCGACAAAGCTGGCAGCTTTCGGCCGGCTGCTGTGGACGGAGCACAGAGGCGCCTAAACTCGCTGGCACGAAAGCTGGTAGCTTCCGCTGCGCGCTGCGGAGGGGACAACCGAGGATTGGCGACGCGAAACGGGCGCAAGAAGGCGCCCCCAGCGCCCTCTGGGAGCGCCGCTGCGGAGGGCGCTGCGGTATACGCTCGGCAAATCGCGCCCCCTCGGGAAAGGAGTGACGGCCTCTGGAATCCCGACGCGTCCGCGCGAGAACGGAGATTGCGCCCCTTGCAAGAGCGTGCTTTGCTTGGCGAACTGGCACGCAGAGGGACGCGGCGGGCGCCGGCATTTTCCGCGCGGAGTTGGCACAGGACTGGACCGCACCCGCCAAGACTTTTGGCGAAGGATCTCGCGCGCCAGAGCCGGCTTTTTGGAGCGTCGCGCAAGTGTACAGAGAGTGGCAAGGCAAGGCAAGGCAAGACAAGACAAGACAAGGCAAGGCAAGGCAAGGCAAGGCAAGGCAAGGCAAGGCAAGGCAAGGCAAGGCAAGGCAAGGCAAGGCAAGGCAAGGCAAGGCAAGGCAAGGCAAGGCAAGGCAAGGCAAGGCAAGGCAAGGCAAGGCAAGGCAAGGCAAGGCAAGGCAAGGCAAGGCAAGGCAAGGCAAGGCAAGGCAAGGCAAGGCAAGGCAAGGCAAGGCAAGGCAAGGCAAGGCAAGGCAAGGCAAGGCAAGGCAAGGCAAGGCAAGAGCAAGGCAAGGCAAGGCAAGGCAGC
>BGKB01000092.1:207316-264505 GCA_003116975.1 Aurantiochytrium sp. KH105
CAAGGCAAGGCAAGGCAAGGCAAGGCAAGGCAAGGCAAGGCAAGGCAAGGCAAGGCAAGGCAAGGCAAGGCAAGGCAAGGCAAGGCAAGGCAAGGCAAGGCAAGGCAAGGCAAGGCAAGGCAAGGCAAGGCAAGGCAAGGCAAGGCAAGGCAAGGCAAGACAAGGCAAGGCAAGGCAAGGCAGCAGCGTCGTATCGTGCGCAAGCTTCGCGGAGACGAGCCTGCGCTCCGCGTCTCGCCAGCCAGCCAGCCAGCCAGCCAGCCAGCCAACTGCCATGGCCCGCCGAGGAGGAGGACATTTGAGATGCCTCACGGCCGCCACTGACCGCCTGGCTGGCTGATTCGCTGCCGGCTCGCCTGGCGGCTAGCTGGCTGGGTGGTGTTCGAGGTTTTCTTCACGGCGGTAAGCGAAGCCGGCGCTGTGGGTGACCTGGTGCCAACTCCGGCTCGCGGCGGCGGGTGTCCTGGTAGCCACTCTGGTTCTGGCGGTACATCTGGCTGGTCTTTTCGCCCCAACGACGTAGCTGATTGGCAGCTCCCTTCCCCGAGGGACTGCGGACCAAAGAGCAGCTGCAGTTGCTTGCGAGGTCCGAAACCGGCGAGCAGGAGAGAAATTTACACTTGGCGAGCGCCGCGTTGAAACACCAAGGCCCAGACGCCCGCGGCCGGAGAGCGAAAACGTCCCGTGCCCACCACGAGCGCGCGTCGGGCCGATGCCAGAAGAAGCTCGCCAGCACCTCCGCAGCGAGGCAAAAGAAGCGCGGTCGTCTCCCGCACGGACGGCAGGCTGCGGAAATGGTTGTGCGGCGAGCAGAGCGAGTACGCTGCTCGCTCGTGTTGGCGCCTCCCCGGGCATGAGCAGCGACAGAGCAGCAGGCGGTCGGCAAATTTCTTGCTTCCCCTGACCACCACTAGATGGCAGGTCCTGGCAAGTCTGGCAAGTGCATCGTTGGTCGCATGGTTGTGGCCAATGGTGGCTAGCTGGTTGGTTGTTGACAGTGAGTCTGGCCACCGAGCAGACAATGATGGCCAGACACCTTGACGCACGATTGACCGTGTGCCTAGTGTGCCTATTGGCCAGCCTGGCTCGGAGGGAGGGGCACGGTTTCCATATTCTTTCTGACTGGGGCGAGAAGAAGCCAGAGCCAGCCAGCTGCAGCAGCACTATGGCCAGCCGCCAGTACAAGTTGCCATGGCACTGACAACAACATGCCACACTGCCAACCACCAGCCAGGCAAAAGCCAATAGCGGCTCGATTGTCTGACTTCCGCATCCGATCGTCTAGGTGGGGTGGAAAATTGTAGCCCCAGCAGCCTCTACCGTTGCCCGTTCTCAACGGTCTGAGGAGCACACACCCGGTCTGGGAACGCCAACTGTCCCCCTGTGACTGCATGTAACATGTGTATAGCCGAGCATCAACGGCTGGCGAGACGGGGATCCGAGCATTCGCGCCCCACCCAACAATCCCAGTCTGCCAGACTCGCTGCAACCACCCCTCGCTGGCGCGCGTGTGCACGTGCGCGCGAGCGATGCCATCCCAAAACCGCTCGCGCGGCAGCAGCAGCAGCAGGAGAGCGAGCAGCAGGAGGTCGCGGCGCACGAGGGGCAGCGCCATGTCGGTCAAGTGGCCCACGCACGACCAGTTCTTGGACACGGACGAGAGGGTCGCGCTCGCGCGACTGGGGTACGCTGCAAGCTGGGGCGCGGGCAACGACAACGGCGTCCCGACCCCGCTTCGCAAGCTGGAGATTGACCTACAACTCGCGCTGATTGCGATGCGCAAGCGGCGGAAACCCAAGGTGCCCAAGACGCTCGACGCGCTCGCAGAGAGCTATCGCGGGTCCACGTGGGCGCCCGTGGCCAATGAGGGCACAGAGGAGGCAATCGATACCTTTCTTTCACGCAAAGGTTCGCGGCGCTCCGGCGTGGCCCCCGCGACAAAGGTGCGCGCCGCCGCAACGCTGATCGGCAACTATGTTGGTGCCCTCGTGCAAGGCGTGCAAATGTCGCTCATCTACGGACCCAAAGACATTCACCCAGACCACGTCGGAGCGGAAAACGTGCCCGCGGTGCGCGCCGCCGCCGCAATCTACCGCGGATTTATTATGCCGTACCAGCCTCACAGTATGGCAGCAACGAGCGCGCTCTTGCACCAGCTCGGCGCCGGGACCCGGATGTTCATCCAAAAGGAAATGGAGACGAGCGGCTGGAACCGCAAAATTGGCAAATTCAGGGCCGAAGACTTTTCGAGGCGCGCCCCACTTTTTGATGAGCAAGAAGATCTCTTTCGAGATATACTCAGAGCGCACGAGCTTGAGCGCGTGTTCCCCGAGGGCTTTTTCGATGACGACGTTTGGCTCGTGCCCGCCTCCAAGCGATCGCGAAACAAGATCTGGTTCGACGTAGCTGTCTTGCCGCGCCTTCAATCGGAGTTTGAAACCTTGGCCTACGTTGGCACCTTCAAGAACGGCAAGATGCACGGTCGTGGTCTCGTGTTCGCGTCCAATGCGTCGCGACCCCTCTTGATTGCTGACTTTGACGAGGGCACGCCGCACGGCAAAGGTTTTCTCATTCTCAGCAACTACGTGGTGACCGACCTCACCTTTGATCACGGCACCATCACAAAGACGAAAGCTCGTGAGCAAAAGACCCATCTCATGGAATTTGTCTATCCTGTAGAAGTACCGAAAAAGCCGCCAACACGCGAGAAGAACCTGTGCGAAAGGGTGCACGCTGTCGTAATCGGTGAGGATCCCCAAGCGCCCGAACCGATCCTTGCCAACCCTGGCGAGTACACATCGCCCGCCGCCGCCGCGACGGCAGCGTACACGGCCGCTGCCGTCGAGTACGTCAAGCAAACTGCGTCAAGTGCGGTCAACTTTGTGTGGGAGACCGTCATGGGACCGCCACCGCCGCCACCGCCGCCGCCCGTCAAGAAACCCAAGCGTTGGCACGTCTTTCTCACGGCTCGGCGCGACACTTTTGGCAGCGCAGACTTTTGCAAATGGCTCTCGCGCTCGCTCGCACGCAAGCTCGATAGCGCAGTCTTTGATGTCGAGTACGAACGCTCATCCGAGTATGACCTGGAGGAGATGCGTGAGGTCATGGAGACCAAGGACATTTTCGTCCCTCTTTTGAGCGACGAGTCCTTTCACGACATTCCCTTTTGGGTGGAGGCCGTCACGGCCCAGCACTATGGACGCAAATGCGTTCCGGTGAGTATGGATAATCTCTTTCCGCCACTCCGCTACCGCCGCACCACCTATCACGACATTCTCGGCCTCTTTTCGCTCGAGGATTGGATCATTCTCGACTCCATGGGTGTTCTGCCCATTGATGTAATGCAGACGGCCGAATGGATTCTCAGCGCCCCGATGCACGTGATCAAGAGTCGGAATCCGGAGCATGTTCAGAAGATTGCCACGCAGCTGCAGGACTTGGCCGGCACAGACAAATAGAATGCTTCTTTTTATGATTTATGTTGATGACTACCATTGCCAAATGCTCATTTTGGCGTCTTTAATCAGAGAAAGCCGCTAACGAACGGTGCCCTGGCATCCATACGTGGTTTGACGCAAAAGATGATTCCGTTGCCATTGGTAAGCAAGGTAGAGAAAACAATTCCTTACTCTTTCGTATTCTAAATAACTGTCTTTGTATTTGTCGCCTTTTACGTCGGTACTACGGAGCCCTGCAGGACGGAAGACTGAGGGGCTGTGTCATTGTGTGTACTGACGACGGTGGTGCCGCCTCCACCCGTACGCTTCGTTCTGATGCCAATCGTACTCGACTCTGGGGCGCCAAAGACGCAAAAGTACATTTTCGGCAAAAAGATGAGCGAGGTTGTGGAGAAGTCGTTGAGAAAGACGGCAATGCTGCGGATGAAAAGGGATGTGATGGAATCATCAGCCGTGAGGAGAATGACCGGAAGAGCCAACAAGAGAACCTGAAGATTTCCAATCATGGCCAAGCTGAGAAATTTAGCCTCTGCGAAAACGCCATTGACCTTGCGGCAGCGGTAGCTAAGCTTGGCGCCATAAAACAGGAGACCGAGGTGGTAGACTGCGAGCGCGATGACGTAGTTTGAAGCTGTCGGACTCTTGCACGCGCCATTGAGCGGATCGTCTTCCGGACGCTCGAAGTTGAGGGGATCTGCAACTGTCCAGACGAGGATGATGAGGACCTCGACCAGGAGAAGGCCCGCAAGAAAGGCAAGAGTCTCCTTGAGGGAAACGCCCTTGGCCTTTTTCAGAGCCGCGGCGCTCTTGAACACCTTGGCCACACGGCGCAGCTTGACGATCATGGAGCAATACGTAATTGCAAATCCGAGACCGTAGAACCACGGCTGCGCCATGCAAGCCGTGTTCGCGCGCGTATTGGCACCATCCGCCGCGGGAGGACCGACACTGTCGTCAATACTCATGGCAAAAATTGTACCACTCGAGACAGTAATGCCCAGCGCGACAAGCGCGAGAAGCTGGGGCTGCGAGGCGCGCACAATCGCATGCTTGTGCATCACAAGGGTCCATATCATGCAGCATGCAGCATAGATAACGTTGATGCTGCCTAGGGCCTTGGCAATGGCCTTGATGTCATTGCTGATGGCTTTTTCGCTGTCTTCGACGCACGAGAGCATGACGGTCTGCGTGGGCGTCACCGCGCATGTATTGTCGCCCTCCTCGGTAGATGCATTGTACACGTGCGAATAGTAGAATCCACACGTGCAGCGAGTGTCGTCGCCAAGGTCCCCTTCAACACAGTACGCATTCTCCGGACATTCGTCATCTGTGTTGCAGAGAGGAGAGGCAGCCGCCATGGTATACATGGACATGACAAAGTAGGTCAGTTCTTGCCCTTCGGCATCCTTGCGCTTGGCTGGTTGCACATAAATCGTACGCTCTTCGAATGCGGAGGTCTCAGCGCTGTTCCATGTCACGGTGAAATTTCCGCCACCCACGCGAAATGCAGCATTGCGCAGATCCTGAGTAAATTCGTTGCCCAATGTGGATACGGCCTGGATCTGTTGCACGAAAAGAAGGTAGTCATCTGGGATGGACATGTCCCAGTCGCCACGTGCTTGAACGTCTCCAAATGCCACGAGCTGAAAGTCCTCGTTTAGAACGATGGCGTAAAAGTCGGGCCCCACAAAGTACGCCGAGGCGTCACCAAGATTGATGTCGTCGAGAATCGCTTGCACTTCAGTCTCGGTGTCTGCAAGCTGAAGCTGTGTGACGACTTGGCCAACGAGGGCGCGAACATTTGTCTCTGCGCAAGGGGCAGAATACTGAGCCGAGCACGAGGCCTCTGTGGACATGGCTGCAGCCTGGTATCCATTCATGAGATAGTATTCACGGCCGTACTTGCTGATTTTGTTGACGAAGGCAGCAAAAGCGGGCTGACCGGTAGCGCCAGCCAGCTCGAGCCATCCGCCTCCTTGGTTGGCCAGTGCGACAAGGCTGTCGTGGATCGCTGTCGTTTGCGCGTCGTCAATGTCGCGGGCAATAAGGGCGTTTTCCACGCCGGTCCCGACGGCAGACTCGTCAAGACTATCAGCAACAACGGTACCGTTGTAATCGACCACAGTGACGCCAAATCCTCCAGGCATGCGGAACTCGTCGTCAGTGGTAAGTTTGGGAAACGCGACATCGCTGGGAATGTCGGTGAGCAGTTCGACTTCAGCGTGGGCGCTGAGGGAGAGCACGTTGCCGATGGCGCACGGCTCAGCTGTGGAAGCTAAGCATGCTGTACAGAGCGAGGCATCCGTCTGAGGGTCTCGAATATGGTTGAAGCCTGCACCCGCCAAGTATTGAATTCCATTGTGCGTAAAACCTGTAATGAAGCTGACTTTGGGTCGCAGCTCGACCTGGTTACCGATTTGCCAGAGATAGGTTGCCCATCCACCGCCCTGCAGCGCTGCGTCGGCAAAGATATAATGAAGCTCTGTGCCGTTCATAAAGGTGACGGGCACCACGCTGTTGGTAACGTTGAAGTGGTCCATACCCACATACTGAAGTTTCTTGTGACCCGTCATGCGTTGCGGCATGTCGAGCTCGTACGAAAAAACGTACCATGGGCCATCACGAAAGGAGTCGTCGATTGGGTACGAAATTTCAGTCCAGAGTTCCCGAAGGTCGGCATCGGTGGTGACGTCCATGCCGCGCGTGAGCACGCTGCCAATGATGGATCGCACATTTTGAATGCTGCAGCGACGATTAACGCTATTGGGGCAGGTGTCGACATCCATGCGGGGGAGCGTGCGCCGAGCGATTGCTGACATGATAATGTAGTCGTCTCCGTCAGCAGTGGCCTTGTTGACGTAGCCAAAGCTCGAGACTGGTTCGTCGGGAAGGTCTTCCGAAGTAAAAGAAAACTTGATCCATCCATCACTGGTTTCCTCGGCCGCAGCGCGGATCTCGTCGGAGAGCTCTTCCTGCATGGTCACGACGGTGAGGTTGCTAGCAATCTCTGCCATGGTGAGTCCATTAAAGTGAGTAGAGCGTCCATTGGCAACGCAGGTCATGCCCGTTGTCTCGAACACATAGGGGGAAAAGCCAAAGCCATCGTTTACATTTTTTTCCTTGTTGTTGATGCTTTGAAGCAGGGCGCTTAAATCGGTCGTTGCGTCGAGCTCGCTTGTCACAGCATCAACAAGACGCCGAACATTGTTAAAGGAGCATTGGGTCGAGTATCCAGCAGAGCATGCGGGAAACGCGCTCGAGGTCTTGTCATCGATAAGTCGCTCCGGGCGCACTCCCTCGGCGCGACCGAGCAGACTCACGAGCGCCGTCACGGCAAGCAGAGCAGCTTTCATGTTCGCCTTGATTCTTGAAATTTCAATTTTGCTGCAGCGAGCAACTTTTCTTGCAAGCAAGCCTGGCCGCGCTTTCATCATACTGCAGTTTCACTTAAGTTGCACATAAAAGAACCAGAATACGGCTGGACCTGGGCCCTACCTAGATCCGACGGTCCATAGTAGGAGGAAGATATGCTTTGTCCGTTGCCGGTTCATAGTACGTACTATTGGGGCGGGCCAAAACTGCTCCGTGGTTCCGCGCGCAAATGCACGGATGTTGCTCGTAGACGTGATCCGCGAAATCGTATCTCTCTCTGTTTCCATTCGAAGAACGGAGCAAAAACGGTACTCCAAGCAAAACCTGCTTGCAGGATGAAATTGCGCAACGGAAGAGGGCTACAAATTTTGGTCACGAGACTGATCTTGCGACATGGGTCGACCGACCTATTGGTATACATACATAGATCCGTTGCCAAGCACTAAATTCAAAAGACACTAGATTTTAAATGGGCATTAGAAATGGTTTGCGGTGCCAGCGACAGAGCCTCGCGTTCATTCTCTTCTTGCAAGGCAGGCGAGGGCAGATGTACGATGCCATGGCTTTTCGACATGGACGAGACGCTGGTGGTGGCGGCGGCCGGTACGCCCATGCCGAGCTCGTTTCAGGTGGTCCTGAGGATCACCATTGCCCTTGGCATCGTCAGTTCATTGCTCATTTCGTACTGGGTGTATGTTGTGCTTTGCGCACTACGAAGAGCGAAACGAGAACGCAAACTCGTCGCGCACAAGACGCTGCGTGAAGTTTTTATGTTCTTGATTGCATGTTTAAACGTGCAAACATTCGGCGTTGTCGTTTTACATTCCGTCCGCATAGCTTGGGGGGCATGTGCCGTTTATGGAGCAATCTCTGCGCTTTTCTATGTGCTATCTCGTTTCTTTGCATATCGCGTTCTCATCTTGCGCGCAAGTACGATGGAAATCATGATGCCCTCGTGGTACGGACAACTTTTACGAGCATTGAAACTCATGTCTCTGTCAATCTTTCCTGGACTCGTTCCCATTTTCATTGTAGCTTCTGGTCAGCTTGTCTTTCAAGAAGGAGTATGCACGCTCATTATTCCAGGCATTGCTCCGCTGCTAGCTACGATTACGGATTCGGGTTTCTCTGGCACCCTGCTGATGCTCTTTGTTGTGCCTCTGTGGAAGCAGAGTCATCTTCACGATTCCGAACATGTAATTTCGGAAACGGAACGAAGTGTCTTGCGAAGAGCCGCGCGGCGCAATCTTGTCTTGTCAGGGATCGCGCTGGTGTCCTCACTTTTGCAACTCGCCTTTTCTGGAGTTGTTAACCTGTATCTTGCCCGAAATGGAGATTTGAGCGTCCAACATTTGCGACTGTTCTCCAGCTACGGAAGCTCGATGGATACGCTCATCAATGCCGGCACCCTGGTGTTGCTGCACCGACGTCTTCTTTTCAAACGTGGTGGGCTTCATTGCACTGCTCGTACGGCTCTTGTGCAGCCGGTGACAGCATCAGCAAGTGTGGATGTGTTCCATGCGAAATCGTCAGAAACATCTCAGATTTCGTGACCTCGAATGGGCCAATCCTCGTTTTTTGTTGTTGAATATTTTACAGATGAATCTTTTGAGGCGCGAATGGGTAAGGACAATTGCGTGAGATCGTAATGGAGAGAAGGGGCTCTTTTCGTCGAGCTCGTGACGAAAGTGCATAGTCCTATTGAAAAACGGGATTCTTGACCTCTTTGGCAATAGATTGCAGGTATCTCTATGTCATGACATCATGCCGAGGACCAAGGTAATTTGACAAGTGTGTGAAGGACAGGCGCTGGGCAACTAGGTCTGGAGCACGTAGCCGCCGCCGTCAGACGCCATCCCTCTGTCCCCCCGCAATCCTCCGCCACCGCCTGAGTAAGTAAGCGGCCTTCTTCTGCGGCCAGTGATCGGGGCCCCCTCAAGCTCCACTGCGACTTTCAGTCGCAGAGGCGTGAGGGGCCTGGCCTCGCCTCTCGCGCCAGTGGCATAGGAGAACGAAACGATTGGCCCCTTGATAGCTTTGTCGATTCGCGCACGACCGGTGTTGGTGTTGTTCAAGCGAGTGAGCGCTGCCGCTCAGGTCGCCAAAACGGGCGGCGTAAGTTGGCTGACCAATGGAGGAGGCCATGGAGACCGACGCATCGTTGCGCATGATCTCGTCATGTTCGCCGAAACCGCCTTCACCCATGGCGGCGTCGGGCTCTTTGGCACGGGCGCCAGCTGCCCCTTGCACCCGGCCACCGAAGGTCGCATTGGCTGGGGCGGCTTTGGCGGCAACCACCAGTGGACCTGGAATTCCAAAAGAAGAGCTCGGCGGCTTCGCCTACTCGCAAGACGGGATCCATCTTCGGCGTCCGCGACCAGCAGCATGCTCGCCAAGGCGCTCCGTGCCTCGCTCGACTCAAGCGTGCACCTGGGGTATACTATGCTAGATCGCACGGTCGCTCAGCCCATCATACTCCAAGTAAAGTATAGCTTCCCAAGATCACTAAGACCACCCACCATGGCCACTCCATCGGGGTGACCTACTGTTCGACCACAATGAAGTTTTTTACTTTTGGCTCTCGCTGGGCGAGCTGCACGGTCTGTGGGTCATTCGACATGTGCGATCAACCTCTGGACCGCTTTGCGCGCGCATTGCGCCCTGTCGGGTCTTGCGGCCCAAGTCCCGAGCCAGCCCGGCCGCTTCCTTCTTGTTTACGCGACTGACCTCGTCACACGATCAAGCTCGCAATCGTGAGCACGGCGCAGCCATGGCAGATGTGATGAGGAAGCGCTCGCTGCCAAGCCAAGCTCAAGCCATGATGAGCAAGCTCGAGCCGTGACTCATGGCAAGGTGGTAAGCTGCTTAGCAGCCTGGCCCCCTTTCGGGCCTTGCTGCGGTCGCTTGGTTTGCAACGCGCAGCGGCCAACTTTCGATCGAGACTCGCCGCTCCGCCGCTGGAGGAAGTTTTTGTAGGGCCGGCCGCAGCCAGTGTTGCAGCGGATTATGGTCCGGCGCGGCGTCTGTAGCGGTCCAGCACGCATGGGTCAGCGATTTTTATCCTCCCGCGCCGGACTCTCCTTGGCGGTGCACCCTTTTCGCGGGCCGAGATCCGCGAAAGGCCGCGAAAGTTGGTACCCACAGATCTTTTACGGATGCTGTACGGGCCAGTAAGATGGTGGTTCGTGGACCCGCCGGCGGCGAGGACGACGTCCACGTCCAGGAGCGCATCAGACTCGCAGTACAGGAACCTCCCCTGCGAGGCAAGGCCAGAAACGGCCGTGGTCGATTGGACGGACGGTCGCTCGCGCGCTCGGAAGTCGCAGCAGCAAAACGAAAAGGGACCAGCGCCGCGTACAGGAAGCCGCAAAAGATGGGCGTATCTGCGTCAACGTTGCGCACGGGCGTGAGGCTGCTCATCGCCAGGGAGGCGCTGGTGCCCGGGCCCGATGGTGTGAGCGCGGGCCGCATCGCGGCGCTTACGGCCGTGCTTGTGACGCTGGCGGCCGGCGCGGGCGGCATCCGGCACCCGCTCTGGGCACGTGTTCTGGGCATTGGCAGCTGGGTGAAGCGGGGCGAGGTGCACGGCACGGTGGCGCCCGGCTTTGAAGGCGTGCGCAAGGCGTTCAAGCGCAACGTGGACGCAGGCATGGAGCGCGGAGCGCAGCTGGTCATCTACCACAAGGGCGAGAAGGTTGTGGACCTGTACGGTGGCACGCTCGGGTCCGCGTACGACGGCGAGAGCATCCAGGTCATTTACAGCTGCTCCAAGAACCTCGGCGTATTGCTCATCGCACGTGCTGTGGAGGACGGCCGCCTCAAGTACGACACGCGCGTCGCAGAGGTCTGGCCGGAGTTCGCGCAGGCGGGCAAGGAGCGCATCACCATCGCCGACGTGCTGCGCCACGAGGCCGGCCTCGCCTACTTCAAGGACGGCGCCCAGGTCGCCTACGAGCTGGCCGGCCGCAAGCGCCTCGACGAGCTCGCTGACTTCATCGCAAAGCAGCCGCCCGCCTGGGCCTACGAGAAGGATCTCAAACCCGGCGCGCGCATCTACCATGCCTTCTCGCGCGGATTTCTGCTCGAGGAGATCGTGCGACGCGTCGACGCGCGCACGCGCAGCCTCGGCGAGCAGGTCCGCGAGGACATCGCCGAGCCACTCGGCGTCACTGTCCTGCTCGGCGAGCCCAACGAGGAGGAAAAGAAGCGCATCTCGCCGCTCAAGTTCGTCAGCACTGCCTACTACATCCTCCGCTACTACGTGAAGCGCATGCTCTTCCAGGCCTACCCGGATGACATTCCGCGTTTCAACGCCTTTGCCGACCCGACCTCGCGCCTTGTGCGCAGCTTCACGCCCATCGACATGTCACGCCGAGTACTACAATGACCCCAAGTTTCTCGACATCGAGTGCGCCTCTGTGACGGCCATCTCCAACGCGCGCTCGCTCGGCAAGATCGCCGACCTCATCGCGCGCCGCAAGTACCTCAAGCCGGAGACCCTCGAGAAGATGGAGGCCAACCCCATTGTCAAGTTCGATCACTCCATCCTCCTCGAGACGGCGTACACGCAAGGCGGCATCAACGTCTTTGGCGGTGGCTCCAAGCCCTGGCATCCGGCCACCGAGGGCCACATCGGCTGGGGAGGCTTCGGCGGCAACATGTGGACCTGGATGCCTGACGAGGAGGTTGGTTTCGCCTACCTGCAGAACGGCAACATGCTTGGCTCCCTCTTTGGCTTCCGCGATCAGCGCTGCCTGCGCATCACCAAGGCGCTGCGCGTCTGCCTCGACAAGAAGGCAGCCGCTGAGAACAAGGCCAAGTAATTTACGATGCTTGTGCGAGCTCCCGGTCTGCCAATGCCAAGTCCCGATCCATCCATCGACATGACCTTTCTTTTTTATAGCGACTGTAAGAAAAGTGAAATTGCTCTTTCCGACTGGTGGACGACGAGGGTCTTGATACTAGTCGCAATCGTCGCTCGCGCGCTAGCGAGTCTTGAGACAGGAAGGTGCGCACGCCGATGCTCGTCATGCTGCAAGTTCCGTTGATGGGCACTTTAAAGTTCGAAGCACTACATTTGACACTGTAACGATTGCGACACGGTCAAGCCACTGACCTCATGGACCTCATGGCAGAGTAGGAAGTCGCGGTGTATGCACGATGCCGTGGATTTTCGACGTGGAAGAGACGGCGGTGGTGGTGTCAGCAAATGTGCCCGCGCCTGCCTCGTTCCAGCACGTCCTGAAGTTCACTATTGCTCTCGGCGTCTGCAGTCTGTTACCCATCTCCTATTGGCTGCATGCCGTGTTTTACGCACTTTTGAAAGCGAAACGGGAGCACAAAGGACTTGCTCGGCAAATTTTGCGTGAGCTCTTTATTTTTCTATTCATGAGTCTCGTGATGTGCATCTGTGGCATTGTCGTCTTTCATTCCCTTTCTCTTTCGTGGCAGGCATGTGCCATATACGGAGCCTTTTACCCAATGTTTTACTCGTTGCCTCGCATTTTCGGGTATCGTGCTCTTGTTTTACGTGCGAGTACGTTAACGGCAACGATGCCGCAATGGTATTCACGACTTTTGCGCATATTGAGCCTCGTGCCGTACTCGGCCACTTTTGGCGTGATTCCTACTTTATACGTTGCCTCTGGCAAGCTCCTCTTTATGGAGGAGATTTGCACGCCGGTAATACCAGGCATAATTCCATTGCTGGGCGCGCTTGCGGATTTATGTCTTTCGAGCGTGCTATTGTCGCTCTTTGTTGTGCCCGTTTGGAAACAGAGTCTTCTTCGTAAGACTTCCTGGGAAGTGTCAGAGGGGGAGAAGAAAGCTTTGCAGCAAGCTGCGAGACGCAATTTACTTTGGTCAGGGATTTCAATCATGTCTTCTCTTTTATATCTGACGAGCGCTGCTGTTGTCAATCTGTGGCTCGACAATGATGCAGACCCAGATCACCAACACGGGCGATTGTACACAAGTTATGGGGGTTTGATTGACACACTTGTCAATGCAGCCACCTTGGTTTGGCTTTATCAACGTCTAATCTTCGGGCGAGCGAAGCGGCGCTCCGCTCGAGCGATCAAGATCCAGCCAGCGACGACGACTGCAGAAACGGAGACGCACTCAATAAACAATCCAGCGGCGCTACAGGCAAAAGACCAAACAGGGGCTGAGGTGGTTGAATATATTGCGGAGCCTGAGAATAGGGCTGGAGATCTAGCAAGATCTGAGACGAAGGCACAAGCAGCTTGATTGCTGCTAGCCTGAGAATAGGGCTTGAGAGACTCGAAAGGTGCTGTTGGGAGCGTGAACAACCAGCTTCAAGTAGTGTATTGAGAAGAAGTCTCGTGCCGCCTGACTCCTAGCAATTGTGCATTTTGAGAGCGGTCTGTTCCTTGGTTGGGCTCGAAGATAGCGGCCCGAGCCCGAGGCCAAACCCGAGCGTAACAGGAAAACATTCCTTTTTCGCACTGTCAGACCTTGAAGTTTTTCATTTTGAAGCTTATTGCGTTGGCGATCAATTGCTGCTGCCGACTGAAAGAGTATTGACTTGCTTTTCTTCCCCCTTGACCACGTCATCGGTGGCAAAGCAAGTCTTCGACTCTTTCAAAAAGCTCGCCTCAATCGCGCGAAACGTAAACCCTGAGTAACGCCGTAACGGCTATCGGTTACAGTGACAGCATCCTTCCGTTCGATGTGGTAGAATCATGGTGGCCGTTGGTCCAACCAGCACGCTGGCGGCCAGGCATTGCGCGTATCCAGGGGAACAAGCAGACATGATTCGCTGGGTCATGCGTGCGCCCGGGCGCAGCCATGGGCTCTACGGCGTCGCACGACAGGGCGTCGACGGTGGTCTTGGCGGACACAACGACGCCGGCGTCATTTGAAGCGGTTCTACGCATCTCAACCGGCATCTCAATTCTAACTTGCGTAATTCTAGTGTACTACATCATTGTCGTCGCGCGCGCGCTGCGACGAGAGGATCGAAATTTGAAGCGAGCGGCCGTGCAAAAGCAGACAATGGGTTTAAGAACTCTACGCGAGATGTTCGTGTTTCTCATATTGTGTCTTTTGATGGCATTGGTGACATTTCCATTATTACATTTTCTTCCATTGACATGGCGGGCATGCTCGTATCTGGGGATCGTACCGGGAATATTTTACTCTTTGACGCGATTCTTTTGCTATCGCGTTCTTATCATGCGGACCAGAGCCGTGCAAGGCCTGATGCCTCAATGGTTCACGACTGCGTTACAGTCTGCACGCCTCGCCACATTAGGTGTATTCCCCATCATCGTCGGGGCTGGGCTGTATGCTTCTGGAAAGCTCGTCTTTCGCGAGCAGCATTGCACGCAGCATATGGCTGGACCTGTACCCGTTGTAGGCGCAATCGTGGACGGCATGCTTTCTTTTTTGCTGCTTTTTCTTTTCTTGGTTCCCTTTGTGATAGAGATGAGGAGGACAAAAGGGGCAATGAGTACCCAAGAGAGAGGTCGTCTTCTTCGCGCAGCAGCGCGAAACTGGCTTTTATCAAGTTTTTCCATTGTAACATCTTCCATCTTTATGGTGGGCGTCACCGTGACAAGTCGGCGTGTTGCTCAAGACGACGATGCTGATTCGCAGCATTGGCGACTATTCACAGGCTATGGGAGTAGTCTCGACGTCCTCTGCAATACTTCCGCGCTCGTCATGCTCTATCAGCGGCTCATTTTTAGAAAGGACGTCCAAACACGACTACAAGCAACGGCTGTTGCTCCAACTTCTGCAGGGACAAGCACGGGTCAGTGAGACCATTGTCCAAAAATGATTTGGAGGCTGTCATGAGTTTGAGGGTCTTCCTATTATGATTAGTGAACCTTAATTTGCTTGACTTTCCAACCAACTTTTCCACTTGACTTTGCCATTGCCAGCCTAAGTAACTGACGCTGTAACGGCTATCGGTTGCAGCGACCTTTTTTTTTGGTACTTCAAACAGCATCCTTTCGACATCTAGCATGCTGGCGACCGAGCATTGCGCGTATCCAGGGGAACAAGCAGACATGATTCGCTGGGTCATGCGTGCGCCCGGGCGCAGCCATGGGCTCTACGGCGTCGCACGACAGGGCGTCGACGGTGCTCTTGGCGAACACAACGACGCCGGCGTCATTTGAAGCGGTTCTACGCATCTCAACCGGCATCTCAATTCTAACATGCGTGATTCTAGTGTACTACATCATTGTCGTCGCGCACGCGCTGCGACGAGAGGATCGAAATTTGAAGCGAGCGGCCGTGCAAAAGCAGACAATGGGTTCAAGAACTCTACGCGAGATGCTCGTGTTTCTTATACTGTGTCTTTTGATGGCATTGGTGACATTTCCATTATTACATTTTCTTCCATTGACATGGCGGGCATGCTCGTATCTGGGGATCGTACCGGGAATATTTTACTCTTTGACGCGATTCTTTTGCTATCGCGTTCTTATCATGCGGACCAGAGCCGTGCAAGGCCTGATGCCTCAATGGTTCACGACTGCGTTACAGTTTGCACGCCTCGCCACATTAGGTGTATTCCCCAGCATCGTCGGGGCTGGGCTGTATGCTTCTGGAAAGCTCTTGTTCCGCGAGCAGCATTGCACGCACGATGTGGCCGGGTTTGTACCCGTTACAGGCGCGATCGTGGATGGCATGCTTTCTTTTTTGCTACTTTTCCTTTTCTTGGTTCCCTTTGTGAAGGAGATGAGGAGGACAAAAGGGGCAATGAGTACCCAAGAGAGAGGTCGTCTTCTTCGCGCAGCAGCGCGAAACTGGCTTTTATCAAGTTTTTCCATTGTAACATCTTCCATCTTCATGGCGGGTGTCCCCGTGACAAGTCGGCGTGTTGCGCAAGACGACGATGCTGATTCGCAGCATTGGCGACTGTTCACGGGCTACGGAAGCAGTCTTGACGTCCTTTGCAATGCTACCGCGCTCGTCATGCTCTATCAGCGGCTCATTTTCAGAAAGGACGTCCAAACACGAAAACCATCCACGGCTGTTGCTCCAGCTTCTACGGGGACAAGCACGGGTCGATGAGGCCGTTTTCCAAAAACCAGCAGGGCAGACGCGGTCTTGGAATGAAACGCTGTATAACAACATGTAAGAATAATAAAAGTTGATAGATTGACTCAACAGTTCCCAGGACGCTGACGTGATCTCCCCTTCCGCCTTGGTTGAGTCACGGTAGCCACCACCTCAGCTAAAAAGTTGTAAATAGAGCCGTTGACGCTCTTTTTGGCCGCAGTGCTGCGGCCTAGCTCACGGTCAGTCTGAGCCCGGCTGCGCCGCTAGAGCTGGGTTACGGTTCACGCGAGACAGAGCGGCTGTGGCAAATGCGTTTCAAATTTGGGTTGTGGTAGTACTAAAGCGGGACAAAAGGCGTAGCGGTTGGGACAAGAGAATGCAGGGTAGTGTGGATGACAAAGGCGCAATTCTCGGCGGCCGCAGCAAGATGTCGTTCGTACCTCCGCGGAATGTGACCTCGACGGTGTTTCTCGAGGACATGGCGATGCCGGACGACTTTCGCTCGGTGTACGTGATGTCCTTGGTGCTCTCTGCGCTGGGCATGGTTCACGGGGCGATATGTGCGAGGATTGTGTGGCGCGCGTACACCAAGGCCGTGCGTAACGTGAGCAGAGTGATCGCACAGCAGACGCTGCGCGACCTGCTAGGGCTCATGGTGAGCAGCATGCTGATGAATGGCGCCAATTTCGCCCTTTCAGCAATTCCGTATTCATGGCGAGCGTGTGCATATCTTGGAGGAGTTCCTGCATGCACGTACGTGTTCACGCGATGTTTCTATTACCGTGTTCTTCTTGCACGGGCCGAATCGGTGGAGAGTGTCATGCCAAGCTGGTACCTCTTTTTACTCGAATATCCCTTGAGGTTTGGTGCAAACGCCATTCTTTTGGTTGTAATTCCGGCAAGCATTTCATTTTCAGGAAAGCTTATTTTCCAGGAGGGCATTTGCACGCAGCAGGTCAATGGTTTGTTCATATTGGTGTGTAGCTTTGTGGATAGTCTCTTTTCCGCGACGATGCTGATTATTTTTCTAGTACCTTTGTTGCGGCAGAGTAGGTCTTATTTGAAGCCTGGAACGAGCGAGGGCAAGGAGAGTTTGACACGTGTCGATGCTACGGCCGGAGCGCGGCTCCGGCGCGCAGCCGTGCATGCCTTTGCCTTTTCATCTTTTTCGATTCTCTCAAGCTTTGTTTTCCTCAGTCTTCATGCCCCCATGTACAATGAAGAAGCTCTCGAAAAGGTGGAAAATCAGCACTTTCGACTCTATACCGTGTACGCGTCGAGTATTGATTCGACGATCAACTCGATTGCACTGTTGCTGCTCTATCGAAAGCTTGTCTTTGGCAAGAGATCGCGCAGAGTGTCTCACGCAGGGAAAGGGGCTGCTCAACGCACACGAGCAACCATGGCCACTCGATACGATGAGCGAAGCGACGTTGAGCATTCGGCAACCACGGGTGTTTCGGAGAGCCTCGGGACTATTTCAGAGGGGACGCCAAGTCATGGTGCGCGTATTGAGAGCTCTTCCTGAGTCTCTTTGTGGACGTCATGGCTCGTATTAACAGCACAAAAGAGAGAGGGAGACAGAGTTGACTCTTGATGAGTTTCTTTACTTTTGCAACGTTTGAGTCAAGAGCAAGAGGACCAAAGGGTGAAAAACCAACCGGAGAACAAGCACTTTGCGAACTCTCTTTACGCCGTAGCTACACGCCGCCTTTTGGTTCCCTGAAACATCAGATGAGACGGCGTCCAATTCAAGCAATTTATCCACATACGCAACATTGACGTTTGTCGTCGCAGAAAATCAGAGCTCGACAGCAACGGTGTCCAGTGCTCGCCTGCAAGGGTGTGTGACTCAGCTAGGTCGCAAGCCACGCATCGAGTCCTTTTTTGAAAATTATAAGCAGGACTTTTCTTTGTAGTGGCTGCCTTCTTTGCAGCAGCGCAACGCATTATTACCGCAACGCGTTTTTGAAATTTGCACAACGCATTTTCAAGTTTGCGCAAGATAATGAGGAAGCCGTTGACCGGTACTGACGACCTGGTACAGTGGAGACGTTCAAGCTTCTCGGGTGCGAAGTTGAAGCGAGCGGCGCGTCCAGGAGCATGACCTGAACAGCACGATGCCCTTTGTCGCCATACGTACGGAGAATGCGACCCGGTTGTACCCAGACGTGCCGGCGCCAGCGAATGTGCTGCAGCTGGAACTGATTGTCAAATGGGGGAACTCCTTGGCGGGCTTCCTTTTCTTGTTTCTCACAATCATCGTATGGCGCGCTTATCGAAAAAGTGCAGAGAAGGCAAGGCATATTCTACGTGAAGTGCTTGGGTTGACGGTGTCAAGCATGGTGGTCAACTTTATGGTTGCAGGAATGACCTTATTCTGCCGCGACTGGCGCAGTTGCGCCATTTTCGGAACGCTGCCACCATCCGTGTATGCGATTTCGCATTTTTTCTGCTACCGAGTGCTCGCGTTGCGCGCCATGGTGGTTCAGGATCTCATGCCAAAGTGGTACAGGAAGATACTCGTCTTGCTGCGCGTGGCGATGTTTGGCATTTTCCCGCTCAACATCTTGTCATATGTAGCGTTTTCGGGCAAGTTGCTTTTTGCAGAAGGTATTTGCATCATGGACCTCGATGAGTCCTTGCCACTTTGTCTTGCAGCAGTGGACAGCACGCTCTCCGGTACACTCTTGTTCCTCTTTGTCTATCCTGTGTGCAAGGAGAGTCAAAGGGTCGCGACGGCGTCGAATGCAGCCCATTCGCACGCGAATGAAAGCAGGCAAAAGATGCAAAGTATGGCGCTTCAGAACCTCGCGCTCTCGTCGTTGCCAATCATTACGACGCTTGCTTATCTTGTGACCATCGCAACAGCAAGGGCAACGGACGAGACAAACCAGCACTACCACTTTGCTCTGCCAATTGGGCTTTTATTTGATACTTTGGTGAACACCCTGGCTGTCTTCGCATTGTTCCGAAAACTGGTTTTTCCCAAGACATTTGGCACTTTGAGATATAGGACGCAAAGGAAAGGCACGCATAACTCTTCAATGAAAAGAAGTCATTCGAAACCTGTGTCGACCTGAGCGTCAATGTGAACTCGGCATGAAAAGAAAGGGCACTGCCCATGGCAAAGGTGAAGCGCGCGCAACTCTGGGATGGATTGGATTCAATCTTTGTCCGTGAGCGCCATTGTAGACTCGGGCATGAGAGGAAAGCTTCAGAAATGAGGTCCTTTGCCAGCCTATACTAGAAAAAAAAAAAAAGTTAGGGCAAGATAGAGATGAACTTTGATTGTGTAGCTGTTGGGCAAGTCAGGGCAAGATAGAGATTAATATTGATGATTTAGCTGTCGGGCGCGGGCCATTTGAGCTGCAAAGAACGACAAGAAGCTCACTTTCTCGTCGTGTGCAACTCAATTTTGTTTTTTTAAAAGGCGAGTTCAGGTTCAGGAGTGGGAGCTGAGATCAACGACGCCAAAGGAGCGAAGTCGTGCTGTAAACCCATGGCAATCATCCACGCCAGGTCCCCCACCAGCTCAGATATGAGGTTTTTGCCAGCAAAGAGATTATGGCATTGCGGGCGGCATGCATGCGTGGCCAGAGTGCCAACCACTTGAACGCATGTTCATGACAAGATCAAGTCCTTTTCTTTCTTTCAACAAGTCTCTGCAGCCACTGCTTTTGATCGCTGTGACCCCTTTCTACACGCTGACTCGACTCTGCATCGCGTTACAGCTGTTATTAGGGACACCCAATCTTCCTTTTGCCAGAGTAACGAACGTTTACATTTATCTTTGCGGAAGATCGCTCACTCGAATCTGCGACAATCGACTTGCATTTTCGTGAACTGGAGCGAATAAAGCCAGTGGTGCATGAGTCTCTTTTCTTGTGTAGGACGCGCTCCGGGGGTAGCGTCGACGAATCGCCGAATAAAAGGTCGACTTTGAAGTCGTAATGACGTGAACTTTGGGATCCCAACGGATATTTATTTTTTAGTTAATCTCCATCTGTCGAGTACAAGTGAACAGAAAGTAATTGCAAGAGGAATCATGTCGTTCGTGGCGGACAGGAGCGAGGATGGCACGCGAGTTCTTGGCGACTTTGAAGCGCCGGAGAACTTTGTCGTGATGCATGAGGTCTCGCTGATATTCAATGCAATTGTATCCATCCTCTTTGTTGCATGCCTTCGGTTGGTCTGGCGAACGCTACGTCGGAGCAAAGGCAATGCAAGACGGGCAATGCGTGAGCTCATGGGCCAAGTGACCATGGCTCTGCTCGTTCCCATTTGGGCAACCTCGCTCATTCTCGTGGACGGGCAGTGGCAAGCGTGCGCGTACCTGGGAACCATTGGTGGCTCGTTTTACGTGATGCAGCATTTCTTTTGCTACCGCGTGCTCGCGGTACGCGCCGAGTCCGTATTTAATGTGATGCCACGATGGTACGCATTGCTTCTTCGTGCCGTGTGGTTCTGTTTGTATGGGTGCTATATCGTTTGCATCTTGACATATGTTGGTTTTTCGGGCAAGCTCTATTTCAAGCAAGAGTATTGTGCGGTTCGTCTAAATCGGGCCTTGCCGCTCCTCCTTGGCGTGGTAGACTGTACGCTGTCTACAACCCTCTTGATGCTCTTTGTTCTCCCAGTGTTGCGACAAGCCAAGATCATGCGAGAAGGATCAACGGGCGACAACTCGGGTCGGAGCGCTTTGACCCAGGTGGCGAGGCGAAACCTCTTTTACTCATCAGTCCCGATTCTGTCCACAATGGTGTACCTTGTGATCCTCGTTGCCACCAATAACGTTGACGCTTACAATGACCCGGACATGCAGTACACGAGCTATTTTCCCTCAATCGGCGCCAGCATCGACTCTCTCCTCAACATCTCCACCATGCTTCTCATGTTCCGCAAGATCATCTTTCGCCCAGCGTCGGGGGCGAGGACTAGCTGCGGCGGGGCTGCCCGACACGGCGCCAGCATGCATGCGTCCTCCTCGAAGGCCGTGCCGATGGAGTCGTGCTGACGGACGGCCGAGCAAATCTCGGTCCATGCAATCAATCATCCATGGCCGTCCATTGCCGCCGGTTAATTCGCGGGAGGCGAAACCTGCCGCTCGCGACACGGCGTGGCGAGGCCCGTCCTGGCGTCCTGGCTGCACATGGCTGCAGCCTCGCTCTCCAGGTAGAACCCGCGCAGCCTTGAGCCGCCCTCGGCCGCTGAAGAAGGACGCGGCGACGTCGTCGCCGGACCGAGGCCGCGCCCAGGAAGGAAGACTGCGGGGCATCCCGCCGGGCCCAGCTCGCGCTTCCCTCCCTGTGCTGCACGCGCGGCGGCCGCGCTGTGGAGACAATGCGCGTGCGCGCGCGCGCCGCGCCGCCGTCTGCGGGCGCGGCAGGAGCTGCGGCACGTGCAGCGCGGCGCGTGCAGGAAGGCGCCGCGCCGGGCCCGAGACCGGCACGGACGACACGCCGCGCGTATGTGTGTGCGTGTGCGCGCTGGTTGTGTGGGTGTGCGTGTTTGCGCGCGTGCGGCCTGAAGGCGGCGACGAAGGCGCGGTCGGATCGGCCGATGGCGGCGAGGAGGGGACCTAGCTAGCTAGCTACCTACCTGTGAGCAGAGAGCGGAAGCCACGAATCGGGGCGGGCTCGAGGGGCAAAACGAATTTGCGAGGGAATTCGGAGTTCGGAAAGGGAGTGAGCGAAGGGATTTTTTGTCGAGATGGAGCTCGCCAAGAAGCTGCGCGTCGACACGCATGAGGTCCATAGAGAGGCGGAGTCGGCGGGGTTCATGAAGGCGTTTATGAAGGGACAGCTGAACAAGGAGGAGCATACGGCGTACCTTGTGCAAATGTATCACGTGTACGTGGCACTCGAGGCCGCGTACGACGAGGCCGTGCAGACCTCGAGCGATAAGGAAAAGCTGCAGACGCTGTACTTTCCCGAAGAGCTCAGCCGCGTCAAGTCCCTCGAGGAGGACCTCGAGTTCTTTCTCGGCAAGAACTGGAAGTCCAACGACGCCATTGTCAACCCCTCGCCCGCCGCCAAGACCTATGCCGACCGCATGACCGAGCTCGGCCAAAAGGACGCGCTCTTGCTTATTCCCCACGCCTACACGCGCTACCTGGGTGATCTCTCGGGCGGTCTCATGCTCGGCGAGATGGCGCGCAAGACGCTCCAGCTCAAGGGCAACGAGGGTCTTGCCTTTTTCACCTTTGACAACGTCGAGGAACCCGACGCGTTCAAGAACGAGTACCGCGCACGGCTCAATGCTCTCGATCTCTCCGAAGAGCGCATCGCCGATATCACCGAGGAGACCATCAAGGCCTACAAGTACAACATTGGTCTCTTTCGTGAACTTGATGCCCAATTCGGACTCAACGAAGACGGCATGCACGAGGAAAAAGCCGCCATTGCCGATGCCGAGTCCTCGAACGCCTGCTGCATTGTCATGTGATTGAAAATCATTTTTGTTTTTCTTTGTTTTTTGATCAAATGCAAGTGATTGTCCGCACATTTTACGCATGGTGGCTCGTGTCTTGCGAAATAAATAGGTATACTAACGATGATGCTTCAAACAATGAAACTCTTGAATCTTGGAATGAAACAACAAAAATGAAATGACAAATGATGATAGCCAAATCGGATTCGTCGGGACCGTGCGCACTGTGGACAATGCGCACGTTCGCCATCTAGACAGAACGGCCCGTATGCGGGTTGAAAAGGTACTTTGATGCGAAGAGCGATGACGATTTGTCAAGGAGTAACATAAATGCAAACAACAAAGCTTTTTCATGACATCAAATCAATTTTGAAATGAAACAACAAAAATGAAATGACAAATGATGATAGCCTAATCGGAATCGTCGGGACCGTGCGCACTGTGGACAATGCGCACATTCGCCATCCAGAGAGAACGGCCCGTATGCGGGTTGAAAAGGTACTTTGATGCGAAGAGCGATGACGATTTGTCAAGGAGTAATTGCAAACAACAAAACTCTTTCATGACATCAAATCAATCTTGGAATCAAACAACAAAAATGAAATGACGGAGACACATAACAGATGATGAGAATAGCCTAATCGGAGTCGTCGCTCGAAGAGTTGGGACCGTGCGCACTGTGGACAATGCGCACGTTCGCCATCCAGAGAGAACGGCCCGTATGCGGGTTAAAAAGGTACTTGCGAACACGGCCATCGTTGGTGACAACCTCGTGCTCTTCGTACTCCATGGCCTCGCGCGTAGTAAGCTCGGTGATACGAGGCGCAGCGTCGCCAGGAAGATGCTTTTTGGCCATGCCATGGCTGAGATCGCTGACAGTGGCCGCAAGCATGGCATCCTTTGTTGGCAGCATCGTCTTGTCGCCCTTGAACTTGATGCAGCATGGGCAAAGGCAGGCCAACAAGTGCAAGCAGCAAAAAACGCGCGTCATGGTCACCTCTTCGGCATGGATACGCGTCATGGCGATGCGAGAAAGACGGCGCGCCTCGGGTGAGAGATCCTCGTCCTTGGCGTCCGTAATGTGCGTGAAGAAGACGTTGCGCACAATCCACATGGCCGCGCGCTCGCCCATCAAGGCACGACGCACGACAGCATGCACGACGCTGTACACGCAGCCGCAGCACAGAAGCGTCGCACCAATGATACTGGCCCACAGGACAACAGCACCGACCGCAAAGCTTTGCGTATCGACAGCGTTGTCAAAGTAGACCTCGAGCTCGGTATCGACAACGTAACCAGAACCCTCGACAGCCTTTTCGTTGAGATCGTCAACGTTAAAGCTGGCAGGACCAATATCGCGCGACTCGTCGAGCACGTACAAGGTGACGGTGTCCTCGCGACGCGCAGCAGGCACAATGTAGTGGAGATGCTGCAACGCATAATTGAGCGAAGTGACCGTTCCCGTAAGGCCAATGAGGGTGTCACCCTGCGACGAAGAGGCCTGGTTGACGGAAAACCGAAGCGTCGGAAGCGAACGGTTCACATCCTGAAAGGAAAGCTGACCACTCGAGGGCGTCGAGAGAACGAGATCCATGACACGTGCATCACCATCGGAATCGGCAATGGAAATGTAGGTGGTGTCGCCATTGGAATCGGTCCAGGAAACGGCAGTGTCGACAGCCCTTACGACGCCAGAGAGGTTGGCGGCCGGAATGATGATCTCGGGCTCATCGTTGATGTTGATGACGTGCACGCTGGCGCCAGCAAGGGGCTCGCTGGTGAGGTTTCCCACCACGAGACTGACCATGAGCTCCACGGGGCAGCCCTCCGAGACATCAGCCCCGCAGCCGCCCATCGCATTGCCCTCGAGATCCGCTGTTGTCAACGCGTCGCCAAACGCCGACGGCATCGTGTTGTAATAACCGTTGCACAGCGGACCCTCGCACGGAAAGGTATCGATGCCATCATCCTCGTTGATGCAATACGAGAACGACCAGGCATTGACAACATTGCTCTCGGTCGAGATGGCAGGACCACAAATCGGCCACTCGTTCGCGCTAAAATAGTCCGTCGCGGGCATCAGGTACACGGTCAGCGTGGCATCATCAACTCCTGCGTACGTCTCGCCCTCCACAAGGGGAATCGTCAGCTCCTCGTCCAGGTAAAAGATACCCTCGGAAGCCGGCGGCAGGGAATCAATCAAGAACGACTTGGCGCGCGGGCACAGGGAGCTGTCGAAACGCTCGCAAAACTCGTCGCTACCAGAGAGCGTGATCTCAAGCGCCGTTTCCTCGTACGTAATGAGGTCCGTCTGCTCCGTCATGGTCAACACATTGGTCACCGTTGTCGTCACCGTTCCCGTAGGGCCCACTTCTGGGACTTCATCCGTAGCATAGAATTGGAAAGTCGAGTTGCCAAGGATTGCTGACGCACCGCCATCCACACCTGCCGGACACGGGTTCTCCGCGCCATCGTACGAAAGGCAAGCCTCAAAGCAAAGATAGACTTCCACCACACCATCAGAAGAAGACGACCATATCGGGGCGTCAGCGGACGTGAACGTCGTGTTGACCGTGATCTCGGTCATGGTGCTCGAATCATACGGCGGACAATGAAGCGTGGAATTCGGACGAAAAAGAACACCAAGCTTGACCGCGTCCGCAGGCGCAAGAACCGTCACGCTGTCGATCCCACCCAGGGTAGTGCACGAATTGTCCAGCAAAGTCTCATCCTGGGTATCCAGCACGTCATCCGAATATTGCACTTGGCGCGTCGCGCAATCCGCGTCCGTCACGCTAAACGTCAAGAGCTGCGCGCCGGCCTGCGGGGTGTGAGCAGCCGTCTCGGTGCCGACCGTCTGCTCCGGAGCATCGTTCGTGCCAACCGCCTCGGGCGACAGGGTTGCCGCAGCCGACGTCATCGAGCCGTCCGAGCCAGTCACCGTGAAGAACGTCGTGTTCGACCAGCCCCAGTCGTCCACCACGCCGTTCATCCACTGCAAATCGTTCACATCAGGATTCACAGACGCCGGAGCCGTGATCACGTTGCCATTGTAGCGAAACGAGTTGCCCAGAAAATCGCCATCCGTAGAACTCGTCAACGTGTACGTCATCGTCTCGGTGTCGAAAAACACATCGTCAAAATCAAACACCGCCTTGGTCAAATCCACAGCCGTGTATTCATCCTCCGAAAACGTCTGACGCACAACATCGTTCGCAGGCACCGGACCCGAGTTCAACAATTTCGCAGCAAAGTTGGCAGCGATCTCCGTGCTGCCCAATGACTCATTGTAAAAAGAGAAATGCAAAATGTCGCCGGGGAAAGAGTGGTAAGGAGTGGCGCCGGTGTTGAGCCCAGAGAGTGTAAACGGCGAAGATCCCAGGCGCAGGACGTGCGAGGAGTCGAAGTTGGAGAAAGTAATGAGATTTGTCTCAAATGGGCTCACAGTTGTGGGAGATGCATCATCTGCCTCCTGGATGGAGAGTGTGAACTTATTGCCTGTCAAGGTTTCTGCTACGAAGACAACATGATAAAGCTCGCCAGCAACAATTGTAGTCGAATCAAATTCGATGGTAGTGCACGCAGAATCAGCGGTACCACGACGATATTCCAACTCGAAGCGGTCGGCATTCTCGTTGTAGAGAAGCTGCATGCCGTAATTTCTGGCAGATGTTGTGCAATCCCAGCTATAAGAGTCTCCAAGTGTCGATGAATCCTTTTCTTCACCAATCTCGAGCAGCACGTATTGGTTTGAAGTGCCATCGGTTGACGAAAAGCTCGGCCTGATCCAAAATTCGAGCGTGAAGTCGGTGACGCCACTCAACTCATCAAGAAGAAGCTCCGCGGTTAAAGCACTCTTTGCCGAGTCATCGAGGGTGAGGTTGGTGCCGGATCCAGAGGCAAGGTACCTCGCGCCAACGGAGTGCATGCCGTTGTAGGCGTACTCGAAGACGGTGCCGTCGCCATCAGTGTAAGTTGGGCATTTCTCCAAAGTAGCCCAGCTGCTCGGGTAGGTGAGTCCTCCGAGGTAATCTTCGGTGACGCTGTCGGCAAAGGCCCTCGCCTTGCACTCTGCCTGGCTAAACGTGAACTCCGTCAGCAGGTTATCCTCGTACCTCGCCGCCTCCACGCCGCTGTTCGCTACCGCCACGACGGCGGCCACGACGGCCAGCGCTGCCCGTCGCACGCCCATCTTCCCCCTCCCTCTTGTCCTCTCCCGGCTTTCCTCCTTCGCTCTTGCTCCTCTCGCTCCTCTCGCTCCTTCCCTCGCGCAGCGGCTCCGCGCTCTGCGTCTCCGCGCGCGGCCGCTGCCGCCGCCGCTGCTGCCGCCGCTGCTGCTGCCTGGCTCGCGCGGCGCGGCGCGTCGCGGCTGCCCGGCGCGCGTGTGCACGTGCGAGCGAGCGCGCGAAAAGTTTCTGCTGCCAGCTGCTGCTGCACGCGCCGGCGGGGAAATCGCGCGCCGGGGAAACTCCGGCGCGAGCGCGCGCCGGAGAGAGAGAGAGAGGGCGCCGCGCGGCCCGGTCTGCGCGGCCTCGCTCGCAGCCTGGGTCCGGACTGCTCTGCGCCGGCAGCGGCGGGAGGGAAGCGGCGGCCGGGCCGGACGCGCGGGCTGCGCGGGCTGCGGCGGAGGGCAGGGATGGCCGCGGCGGAGGGGTGGGATGGCAGTCGGGAGGAGAAGCACGTGCACACCTGTTTGTTTTTCCGTGAGGAAAGCCGGGTCCAGTGACGGCGAGTCGTGGCCGGCGCTGTACCTCCAATTGCCCCGAGAATTGCATAGTTGGAGAACTAGTCGCGACTAGTTGAGAACTAGTTTCGACTAGTTTGACGCCGCCGGGGTCGCGATGCCAAGCACAAGGGTCTTGCGCAGAGCCAAGGCCCGTGCGGACTCTGCGGCGCCGCGCTTCGTGGGGCGGCCGAGCGGTGATCGTCCAAGACCCCGCACTTGCTTGCCTCAGCATGCGTCTCAGCAAATCGCCGTTGTCTTGAAGTGCAGGGAAGGCAGCAGATGGTGCGTCTTGTCTCTTTGTCGCGATGCAACTCCGCGCGCGCCGCTACAGCTGCCTGCGCAGCCGGCCGTGCAAGTAAAGAGGCGCACGAGGGCTAGCGAGCGAGCGCAGGTCTTGCCGCGCGTCGCTCTCGCAAACCATTGGACTCGCTTCGTCTAAAAGTCTGGGCGACTCTCTTGTGCAAGTAAAAAGGCAAGTTGCAGAGTGGCAAGCTGCTTGGAGGGGACCAAGCTAGCGCCCCTGCAGTGCAAATGGCAGCGTGCGTGGACTACCTGCGCATCTCGTTGGCATGACAAGTGGCCCTCTAGACCTTGCGCAGGATATTACATGTCAGTCTTTCAAGATCAAGATCAAGGCCGCGGCCGAGCCCAAGAGCTCAACCTCTCGAGAACCTCTCACTCCCAGCGCCGCACGCCGCATTTGCCTGCAAGTTGGTGCCACCACATCTCCAGCGAGGAGGGCACGGGCACAAGCGTGCACACCGTACAAGTTTTGGGGAGATCCGACTCAAGGGAGTGAATCGAACAAGGACTATGGCAAGAGGAAACGTACTCCAAAAAGATGCAAGTAAATTCAAAGAAAGACTTGCCAGAGATGTTTAAGAACGCAAAGCGTCCAAGTTGTCCTCGCTAATCAAACACCCGCCAACCATCTCTCTGGTGCCGTTCACAGCGATTTGACTGTTCTCGTTGGCAATGTGGATTGATTCCTTCTCCACACGGTATGTCGAACGACGTTTGAGGTTTGGAGCTAGTTTCGAGTCTGCTTCGCGGATGAAGCTCGCGCTGTACGGGAGAAATGAGCTGCTTCTCGTGCCACGGCTGCGCTCAAGGCTGCGGCGAAGGCTGCGCAGGCTCGGCTTCGCTGCGCTCCAGTATTCCGCGTGCTAGCGCGCAGTATGTCTTGCTAATGGCGCGGAGATCGGTGGGGCTGTATCTGCATTCATCATGCAAACGGGCGAACAGGGGCAAACGGCCGAGTCGGACGTAAATTGCTCTCGGGTTCGGCACTATGTGCCCGTCGGGATGCAGTACGCGGAAGAGTTCCATACCCACGGACGTCTGCTCAGCTCTTGTCATTCGACCGCGTTTGAGCTTGTTCCTGGGGAGCGGCGGCAGGGTGGCCGACATCGACAAGACGTCGTCAAGCGTCAGGATGTCGAGGACTTCAAAGGATCCGAAATAGTAGAGGACGTGGTTGTACACATCCAGGTTCGCGACGATAGCAGCGACAGAGGCACAGGCGTATTGCCTGGCGAGATGCGCCGCCGGTTGCCCTCGGAAGGTCTCGTCGGGGAGCCCGGTGGCGATAGCGAGCGACGCGCATGTCCACTCCTCATCGCAAAGCCGCAGCTCCAGGGGCTCAAGCTCGTGTCCTTCTTGGATAGAAAGCACCGTCACAAATGCGAACAGGGGATGCATGGGACTCGAACTGGATACCGCCATCACGTCCCTGCTCAGCTGACGCTCTGCGTCGAGATCAGCTGCCGTCGTGCACCAACCACAGGTCAAGCGCGCCCGGCTTCCTCTTTGCAATCACCAGCAGCCGCTTCGTGCCGTGCCGCCCCGGATGTGGGCGCGGTGCGCCAGCTGATGCCACGCGCCAGTTACGTGTTTGGTGAGCTCGTCGCTCTCTTGACGTGTCACCGCTGGTCCAAATTGGCCTACCCGCTCAGAGCGAGGCCCAGGCGATCGAAGTATGGCGATGCGTGCTGGAGACCGCGTCAAGGGCTCCTTCCTTTTCGCGACCGGCGCAACGTCCTCGACGAAGAGGAGTCTGGGAGCGCGGAGTTTCGAAATCGAAAGGTAACATTCTTTATGGAAATATGAAAAGGTTCGCAAAAGAAGAATCGCTCTCACTTCTCTCCACGAAATGTCTCTCGACAATATGTGGCCATAAAATTGAAAACTAAGACGGAGATGCCGCGAATGTCGGCGACGCTGTACTGGTCTGCGTAAAATGCCCACGGGGTTTCCATGCGACGCTTCGCGAAGGGCGCGTGCGGCCATCCGGCGCCTTGGATACGATGAAAGTACGCCAGTGCCAGCTCACGGTGCCGAGCAGCAGTCTCCCGGCCGCGGTCAAGCTTGTTCACGGGCATGGGCGGCAGATCGGCCGCAACCTCGAGCACGTAATCGAGCGACCAGAGGGCCAAGACATCCCAGGACCCGACGAAGTAGAGCACATGATTGTACTCGTCCAGGTGCCGCAAGATCCCCAGCCCGTTCGTGGGTAGGACGCAGGCGATCAAACCTTCCAATGGCACGCGCTCAACGAGCGCGCGGTCGACCTCCAGAAACTTCGCCATCGAATCGCGCGTCTCGTTCGGCAGACGAGGGTGCATCTCCACGATCTGAACTGTGTGTGCATCCTCAAGTGTAGTAAAGGCGAAAAAGAGTGGGAGCACCGTGATAACCGCGGCATGTGTCGCCATGATTCCTTTTCTTCTTTCGGTCAAGATTCAGTCGTACCACCGTCCAGACTTGACTTTGGTCATATACTGTTTGAGCTCGCCCTACGAGTCAAGAGGGCGGTGAGGTGGGGGTCAATTTCGTGCGACAAGGCAACGCAGCGAATGGGGGAGAAAAGAGAAAAAGAGGAAATGCTGTCTTTCGTAACTACATACTACTCGAGACGCCGAGCGCGCTTCCAAGGCCGCGCACGAGGCCCGAGCCTTTCGCCGCTCAACCCTCCACATGCGCTGTAGTAAGCCATCGTGATGCCTCGAATGTCGGCCGGGCTTTGATTGAAAGTACCCCAGAAGAACTGCCACGGGTACTCGAGAAACGACGTCAGGCTTGTCTTCCGCATGGCCTTGGTCAGTTCCTTGTACTGACCAGCGAGCATTGCATGCGTCGCCGCAGACTCCTTTGGGGCCTCGTTGATGTCCTTCGGCGGCGACGGCAGTCTGGCCGCTCGCGTCAACACATCTTGCAACGACCAGGTGGTGATGACCTCGACGGAGCCGTAAAAGTAGAGCACGCGGTTGTAGTGCTCGAGGCACCGAAGTACCTCCGCGAAATGTCGCGAGACATTTCTTGCGACCAGCCTCAGCAGCGGCATTGGCGGCGCATCGAGTCGATCCGCAGGCTCGCGCAACGAGGTACGAATGCTCTCCTCGTCCCGGGCATCAAGTCGGAGAACCTCGTTGTTTGGCCCTTCGACAACATCTACGCAAGTATCCAAGAACTTGCGCAGGGATTCCTGCAGCTCACGCCTCCGATATTCCTCCATCTCAGCCCGTGACGCTCGGGCACGACCTGGAAGCGGCGGCTTCGGACTCGGAGCCGTCGCTGCCCTCGACTTGATCATTTCCACTTATGTAGCGGACCACGCCATACTCCAGCAGGTTGCATGCCGCCCCCGAGGCGCGGGGTGGGACGATGCGGACCACGTCCTTCGCCTTGACGCCGTGCGTCTCGAGGATGGCCAGAACGGCATCGTCTGTGAGCGCACGAGCGAGATCTCGCTGACCTCTGGCATGCAGTGACTTGTAGAGCAAGAGACGGAGGCGTCCTACGCCCTTGGGTGCGGTGGCGGGCCGTCGGCGGCGCTGGCACGATCGACAGAGCCGCCACCGCTTTCGAATGGCCGACGGCGTGAAGTCGGCGGAGTACGCAGCGCACTGTCTACAATAATACCTGCCTCCTGTGGCCTCGAAGGGCGGAGCAGCTTCTTTCGGCCGGAGCATGCAATCGCGCATGATGCTTGCCTTACAAGGAGACGTTGATTCTTTCCGAGTACGACGTTTGCATTTCCACTTATGCATGCCTGCGTTGTCTGGTACGTGGAGCCCGAGGCCGCTTTACCGCGCCAGCCAGCAAGCCAGGTTACTCGGTCTCAGATCGCGTTTAAAGGGCCGCGTGGACCAAATTTCTCCTGGGCCCCAACAGAACAGAACGGGCCCAGTACACACCAGAGAACGGAGCGGGAATGGGCCAGCACGCGAGAATCCAGGGTCCGTGCGCATAATGTACCTTTTTTTTGCAGCAATGCTGCAGAGCGGGAAGCAACTGCAAATGCAATGACACCTACATTTCCCTCAGCTATGAGGAATACAGCAGCGCCTATTCGCCATGACAGTACCATCGGCGTTACAAGAGTTGCTCGGTGCCTTTGACCAAGGAGAGTTCTCTCAAATTTCCCACCCGCCTTCTTTTTACATGTAA
Organism: Aurantiochytrium sp. KH105; assembly: GCA_003116975.1. Classification (NCBI taxonomy): domain Eukaryota; class Bigyra; order Thraustochytrida; family Thraustochytriidae; genus Aurantiochytrium; species Aurantiochytrium sp. KH105. Next base: position 238,790 of record BGKB01000092.1, read on the forward strand.
GAATGACTGCTTGGGAAATTTGACCCATTGAGTTGCTGAGGGCTCCGAGGCTGGCCCAATTGCTCCAACGGCGAACAAGAGTTGGAAACAGATGGAAGAGTTAACGTGTTGAGTTTCATTCTACTAGCTCGGCTCGCTCTCTTTGCCAGAACTCGAGCCAGAACTCGAGCCAATGTGTCAGGTCCGATGCGACCCTTCCTGCGCCAGCCTATCGGGCCCGACAGGCTTTGCCCTCAGGTCAGGAAACGCCCGCTTCGAAGGTTCTCTCAAATTTCCCACCCGCCCTCTTTTTACATGTAAGAATCACTGCTTGGGAAATTTGACGCTTGGGTCGCTGAGAGCCCCGGGGCTCCCAACTGCTCCAACGGCGAACAAGAGGTGGAAACAGATGGAAAGAGTTCATGTTGAGTGTCATTCTGCTAGCTCGGCTCGCTCTCGTTGCCAGAACTCGAGCCAGAACTCGAGCCAATGCGTCAGGTCCTTCCTGCGCCAGCCCAGCGAGTCAGACAGGCTTTGCCCTCAGACCAGGAAACGCCCGCTCCGAAGGTCCTCTCAAATTTCCCACCCGCCCTTCTTTTGCATGTAAGAATGGCTGCTTGGGAAATTTGACCCCGGGTTGCCGAGGGCTCCGAGGCTGGCCCAATTGCTTCGACGGTGAACAAGAGCTGGAAACAGATGGAAAGAGTTCATGCGTTGAGTTTCATTCTACTAGCTCGGCTCGCTCTCGTTGCCGAAACTCGAGCCAGAACTCGAGCCAATGCGCAAGGTCCGTTGCGACCCTCCTGCGCCAGCCCAGCGGGTCAGACAGGCTTTCGCTCAGTCCAGGAAACGCCCGCTCCGAAGGTTCTCTCAAATTTCCCACTCGCCCTTCTTTTACATGTAAGAATGACTGCTTGGGAAATTTGACCCCGGATTGCCGAGGCTGGCCAATTTGCTCCAACGGCGAACAATAGGTGGAAACAGATGGAGAGAGTTCATGTTGAGTGTCATTCTACTAGCTCGGCTCGCTCACGTTGCCAGAACTCGAGCCAGAACTCGAGCCAATGCGTCAGGTCCTTCCTGCGCCAGCCCAGCGAGTCAGACAGGCTTTGCCCTCAGTCCAGGAAACGCCCGCTCCGAAGGTTCTCTCAATTTTCCCACCCGCCCTCTTTTTACATGTAAGAATGACTGCTTGGGAAATTTGACCCCTTGGGTTGCTGAGGGCTCCGAGGCTGGCCTAATTGCTCCAACATTAATTGGCGACGACTCAGTCTCCCGTCTCGTCGCCGAGGCTAGAGTTCACCAGTGTGTCAAAGGTTTCATTCCCAATGAGAACCTCGGGCCTGTTACGAAGCATGGCAGCGTGCCGCGCCAAGTACGGACCAAATTCCGACGTGCACTGCGTCCCTTTGACGCCTTCCTTGATCTTGTGGACAGACTCCGCGGCGTCAGGCTCCTTGCCTTCTGGCTTGCTTGGCTCCTCGGACTTGTCAAGCTCTTCCTGTATGACGTCGGGGATGTCCGTCTCGGGGACCGCAGTAAACTTCGCTGGCCACTCCAAGTACTGGCCATTGACCTCCTTGAGTTTTATCAACGAGAAGCCTCGTGCGCCCTCCTGGAGGGCAGCAAGCATCAGACCAAGCTTGCGTTGATCGAGCTGCGAGGGCATGTTCACGCTCACCCCCTCCACAGTCTTCTTGACCTGGTTGCGCTTTCCCCGCTGAGGTAGGATCAGCCCTTTCAAACGAGTGGTCACCAGCTTGCTCAGCAGGCACATCCAAAACCTGAAATGCTTGATTGTGCTCTGTCTTGCAGTGAACAGATGGTCTTCGGAAACCTGCTTGCGGTGCACGGCGCTGTAGGCAAATGTCATGTCACTCATGTTCACATTTTCTAGCTTTAGCGCAGGGGCATCCTGGGTCATGCACTTTGGGTGCTGCATGAACTGCCCGTGATCTTTTTTGGTGTAAGCATCGGTCAGAATCAAGAGAGCGCGGATACGCTCGGCTCTGCGCTCGGCCAATACCGACTCGTCGAAGCCAGATTCCCCCTTCAGCCTGGCAACCATCTCGAGCTCTGTGTCTTGGTACTTCGAGAGGCCGAGGTAGAAAAAGATGAGGTCGGCCGCAGCGTATGAGTTGAAGTCATCCAAGTGACGCCCCCATAGCTTAATCTTTCGAGATGTCTCGTCACTGCTGCGCGTGCCGTACCATAGCGTCCGAATGAACCTCAGTTCCGGGCGCAAGTGACTCAGAAAAGCGATCTGGACTGGTCGCAAGCTGGGATCCCCCGGGCCTCCGCGAACCTGGTGCCCGAGGAGGGCCAGCAACGCACTGTGCTGCTTTGCAACATGTATACGCTCTTCCGTCCAGGTCCCGGCCTCAGATTGAGGGGCCCCTGGCAATGTGATCCAATAATCCGTTGTAGGCTTGGGATTTAGATCTAGGGGCAAAGGCCGTACAGAGGCCGCGAGAAGCGCCCACTCGCGCGACCGTCGTAGTCTCCGCTGCTTACGGTCCGACGAGGACGACATGAATATAGCCTGGGGATCAGGCACACAGGCGGAATTGCCTGGATTGTTGCGGCGCACGCGCTCAAACTCTCCGAGCCCAAATTCGTGCGACGTTTGACATTCTCTCATGAAGTGCGCACTCATTTCCAGGTATGTATCATCGTTGGGAGGGCTCACGGTCGTAATATAGGTACTCGCTGCAGCAATTACGCGACGGGCTTCGTCCTCGGCGCTATAAGACGGCTCCTCAGTGCTCGACTTGCGCGAAGACGCGCTCTCACGGACGCCCACCAAGCAGTGACGGAACTTGCGGACACGGTTCACCATCTGCGAAACATCTCTCGCAGGGCACGGCGACGAGGACGAGAGGATTGCAATGCATGCATCGAAGTGCTTGTCGTGATCGTAGCTTACACCCACCGTCATGCTCGGCGAGCATGCGAACAGACGCACAGGGTACTTCCTACGGGGTTGGCCTGAGTTTCCACCGATACCGCGACGTCTAAACTCACGCGTCTCGCTATCAAAGATGTACTCCTTATCGTACGCCACACGGCGCTCTGCGATGTTGAGGTCTACAAAGGCCTGCTTCCTGTCTGCGGAGCTAGTTGTCGCAATGTCGCCAGTGATGAAGAAGATCCCGTTCAAAATCTGACAAATTTTCTGCTCGAACTGGTCCCCGAAACGCTTTTGCACGGAGGGCTTGTTCGCTTCTTTAATCAGGTGCTCCTCGACAGCCATCAGAGACTGGAGTGAGTTACTGCACATCCACAGATTCGCCCTGCTCGATGGCGTCAAGAGCGCCATTGCTACGGCTCCTCTTGCCTCCTCTTCGGAAACGTAGTCATTGTGAATACCCTGTGAGGGCTTCAGCACCCGAAGGTGCACCACCTCCACACGTAAATTGCTCCTGGTGCCCGCCTTGAACAATTTCGTGTAAATTGACGCAATATCTTTGGTCATGTCTGCGCAAAGCACGACAAGCCGCTTCGCCTCGGCCCAGCGCATCTTCGCGAGGTCCAAGACAAGGCTTTTCGCATCGATGTTGTCCGACAGGAATTGCTTGAGATGCGCCGTGCCCTCGTCCACGATGATCATGTCCCACGGCTCCGACGAGGTGAGATGGATACTAGAATCAACTTGCATGATGAGCCTGGGTACCTTCCTCAGTTCGTGCTTCTCCGTGACGTCGGAATAGAGCTTGAAGAAGCAACCTCCTCGACGAAGACGCTCTTGGATTGACATTCCGAGGGACCTTCGCGACACCTCAATCAGAATGCGAGCATCCGGTTTTATTTCGATCAACCCCCTCACAAGCTCCAGCAAGTTCGTTTGCGTCTTGCCAACGCCCATGTTCGACCAGTCGAACAAGATCGAGCGCTGCGAGTCATCGAGCAGCTGCGCATGCACGCGTTGCGCGAGCTCCTTTGGAGTGTACTCTCCTAGACCCACTTGAGTTGAGTATCGCTTTGCTCCGTCGGGGATCTCGTTCTCAAAGTCGTCTTGGGCCTTGGCACAATCCACTGAAAGGTCCATGAAGCAAGCCGTACGCCGAATAAATTGGCGCTTGCGGCATCTCACGCACTCGATGCTGATATCCTCGTCGACACACATCAGGAGCATCGCATGCCTGGGCCCTTTCTCAGTGAACAGACAAGCGCGGCCGCTGGCGCTCTTCTCGCGGACGCCAACGCTCCAAGACTTACCCAGAGCCTTGGGGGCGTGCGCCTCGTTAGCGAGCTCAAAACCGAGGCAGTCCGCTACATAGTCGGGCGAGATCTTGGCATTTTCGGTGCTTGCATGCGCATTCGACAATTCCTTCAGCTTTTGCACCGCATTTTCCCCCTCACAGAAACAATTGCACCCGTAGCAGTACACGCCGCACAGCGACTTGTCAGAGACTCTGAATTTCACGTGCATCGTGTTCGAATTGTGCTCTTTCCCAAAGGGGCACATGATTTTGCGCCCGGCGGACAAAACGCGGACCTGATGTAGGTTTCCGTCCCCCTCTTCAAACTTGATATCTCCTGGGAGCCTGCAAGGAAAGAGATCTCGGGTTTTACTCTCCAGCTCGCGCACGACGCCAGAAGGGCACGGCGTTGTCGGAGCCCGACGCTGTCGCTTAGGGTCCGGGCTGGTTGTTGGTCGTAAATGGCGCTTCTTTCTCTTTGTTGGAGTCGAGTTGACCGGCGAGCAAGAGAGCACGATCTCGGGTTCTCCTGCCGCCGGGCGACTCACGAGGGAATCTTCAAAGCGGGCTCGGTTGAAGCCTTCGAGTGTACTACCGTCCGGGTTTAGCCATCGGAGGGGAAATCGTGCTGCGCTCCGTTTACTAGAGTGCATCAGGCGGAAGCACCTGTTCTTGGTGTACACCTTGGTATCGATCATACTCCTCTCGCGGGTCCAGTCTGACCTTCGCTCGAGGTGGGCCAGGAATTGGCGCACGATTAAATCCTTTGCCACCGCGGTGTTTGCGACCTTCACGGGGAAAATGACGTGACGCGAGAACTTCTTGGGTCGGGAGCCCTCTAGGATGACCGGTGCAGCCATCTTGAGGTTTGCTGCTAACTTGCCTTGGAGGAAGTCGCTGACGATTAGCATGAGAGCCTTAAAGTCAGCCTCTGCCTCCTCCCTGGCAGCTCCTTCCGTCGTCGCACCCGCCAACTCGCGTTCGACGTCGAGATAGACCCGCACCGGAGAGCCCTCGGTGAGAATCTCGTTGTGATAGAGAGGCTTTCCAGATCGCACCGCGCCCGCGACGTAGTTGACGTAAGAAGGCCACGAGAATTGCGCGTAACGCTTGGCACCGGGTCTCGCTTTGATGTCGAGGTCTTCCGCAATGTAAATGCCGTCATCCAGGGTGGGAGCGGCAAACATGTCTTTCTGTTTCGAGTGCCAACGTGGCTCCTCTTGCGGTCTTTCACGAGAGGGGTGCGTGCAAGCTTGTTGCTGCATTCTGATGTCAGAGGTGCGCGGCAAGCGCGTGCTGTCGCGTTGTGCGCGTTGCGCGTTTGCGGTCCGTTTTGCTCGAGTGGGTTTGCGTACGTCAGCACCGTGGTCGTGGTCGGGGTCTCCTTCAGCATTGGAAATGGGACTTTTCTATATATAGGAGGTGACCGGGATGCCACGGGGGGCGATTTTGGGTTGCGCAGTTGGTGGTTAGCTTGGGACGAAATTTCTCGTGCCAGATTGGCGCACGGGTCACGAGCGACGAGCACCTGTTCGCGTGAGCCACATCTTGTCGGGTTCGCGGCGCACGACGTGTGCAGTGGCTTCTCTTCGCCGCGCGGCCTGTGCGTGTTCGCGCGATGTGCGGCTGACAGACCGCAAACATCAGCAGCCATGGCGCGCCCGGCACCCACGCATCGGTCGCCATCGCAATACTGCAAGGCTGACGGCTGTACGCGCTACCCTCAACGCAAGGGCCTCTGCCGCACGCATGGGTGCCCACGGCGACCGCTCTGCCGCATCGAGGGCTGCGGCTCCGAGTCACAGTCGGCCAAGAAGGGCCTTTGCCAGCGCCACGACCCGAACCGCATCACTTGCAAGGTGGAGGGCTGCTCACGCATGAAGCAGCGTCGTGGCTTCTGCCACCGGCACCTTGGCACACGGCACGAGTGCCAAGCCGACGGCTGCATTCAATTCGTCGATAGCAGCGGCCAGTGCCCGAAGCATGGCCGCTTCCGCTCGCCCATCTGCCGGACCTGCGGCATTCGCCAGGCTGTCAAGGACCACACGTGCAATCGCTGCCGCGCCGGCCTCAGCGAGGACGTGCTGGCACCCAACGTCGCCAACGAGCGCATCCTCTCGGACCACTTGCTCACTGCGCTCGCGCGAGCCCCTGCGCCCCGCCGCGACGAGCTCGCGTCCACCGCGCCAGCCTCGCTCGAGAACGCCCCGTGGCAGCTGCTCAAGCGCCGCGATGGCGCCATCTAAATCCCCGTACGCGTAATGAAAGAGATCTTGCATCTTTAGGCGATTGTTCCGCTTGCCGATCACGCATTGCAGGCAGACCTGCAGTGACGATGGCGACCGAGGCCGCGCGATGCTCCTTCCCGGGCTGCTCGAACCAGGACAAGCGTCACTTTGGTCGCTGCGCCCGGCACAGGCTCGAGGCCTTCCAGTGCGAGGTGGATGACTGCGTCGGGCTTCGCATTCTGGGCGGCACGCGCTGCGTCGTCCATCGCGTCGTCAACACCTGCGCAATTTGCGGCTCCAAGGACCTCGTTCGTTTCGCACGCTGCACCGACCACCACGCTGTGCCTGACTACTGCGTCTCATGTGGCCACCGGCGCCAGAACCATGAGGGATTGTGCAGCACCTGTGCTGATACGCCTGCTCTGGTGGCGCGCGTGAGACAGAGCTTGCTCCCGCCCCCGCCTCCAGCCCCGCCCGTCTCCGTTGACGAGGCGGCACTGCGCTTCTTTGGCTCTGATGCTGTCATTGCAACCAAGAAACGCAAGGCGCCGCCCTGCAAGACGAGTGGCTGCCCCAAGAAGGCCAACTACCGAGGCTTTTGCCGCCAGCACGGAGCACGTTGCGCCCGAGACGGATGCGAGTCTCCGGTCGACACGGGCGGCTTCTGCTTCAAGCACCGAGCTCGCAAACCGCAGTGCCGTGTGGCAGGCTGCACGAACTTTCCCAAGGGACGAGGCAAGGTATGCATTCGCCACGGCGCCGTCATGGCTGCATGCTCTGTACCTGGCTGCACGAACAAAGGCGCCTACCGAGGCCACCGTTGCCGCAAGCACTCGTTCACCACGGGGGCTTGCGAGCGCTGCCACATTCACCAGTACGAGCGGGGCGGCCTCTGCAAGCAGTGCCGGCTGGCCCCTGCCCCTTTCGACGCCGCCACTGACGCGCCCGTGAGCGCTGCGTCGCTTGCCGCGCCCGAGCGCCTCCCCGCCACGAGCAGCCGCGCAGCCTCCTGACAAGGTAGCGCGCGTGCGCATCCTGGCTGCACATCGCGCACTCTCAAGTTTCGCCCTGACCGCCCCGCTGGTCGCGATAGCGGCTGCCGCCGGGCCGCGCGTGCGAGGTGACACACATGTGCTGTGCCACGCGCCGCGCGCCGCGTCTCTGCTGCCGGCTGACCAGCTGCCGCGACGAAGGCGACGAGCTTGGCTGCAGCGGTTTTGCACCCAGTTTAGTTGGGCCAGAAGAGTCGTTAGACAACATCCAACTCCCTGAAATGGACCTCTTTTTTTCCCGCCTACTTACATTTAGTAAAACAAATAAAGTGGTCACTGCTCTTGCCATTATACTTCTTTACTTTTAACGGTCGCCCAACTTTTCCGAACTCTGGGCCGGTTGGCTCGGGTCTGGCCAATCAGGTTAACAGACTGTTGCCGGGTCTTGTGGCGTGGTTCGAAAAAAAAGCGGACTCGTTCTTGCATGCTACTTGAAGGGCAGCGCCACGCTGCTGCTGCCATCGTCCAAGACCAGGGCTGCGGCACGAGGCCGGCGCGTCGAATAGTCCCAGTCCACCTCGATGAAGGCGGCGCGGTTGCTGCAAGTTGGCCCGTTCCTGACTGCCACGCCCACGACCCTTGTCTCGCCGTCGGGAAGGACGATCTCGAGGTCGTCAGTCCCGCTCCAGAGGCACTCGCATCCCCACGCTTGCAGATTTTCCACGATGACCTTGCAGGCGGCGCGCCGAGCGAGAGACCACCAGCGCGGCCACTCGCACGCGCGCGGGCCCAGGGACGGTACGCGGAGGAGCTTGACGCGCGTCTCCACGTGCTCTGGCAGAGGCAGTCCCAGCACCAGCGCTCGGAGGTGGTTCGCGTCGAAGGCGTCAGCGTCGTGCACCTCGATCAGGAAGCGGCCCTTGGTCGCCAGCAAGTGGCTCGGCACGCCGGCCAGAGGCAAGTGCACGCCAAAGCTCTCCCCGACCAGCTCGCCAGGGAGCACATACAGACTGCGCGGCTGGTCGTTGACGAGCAGGCAAAAGATGAAGATGTGAGGCCGCACCTCGGCAGCGTACTGCTTGGTCTGCATCGCCGTCGAGTGCGGGCTCGCGGGCCGGAACGTCGAGGTCTTGACCTGCACTGTGATGTTCCCGTTCACGACAAGGTCGTACGGTAGCTGGTTCACAAACGGCGATTCCACCCGCAGCCCTGCCATTTGCAGGAAGCGCTTGGCGCAGACCTCACCGAGGTGGCCCACATAGTCGCGTCGCGTCTTGACTTGGAAGCAGTCCGTGACGTCCGTCACCACCTCCACCTGTTTGGCCAGCACCAAGCGCATCACCTCGCGGTCCAGCATGCTTCGCGACCAAACCCGCTTGGCCTTGTCCATCGACTCGCCAGCGATGCCCACCGAGAACTTGACGCTGAGCGAGTCCACGAGCGCGTACAACATCAGACAGCCAGGGTACCGGCTTGTGTTGGGCGACTGCACGAGGCGGACCGCGCGCGTGTACTTGAGCTGTACTCGGACGTAGTGCCCGTCTGCGAGGACGATGGCAAGGTCGGCGTGACTCTTTTCGGGCCCGTTGAGGAGGTCTCGGCCCTCGCAAAAGCCAAACTCGTCAATGAAACGGCGCACCACCACCGCCTCCATGGCCATGCGCCGCACGTGCACGCTCTGCGTCTCGTGCGCGAGCACCGAGCTCAAGTCCCGCACCTCGCCACTGCGGATAGCCGCGTCAAGCGCGAGCAGGGAAACAAGTCTGGGCGTCGAGCTGCGAACCTTGGACATTCTTACCTCTGCACCACCCCGTCCCAGCACGGCGCTCTTGCTGCTCGAGCTCCTTTCCTGCGCGCGCAGACGCTCCTTCGAGAAATGCCGCGGCCGTCCGCGATGACGTATTCACACGCCTCATTACAAGGAGGGCACCATTGCATCTGCACCGCGCTTGCCCATCTGGGCCAAACAAAATGAGAGAGTCTCTCTTCGAGGGCGTGTCAAGGCAAGCAAGTTGGGACACAACTTGTGAGTTGGAGTAGCAAGCTGTGAGGTGTTTGTTTGCGAATCGAACCGTCTTGCTTGGAGGTTGAAGGCGACTTGCGAGGTGAAACGCAGCTCGCGAACGGGCCAAACGGTAGTTGTAGAATATCTCGAGCCAAGTCGAGCGAGGCAGAGCGCGAGCTCCACTTCATTCATAGTGGGAACAAACCAGCTTTTCTCTGTCAAAACAATCCAAGACAAGCAAACCAAGTCAAGCAACCAAGCCCTCTTTTCTCCTCCAAATCAAGCCAAGACAAGCAAACCAAGTCAAGCAACCAAGCCCTCTTTGCTCCTCCAAATCAAGCCAAAAGCCAAGCCACATGCCAAGCTTCCAACTCAAGTCAAGCCTACCCACTCTGCCAACGTGCATCACCATCGGAATCGGCAATGGAAATGTAGGTGGTGTCGCCATTGGAATCGGTCCAGGAAACGGCAGTGTCGACAGCTCGCACGACGCCAGAGAGGTTGGCGGCCGGAATGATGATCTCGGGCTCATCGTTGATGTTGATGACGTGCACGCTGGCGCCAGCAAGGGGCTCGCTGGTGAGGTTTCCCACCACGAGACTGACCAGGAGCTCCACGGGGCAGCCCTCCGAGACATCAGCCCCGCAGCCGCCCATGGCGTTACCTTCGAGATCCGCTGTTGTCAACGCTTCGCCAAACGCCGACGGCATCGTGTTGTAGTAACCGTTGCACAGCGGACCCTCGCACGGAAAGGTATCGATGCCATCATCCTCGTTGATGCAATACGAGAACGACCAGGCATCGACGGGGTTGCTCTCGGTCGAGATGGCAGGACCACAAATCGGCCACTCATTCGCGCTGAAATAGTCCGTCGCGGGCATCAGATACACGGTCAGCGTGGCATTGTCAGCTCCTGCGTACGTCTCGCCCTCAACAAGGGGAATCGTCAGCTCCTCGTCCAGGTAAAAGATACCCTCGGAAGCCGGCGGCAACGTGTCAATCAAGAACGACTTGGCACGCGGGCACAAGACGCTGTCGAAACGCTCGCAAAACTCGTCGCTGCCAGAGAGCGTGATCTCAAGCGCCGTTTCCTCGTACGTAATGAGATCCGTCTGCTCCGTCATGGTCAACACATTCGTCACCGTTGTCGTCACCGTTCCCGTAGGGCCAACTGCTGTGGTCTGGTCCGTACCATAGAACTGGAAAGTTGAGTTGCCAAGAATTGCCGACGCACCGCCATCCACACCTGCCGGGCACGGGTTCTCCGAGCCATCGTACGAAAGGCAAGCTTCAAAGCAAAGATAGACTTCCGCCACACCATCAGAAGGAGATGACCATATCGGGGTGTCAGCGGACGTGAACGTCGTGTTGACCGTGATCTCGGTCATGGTGCTCGAATCATACGGCGGACAATCGAGCGTGGAATTCGGACGAAAAAGGACACCAAGCTTGACCGCGTCCGCAGGCGCAAGAACCGTTACGCTGCCGATCCCGCCCAGGGTAGTGCACGAATTTTCCAGCAAAGCCTCGTCCTCTGTATCGAGCACGCCATCCGTATATTGCACTTGACGCGTCGCGCAATCCGCGTCCGTCACGCTAAACGTCAAGAGCTGCGCGCCGGCCTGCGGGGTGTGAGCAGCCGTCTCGGTGTCCACCGTCTGCTCCGGAGCATCGTTCGTGCCAACCGCCTCGGGCGACAGGGTTGCCGCAGCCGACGTCATCGAGCCGTCCGAGCCAGTCACCGTGAAGAACGTCGTGTTCGACCAGCCCCAGTCGTCCACCACGCCGTTCATCCACTGCAAATCGGTCACATCAGGATTCACAGACGCCGGAGCCGTGATCACGTTGCCATTGTAGCGAAACGAGTTGCCCAGAAAATCGCCATCCGTAGAACTCGTCAACGTGTACGTCATCGACTCGGTGCCGAAAAACACATCGTCAAAGTCAAACACCGCTTTCGTCAAATCCACAGCCGTGTATTCATCCTCCGAAAACGTCTGACGCACAACATCGTTCGCAGGCACCGGACCCGAGTTCAACAACTTCGCAGCAAAGTTGTCCGCGATCTCCGTGCTGCCCAATGACTCATTGTAAAAAGAGAAATGCAAAATGTCGCCGGGGAAAGAGTAGTAAGGGGTGCCGCCGGTGTTGAGAGCAGAGAGAGTGTACGGCGAAGATCCCAGGCGCAGGACGTGCGAGGAGTCGAAGTTGGAAAAAGAAATTAGGTCTGTTTCAAACGGGCTCACGGTTGTGGGAGAGGCATCATCTGCGTCCTGGATAGAGAGTGTGAACTTATTGCCTGTGAGAGTCTCTGCGACAAAGACAATGTGATAGAGACTTCCCGCAGCGATACTTGTCGAAGCAAAATTAACAGTCTGGCATTCGGCATCAGCACTGCCATAGCGGTACTCAAGCTCAAATCGGTCTAGATTCTCGTTGTAAATCAACTGCATGCCATAGTTTCTAGCGGATGTACCACAGTCCCAATTATACGAGTCCCCGACGGTCGATGAATCTTTGGCCCCACCAATCTCCAATAAAGCGTATTGATTTGAGGTTCCATCTGAAGACGAAAAGCTCGGTCTGATCCAAAACTCAAGCGTAAAGTCAGTGACGCCATCAAGTTGAGAAAGGAGGCTTGACGCGGTCGAAGTGCTCTTTGCGGAGTCATCGAGGGTAAGGTTGGTGCCGGATCCAGAAGCAAGGTACCGTGCGCCAATGGAGTGCATGCCGTTGTAGGCGTACTCGAAGACGGTGCCATCGCCATCGGTGTAAGTGGGGCATTTCTCCAAAGTAGCCCAGCTGCTCGGGTAGGTGAGTCCTCCGAGGTAATTTTCGGTGACGCTGTCGGCAAAGGCCCTCGCCTTGCACTCTGCCTGGCTAAACGTGAACTCCGTCAGCAGGTTATCCTCGTACCTCGCCGCCTCCACGCCGCTGTTCGCTACCGCCACGACGACGGCCACGACGGCCAGCGCTGCCTGTCGCACGCCCATCTTTCTCCTCCTCCTTGTCCTTTCTCGGCTTTCCTCCTTCGCTCTCGCTCCTCTTGCTCCTTCCCTCGCGCAGCGGCTCCGCGCTCTGCGTCTCCGCTTGCGGCCGGCCGCTGCTGCTGCTGCCGCTGCTGCTGCTGCTGCCTGGCTCCGCGGCGCGGCGCGTCGCGGCTGCCCAACGCGCGTGTGCACGTGCGAGCGCGCGCGAAAAGTTTCTGCTGCTGCACGCGCCGGCGGGGAAATCGCGCGCGCCGGGGAAACTCCGGCGCAAGCACGCGCCGGAGAGAGGGCGCCGCACGTACCGGTCTGCGCGGCCTCGCTCGCACCCTGGGTCCGGACTGCTCTGCGCTGGCAGCGGCGGGAGGGAAGGGCCGGACGCGCTGGCTGCGCGGGCTGCGGCGGAGGGTAGGGATGGCCGCGGCGGAGGGATGGCAGAGGGCGAGGAGTAGCATGTGCACACCTGTTTGTTTTTCCGTGAGGAAAGTCAAGTCCAGTGACGGCAAGTCATGGCCGGCGCTGTACCTCCAATTGCTCAGCAAGTTGCATAGTTTGAGAACTAGTTGCGACTAGTTTGAGTACTAGTTGCGACTAGTTTGACGCCGCCGGGATCGCGATGCCAAGCACAAGGTCCTGCGCAGAGCCGAGGCCCGTGCGGACTCTGCGGCGCCGCGCTTCGTGGAGCGGCCGAGCGGTGATCGTCCAAGACCCCGCACTTGCTTGCCTCAGCATGCGTCTCAGCAAATCGCCGTTGTCTTGAAGTGCAGGGAAGGCAGCAGATGGTGCGTCTGGTCTCTTTGTCGCGACTCAACTCCGCGCGCGCCGCTACAGCTGCCTGCGCAGCCGGCCGTGCAAGGAAAGAGGCGCACGAGGGCTAGCGAGCGAGCGCAGGTCTTGCCGCGCGTCGCTCTCGCAAACCATTGGACTCGCTTCGTCTAAAAGTCTGGGCGACTCTCTTGTGCAAGTAAAAAGGCAAGTTGCAGAGTGGCAAGCTGCTTGGAGGGGACAAAGCGAGCGCCCTTGCAGTGCAAATGGCAGCGCTCGTGGACTACCTGCGCATCTCGTTGGCATGACAAGTGGCCCTCTAGACCTTGCGCAGGATATTACATGTCAGTCTTTCAAGATCAAGATCAAGGCCGCGGCCGAGCCCAAGAGCTCAACCTCTCGAGAACCTCTCAGTCCCAGCGCCGCACGCCGCATTTGCCTGCAAGTTGGTGCCACCACATCTCCAGCGAGGAGGGCACGGGCACAAGCGTGCACACCGTACAAGTCTTGGTGAGATCCGACTCAGGGGAGTGAATCAAACAAGGAAACAAGTTACCCAAAAATCCTTTCTTTCTTATCGGGCTAGTGTGAGTAATCCACTGCTGATTCCAATTGACCTACCCGCTTCGTTACTCGATCAGGCTCTTCTTGGTTGAGCCGGCTACGCGCTCGGTTCTTCCGACGAAAACGCCTCACGGCAATGTTGGGCGATGTACTCGTAGAAGAAAACGCAGATGCCGCGGATGTCGGCGACGCTGTACTGGTCTGCGTAAAAGGCCCACGGGGATTTCATGCGCGGGTCAGCGAAGGGTGCGTGCGGCCATCCAGCGTCTAGGATCTGACGGACGTACGCCAATGCCAGCTCACGATGCCGGGCAGGAGTCTCCTGGCCGCGGTCAAGCTTGTTGCTGGGCATGGGCGGCAACTTGGCCGCAACCTTGAGCACATAGTCGAGCGTCCAGAGAGCTAGGATATCCCAGGACCCGACAAAGTAGAGTACGTGATTGTACTCGTCCAGGTGTCGCCAGATTCCCGCCCCTCTGTCGTGGAGAAGGCAGACAAGCAGACATTCTATCGGCAAGCGCTCCATAAGCGCACGATCGAACTCCATAAACTCCGCCACCGAATCGCGCGTCTCGCTTGGCTGACGAGGGTGCATTTCAACAATCTGAGTTGTGTCTGCATCCTCAAGTGTAGTAAAGACGAAAAAGAGCGGGAGCACCCCTTCAACCAAGCCCGGTGTCGCCATGTTTGCCCAGTCCAGATTTGCCAGTGCCATCGTCCAATCTTGACTTTGGTCATATACTGTTTTAGGTCCCACCCCGCGAGTCAAGAGGGCAGTAAGGGGGGTTCAATTTCGTGTGACAAGACAAGTGAATCATGACGACCAGTAAACGGTGGAGAAAGAGATAAAAAGGAAATGCTGCACTTAGGAGTTACATTCTACTCGAGTTGTCGAGCGCGTTTCCAGGGCCGCGCCCGAGCGCCGAGCCTTTCGCCGCTCAATCCTCCACATGCGCTGTAGTGAGCCATCGTAATGCCTCGGATGTCGGCCGGGCTTTTATTGAAAGTACCCCAGAAAAACTGCCAAGGGTACTCGAGAAACGACGTCAGACACGTCTTCTGCATGGCCTTGGTCAGTTCCTTGTACTGCCCAGCGAGCATTGCATGCGTCTCCGCAGACTCCTTCGGGGCCTCGGTGATGTCCTTCGGCGGCGACGGTAGCCTGGCCGCTCGCGTCAACACATCTTGCAACGACCAGGTAGTGATGACCTCGACGGATCCGTAAAAGTAGAGGACGCGGTTGTAGTGCGCGAGATACCGAAGTACATCCGCGAAGTGTGGCGAGATTCTAGATGCGACCAGCCTCAGCAGCGGCCCCTTTGGCGCTTCGCCGCGGCCCG
This sequence comes from Aurantiochytrium sp. KH105, assembly GCA_003116975.1. Taxonomy (NCBI): domain Eukaryota; class Bigyra; order Thraustochytrida; family Thraustochytriidae; genus Aurantiochytrium; species Aurantiochytrium sp. KH105. Next base: position 253,852 of record BGKB01000092.1, read on the forward strand.
TGGGTTCGCGCAGCGACGCCCGAATGCTCTCCTCGTCCCGGGCGTCGAGCCGGAGGACCTCGTTGTTTGGTCCTTCGACAACATCCACGCAGGCTTCCAAGAACTTGCATAGAGACTCCTGCAGCTCACGCCTCCGAGATTCCTCCATCTGAGCCTGGTCTGCTCTGACTCGACCTGGAAGCGGCGCCTTCGGACTCTGACCCGTCGCTACTCCCGACTTGACCATTTCTACTTATGTAGCGGACCACACCATACTCGATCAGGTTGCATGCCGCCCCCGAGTTGCGAGGTGGGACGATGCGGACCACGTCCTTCGCCTTGACACCGTGCGTCTCGAGGATGGCCAGGACGGCATCGTTTGTGAGCGCACGAGCGAGGTCCCGCTGACCTCTGGCGTGCAGTGACTTGTAGAGCAAGAGACGGAGGCGTCCTACGCCCTTGGGTGCGGTGGTGGGCCGTCTGCGGCGCTGGCACGATCGGCAGAGCCGCCACCGCTTTCGAATGGCTGACGGCGTGAAGTCGGCTGAGTACGCTGCGCACTGTCTACAATAATACCTGCCTCCCGTGGCCTCGAAGGGCGGAGCGGGTTCTTTCGGTCGGAGCAAGCCATCGCGCATGGTGCTTGCCTGGCAAGGAGACGTTGCTTTCTTCTGTGCATGACGTTCGCAATTCCACTTATGCATGGCGGCGTTGTCTGGTACGTGGAGCCGGAGGCCGCTTTTCCGCGCCAGCCAGCAAGCCAGGTTTCTAGGTCACGTAAAAAAAAGGGGGTCACGTGGTCCAAATTTCCCAGCTGGCCCTATTTTATTATAATACTGGCCGACTGGGAAATTTTGAAAAAAATGTTAAGACTCCCAATAGAACGATCGTTCCGGTACACACCTGGGAACGGAGTGAGAACGGGCCAGGACGCGAGAACGCTGGTTCTCCACGCATAATATACCTTTCCAGCGGTCGGGAAACAGTCGCAAAGGCAACGGCCGCTGCACATTCCTCAGCTACGAGGAATCGAGTGGCATCTACTCGCCATGGCGGTACTGTCGGGCGCTGCAAGCGTTTCTTGATGCCACTGACTGATCTTGGGGCTGGTCACGCCTGGGCAATGAGTCCAGTGCATCGGGGCCGCTTTTCCGCGCCAGCCAGCAAGCCAGGTTTCTAGGTCACGTAAAAAAAAGGGGGTCACGTGGTCCAAATTTCCCAGCTGGCCCTATTTTATTATAATACTGGCCGACTGGGAAATTTTGAAAAAATGTTAAGACTCCCAATAGAACGCTCGTTCCGGTACACACCTGGGAACGGAGTGAGAACGGGCCAGGACGCGAGAACGCTGGTTCTCCACGCATAATATACCTTTCCAGCGGTCGGGAAACAGTCGCAAAGGCAACGGCCGCTGCATATTCCTCAGCTACGAGGAATTGAGTGGCATCCACTCGCCATGGCGGTACTGTCGGGCGCTGCAAGAGTTTCTTGATGCCACTGACTGATCTTGGGGCTGGCCGAAGTTCACGCCTGGGCAATGAACCCAGTGCATCGGGGCCCTCTTCCGCGCCGGCCAGCAAGCCAGGTTGCGTGGTTTCTAGAGTACGTTCAAAGGACTCACGTGGACCAAATTTCCCAACTGGCCCTGTTTTATTATAATACTGGCCAGTTGGGAAATTTGAGAATTGACCCTCCCTCCCCCCTTCTCTGGCACACCAGTACACACCCGAGAACGGGCTGGAACTCGAGGGCTTCAGAGCCCGACAAACGCAGATAGGGCTCCAGGGCCCGACAGAGACTGGGCTCAAACATCGATTTCATTTATTCCATCTCGGCTACGCTATCGGTGTTCAGAGGGCTATCGGTCGGTGGAGCAGGGTAGGCATTGCGCAGTGTATCAAAGTGCTCGTTGGGGATGAGCGCCTCTGGCATGTTGCGAACCATGGCGCCATGGCGCGCCAAGCGCGAGCAGAAATCGGTCGCGCATTGCGTTCCTGGGACGCCTGCCATGATGCGGCTAATGCAGTCGTCGGCATCGGGAGCATCATTTTTTGGTGCGCTCGCCTTGTCGAGCTTGTCGAGCTCTTCCTGCAACACATCTGGGACGTCCCCCTCGCGCAGTGTAGAAAACCTTTCTGGCCATGTGAAGAACTCGCCGTTGAGATCTCGGATCCTCTTCCGCGACGCGCCTCGTGTGCTCTCCTGGAGGACCGCGAGCAGCAACCCGAGCTTGCGCCGATCGAGCTGCGGGGGCATGTTCACGCTCTTCCCCGCTACCGTCTTCTTGACTTGATCACGCGTATTCCCGCCCAACAACAACCCGCTGAGATGCGTACTTACCAGCTTCCTTAGGAGCCCCATCCAGAACCTAAAGTGCTCGACCGGCCCCGCTCTCGCGTCGGCGAATGCCCTGTCGGGCAATTCCTTACAATGAACGGCGGCGTACGCGAATGTCATGAGCTGCTCATTCGGTCCCTCATGCAGCGACGGAGCGTTCTGCGTCATGCACTTTGGGTGGTTCATGCTCTGCCCGTGCCTCTGCTTGACGTAGGCGTCCACGAGAACCAAAAGGCCGCGGAGATGATCGCTCCGTCGTCTGGCCCATGTTATGTCCACGATCGGGGGCTGCTCCCTCTCCCTACTGACCAGTTCGAAGCGCTCGTCTCGAAGTCCCGACAGGCCCACTTGGTAAAAGACAAGGTCGCTCGCAGAATATTGCCTAAAGTTCCCAAGGTGCCTTCCCCACAGAAACACCTTTCGCGAAGACGTATCGCTGCTGCGGGTGCCGTACCATAGAGTTCGGATGTACTCGAGCTCTGAGCGCAGGTGATTCAAGAAGGCAATCTGGTCTGGCCGCAGTCGGAGGCAATCTCCCTCTTCATGGACCCTGTGTCCGAGGAGAGCCAGTAGCGAGCTGTGCTGCTTTGCCATATGCACGCGCTCCTCCGTCCAGACCTCAGATGGAGGGGCTCTTGGCACGGTGACAATGTAGTCCGTCGTGCGCCTGATCTCTAGGTCCAGCGGCAAAGGTCGCAGCGAGGCAGCGAGGAGCGCCCACTCCCGCTTCACTCGCAAGATGCGCCGCGCGCGGGTCGACGGGGCGTGCATGAAAATGGCCTGAGGGTCGGGCACGCAAGCGGTGTTGCCTGGGTTGTTGCGGCGCACGCGCTCAAGCGCTGCGAGCGCGAATTCCCGTGTATCCTCGCGTTCTTTCTCAAAGATCTCAGTGATTTGAAGGTATGTCGCATCGTGGAATGGGTTCACGGTTTCAATGTAGCGGCTGGCCTCTGCGATAGCACGCTCCGCTTCTTCTTCGACGCGGTAGGACGATGATTGGACCTTTGGCCTTGCCGTGAATCTGCTCTCGCGAACAGCCACCATACAGTACTGGAACTTGCGGACACGGTTCATCATCTGCGACAGGTCTCTGGCGGGACTGGGCGAGTTGGCTGCGAGGATTGCGACGCATGCGTCAAAGTGCGTGTCGTCGTCGTAACTAACGCCCACTGTCATGCTCGGCGAGCACGCGAACAGGCGCACGGCGTACTTCTCTCGCTTCTGATCGAGCGCCCCAGTCGTACCTCGGCGCCTGAACTCACGCTTGCCGCTGTCGAAAATGTACTCCTTGTCGCGCGCCACGTGACACTCCATAATGTTGAGGTCCGAGAAAACCTGCTGCCTGTCTGCGGAGCTGGTCGTTGCTGGGTCGCTGGTGATGAGGTAGATGCCGTTCAAAACCTTGCAAATTTGGTCCTCGAACTGACTGCCAAAGCGGTCTTGCACGGACTTTTTGTTCGCTTCAGTGACGAGATACTCTTGAAGATCCATCAGAGCCTCGCGCGAGTTGCTACACAGCCACAGATTTGCGTCGCTCTCTGGCGTCAAAAGCGCCAGCGCCACAGCGCTCTTCAGCTCGCTCTCGCCCACATAGTCCACGTGAATGCCCCGCGAGGGCTTGCACACCCGCAGGTAGATCGACCTCGCCTGCCCGCGCGGGGCAAACAGGTTGGTGTAAATCCTCGCGATGGTTGGGGTCATGTCCGCGCAGAGCACGACCAATCGCTTCGCCAGAGCCCATCGTGCTTTGGCGAGGTTCAAGATCTGGTCCGGGCGCCTGATGTTGTTTGATAGGAACTGCTTGAGATGCGCCGTGCCTTCGTCGACGATGATCAAGTCCCACGGCTCCAGGGACGTCAGGTGGCGACTTGAATCAACCTGCATGATGAGCTTGCGCGAGTCTTTGATCTTGCTCTTGTCATAAATTTCACTGTAGAGATCGAAGAGCAGGCCGGCCTTGCGGAGACGCTCGAGAATTGCCATTGCGAGGGACACCCGGGAGACCTCGATCAGCACACGGGCCTCCGGCTTTTGCTCGAGCAGCTTTCCCACCAACTCCACCAGGTTTGTGTGCGTCTTTCCCGAACCCATGTTTGACTCGTCGATAAGAATTGAGCGCTGAGAGTCGTCGAGCATCTTCTGATGCACTCGGTGCGCGAGGTCATTGGGAATGTACTCAGTTGGCCCAATGTCGAGGGCATGCACCTCAGTCTCAGAACGGAGCTCGCCCGCCAGTCCACTCGGGCTCTGCGAGAGGCCCGGCGCAAGGTCCATGAAGCACGCCGTGCGATGCGCGTGGTGGCGCTTGCGGCAGAGCAGGCACTCGATGCTGATCTCCCCGTCAACGCACATCAGGAGCATCGTGTGCCGAGGACCACCTCGGGCGAAGAAGCAAGCGCGACCGCTGTCATGCCTCTCGCGGACGCTGGCGCTCCAAGACCCGCCCAAAGTCCTGGCGTCGTGAGTCTCTTGGGAGAGCTCAAACCCGAGGCACGCCACAACTTCGTCGCGCGTGACTCCGTGGGTTTCGACGCCCGCGGTCTCGTCCTCGTCCTCGGCTTCTGCAACACTTGCAAGTTCATCGCCAGCGGCCAAGGCAGTTCCGTCGCGCGTGGCGCTCGCCCGCCCCGCTGCCTTTTTGAGGTTCTGCACGGCCTCCTCTTCGTTACAGAAACGTTCGCACCCGTAGCAATGAACGTCATGCAGCGACCTGTCACGAACTCGAAAGTTGACATGGATTGAGTTTGACTTGTGCACGGCGCCAAATGGACAGGCAAGCTCACGTCTGTTCGCGTGAACGCGGACTTGATGCACATCGCCGCGGATCCCCTCGTACCTGATCTCCGCCGACTGTCTGCAGGGGAAAAGCTGTCGGCTCTTGCTCTCCAGCTCGTTCGCGAGGCTCGGCGCTTGCACCGTGCGCGCTCGCTTGGGGTCTGGACTAGCCGTCGGCCGCAAAGGGCGCTTGCCTCCTTTCGTTGGCGTCGACTTGCCGCTCGTTAGCCGACGCGCAGGCCCCGAGCCTGAAAACCCCGGTAGCGCGATTTCGGGCTCGTCTTGTGCTGGGCGACTCACGAGGGACGCCCGAAACCGAGTTTGGTCGAACTCCGTCGCTATAGTGCCGTCGGGGTTGAGCCACCGCAGGGGGTAAAGCGCCGCCGTCCGCTTGCTCGAGTGCATCAGGCGAAAGCACCTGTTCTTGGTGTATACCTTGGTGTCGATCATGCTCCGCTCGCGGGTCCAGCCACGCAGCTTCTCGAGGTGGGGTAGGAACTGGTTCACGACCAGCTGCCGGGCCGCCTTGGTGTTCGCGACCTTCACATGGAGTATGACGTGGCGCGAGAACTTGTTGCACCGAGAGCCCTCCAGGATGACAGGTGCGGCCAGCTCGCTGTCCGGCGGCAGCTTCGTCTTGATGAAATCGGTGAAGATCGGCATGAGAGCCTTGAAGTCAGTCTCCGCTTCCAGCATGAACGCCCTGGTGGCTTCCTCGGTTGTCGCTACCGCCGATTCGCGTTCGACGTCGAGGTAGACCCGTACTGGGTTGCCTTCGCGAAGGATCTCGTTGTGGTACAGCGGACGTTTGGAGCGCACGGTTTGCTCGACTGATTCCATGTAACGGGGCAACGAAAGCGACGTGTACCGCTTGGCGCCGCTCGCGTTGATGTCCTCAGCCAGGTAAATACCGTCGCTTGGGGCGGTGGCGGCGAGCACGTCTTTCTGCGTGTGGACCCATTGCATACTGCCAATCGCCACTACGCGCTCACTTGCTGCTGCGCGGAGGCCTCGGAGCTGCGCTGCCAACGCGTGGGGCCCGAGACTGTGTTCTCTCGCGCACGATTTGGGGTTTGCCGCCCGCGCACGACTTTGCCTGGAAAGGCCAGCTCTTTGACAGTTGACAGTTGACGGGGTCACCTTCGACTCTAGAAGTGGGACACTCCACATATATAGTAGAGTGCGGGATGCCACGAGGGCCCAAAATGGGTTGCGCAGTCCGTCGATGGAATTACTGTGTTGGCATTCTGAGATCACCCAGCCTAGGACGCGCTAGCGATTCGCACTGTGCCGGTCCATGCGATGCGGTCGTTTGCCGTCGCGCTCGAGGTCATAGTTTCGTGCCGAGCCAGCGCCAGCTAAGACAACCTTGCGCAGTCTTGCCGTGGTTAAGGCGCGACACAGCGGTGGTTAGGTTATAACGAAATTTCTTGTGGCGGTTAAGTTGGGACGAAATTTCTCGTGCCAGGCTGGCGCGTGGGTCGACCACGACGGGGCTCCTGTCCATGTGAGCTACATCTCACCGGGTCACGGCACACGACACGCGCGATGGCGCCTTCGGTATGCTCGTCCGCCTCATTCGTTGCGCGATGCACCGGTCGAACAGATCAGAAACATCAGCAGTCATGGCGCGCCCCACGCCCACGCACCGGTCGCCGTCGCAGTACTGCAAGGTCGAGGGCTGCACGCGCTACCCTCAACGCAAGGGCCTCTGTCGCACGCATGGGTGTCCACGGCGACCCCTTTGCCGCATCGAGGGCTGCAACTCGGAGTCGCAATCGGCCAAGAAGGGCCTCTGCCAGCGCCATGACCCGGACCGCATCACCTGCAAGGTGGAGGGCTGCTCACGCATGAAGCAGCGCCGTGGCTTCTGCCACCGCCACCTTGGCACACGGCACGAGTGCCAAGCCGACGGCTGCATTCAATTCGTCGATAGCAGCGGCCAGTGCCCGAAGCATGGCCGCTTCCGCTCGCCCATCTGTCGGACCTGCGGCATTCGCCAGGCTGTCAAGGACCACACGTGCAATCGCTGCCGTGCTGGGCTCAGCGAGGACGTGCTGGCACCCAGCGTCGCCAACGAGCGCATCCGCTCGGACCATTTGCTCACCGCACTTGCGCGAGGTCCCGCACCCCGTCGCGACGAGCTCGCGTCCACCACGCCAGCCGAGCTCGAGAACGCTCCGTGGCAGCTGCTCAAGCGCCGCGATGGCGCCATCTAAATCCCCGTACGCGTAATGAAAGAGATCTTGCATCTTTAGGCGATTGTTCCGCTTGCCGATCACGCATTGCAGGCAGACCTGCAGTGACGATGACGACCGAGGCCGCGCGTTGCTCCTTCCCGGGCTGCTCGAACCAGGACAAGCGTCACTTTGGTCGCTGCGCCCGGCACAGGCTCGAGGCCTTCCAGTGCGAGGTGGATGACTGCGTCGGGCTTCGCATTCTGGGCGGCACGCGCTGCGTCGTCCATCGCGTCGTCAACACCTGCGCAATTTGCGGCTCCAAGGACCTCGTTCGTTTCGCACGCTGCACCGACCACCACGCTGTGCCTGACTACTGCGTCTCATGTGGCCACCGGCGCCAGAACCAGGAGGGATTGTGCAGCACCTGTGCTGATACGCCTGCTCTGGTGGCGCGCGTGAGACAGAGCTTGCTGCCGCCCCCGCCTCCAGCCCCGCCCGTCTCCGTTGACGAGGCAGCACTGCGCTTCTTCGGCTCTGAGGCTGTCATTGCAACCAAGAAACGCAAGGCGCCGCCATGCAAGACGAGTGGCTGCCCCAAGAAGGCCAACTACCGAGGCTTTTGCCGCCAGCACGGAGCACGTTGCGCCCGAGACGGATGCGAGTCTCCGGTCGACACGGGCGGCTTCTGCTTCAAGCACCGAACTCGCAAACCGCAGTGCCGTGTGGCAGGCTGCACGAACTTTCCCAAGGGACGAGGTAAGGTATGCATTCGCCACGGCGCCGTCATGGCTGCATGCTCTGTACCTGGCTGCACGAACAAAGGCGCCTACCGAGGCCACCGCTGCCGCAAGCACTCGTTCACCACGGGGCCTTGCGAGCGCTGCCACATTCACCAGTACGAGCGGGGCGGCCTCTGTAAGCAGTGCCGGCTGGCCCCTGCCCCTTTCGACGCCGCCACTGACGCGCCCGTGAGCGCTGCGTCGCTTGCCGCGCCCGTGAGCGCTGCGTCACTTGCCGCGCCCGAGCGCCTCCCCGCCACGAGCAGCCGCGCAGCCTCCTGACAAGGTAGCGCGCGTGCGCATCCTGGCTGCACATCGCGCATTCTCAAGTTTCGCCCTGACCGCCCCGCTGCTCGCGACAGTGGCGGGCGCCGGGCCGCACGTGCGAGGCGGCACGCATGTGCTGTGCCGCGCGCCGCGCGCCGCGTCTCTGCTGCTGGCTGACCAGCTGCCGCGACGAAGACGACGAGCCCAGTTGCAGCAGTTTGCCCCCAAACATCGCGATTAGTCGCTCGATAGAGTCGTTAGACCACATCCAACTCCTTGAAATGGACCTCTTTTTCCCGCCCTAAAAACAAATAAAGTGGTCACTGCTCTTGCCATTATACTTCTTTACTTTTAACGGTCGCCCAACTTTTCCGAACTGTGGTGTGGGCCGGTTGGCTCGGGTCTGGCCAATCAGGTTAACAGACTGTTGCCGGGTCTTTTGGCGTGGTTCGAGAAAAAGCGGGCTCGTTCTTGCTGCCGACCATGCTACTTGAAGGGCAGCGCCACGCTGCTGCTGCCATCGCCCAAGACCAGGGCTGCGGCACGAGGCCGGCGCGTCGAATAGTCCCAGTCCACCTCGATGAAGGCGGCGCGGTTGCTGCATGTTGGCCCGTTCCTGACTGCCACGCCCACGACCCTTGTCTCGCCGTCGGGAAGGACGATCTCGAGGTCTTCAGTACCGCTCCAGAGGCACTCGCATCCCCACGCTTGCAGATTTTCCACGATGACCTTGCAGGCGGCGCGCCGAGCGAGAGACCACCAGCGTGGCCACTCGCACGCGCGCGGGCCCAGGGACGGCACGCGGAGGAGCTTGACGCGCGTCTCCACATGCTCTGGCAGAGGCAGTCCCAGCACCAGCGCTCGGAGGTGGTTCGCGTCGAAGGCGTCAGCGTCGTGCACCTCGACCAGGAAGCGGCCCTTGGTCGCAAGCAAGTGGCTCGGCACGCCGGCCAGAGGCAAGTGCACGCCAAAGCTCTCCCCGACCAGCTCGCCAGGCAGCACATACAGACTGCGCGGCTGGTCGTTGACGAGCAGGCAAAAGATGAAGATGTGAGGCCGCACCTCGGCAGCGTACTGCTTGGTCTGCATCGCCGTCGAGTGCGGGCTCGTGGGCCGGAACGTCGAGGTCTTGACCTGCACCGTGATGTTCCCGTTCACGGCAAGGTCGTACGGTAGCTGGTTCACAAACGGCGATTCCACCCGCAGCCCTGCCATTTGCAGGAAGCGCTTGGCGCAGACCTCGCCGAGGTGGCCCACATAGTCGCGTCGCGTCTTGACTTGGAAGCAGTCCGTGACGTCCGTCACTACCTCCACCTGTTTGGCCAGCACCAAGCGCATCACCTCGCGGTCCAGCATGCTTCGCGACCAAACCCGCTTGGCCTTGTCCATCGACTCGCCAGCGATGCCCACCGAGAACTTGACGCTGAGCGAGTCCACGAGCGCGTACAGCATCAGACAGCCAGGGTACCGGCTTGTGTTGGGCGACTGCACGAGGCGGACCGCGCGCGTGTACTTGAGCTGTACTCGGACGTAGTGCCCGTCTGCGAGGACGATGGCAAGGTCGGCGTGACTCTTTTCGGGCCCGTTGAGGAGGTCTCGGCCCTCGCAAAAGCCAAACTCGTCAATGAAACGGCGCACCACCACCGCCTCCATGGCCATGCGCCGCACGTGCACGCTCTGCGTCTCGTGCGCGAGCACCGAGCTCAAGTCCCGCACCTCGCCACTGCGGATAGCCGCGTCAAGCGCGAGCAGGGAAACAAGTCTGGGCGTCGAGCTGCGAACCTTGGACATTCTTACCTCTGCACCACCCCGTCCCAGCACGGCGCTCTTGCTGCTCGAGCTCCTTTCCTGCGCGCGCAGACGCTCCTTCGAGAAATGCCGCGGCCGTCCGCGATGACGTATTCACACGCCTTATTACAAGGAGGGCACCATTGCATCTGCATCTCGCATGATCATCTGGGCAAGAAGAAAGTGAATGAGACTCTTTTGGGCGCTTGTGCCGACTTGTGCACAGGTTCAGACAGGCATGTTGCGAGCCGACGGTTTTCTTTTCTTTCCTTTTCTAGAAAGATGAACAAAGTAGCCAAAGTCAAGTCGAGCTAAGCTGGAGAGTCTCGCCATGCACGAGGTAGCGCGACCAAGCGATCTCAAGGTTTAGGAACAGGCTCGCGGCTCGCGTGCGTCGAAATTCTGCTTATGCTCTTTGGCGAGCTAAGATTTGCACTACTGGCTCTGGTAAGTTGAGTGTTTAACGCGGGCCTTTGGTCTCTGTATACTTCTGAGTGGGCTTGCGTCTGCGCTGAGAACGCCGATAGCGTTTGGCGCTGCCACTGTATC
>BGKB01000093.1:0-195170 GCA_003116975.1 Aurantiochytrium sp. KH105
TTAATTTTAATTAACAGTATAAATACGTATAAGTGTTGTGCAAGGTGTGTGCGCGTCATGTTGATGACGCCAACGCAGCGAGCAAAACTTGATGACGTTCGGAGAGGCGCTGACTGGGCGTGCGTGGGTACGTGGGCTTGCGTGCGCACGCTCGCGGGGGTGAGCGGACGGGCAAGGGGCAAGCGGCGCGTCAAGAGGGCAGTCGTAGCGAGACGTAGGCCGCAAAGGGCGTCCTTGGTCCTTGCTCATCGGAACGACAGGCCGGGAGCGCCGTCGAGAAAGAAAGACCACCACCACCACCACCGCCGCCGCCGCCACAGCCAAAGCCAAAGCCACAGCCAAAACTCCCGTCGGCGGTCGGAGAAGCAGAGCAACGCGCTACATTCGACGAGGAGGACCGCCGGTTGTTCAGATAGAGTTGCAAGCCCAGACAGTTTGTCGCCGCACGAAGCACGCACGATGGCGCCGCAACGTGAACATTTTAGCGCCTACTTGGCCGCAAGCGCCGGTGCAGCGGCGGTGAACTACCCACTTTGGAAAGCGTCAGCGGTGAGCCAGTCGGCCTTTATCCAGCCGCAGGGTGATGGTTTGGCGGCTCGCTTTCAAGTGTTCAAACAGGCAATTGCGCCGCCGTATCGCGGGATGCCAGCGGTGATTTTTGGCATGACCTGGGCGCGGTGCGCCATCTTTTTTGGTTCGGACTACTGGCGGCCACGATTACAGCAATGGGGCGCCCCAGATGCAGTGGCCATGATGACGCCGCCACTCGTGTTCTCGTCCATTGTGCAGATTGTGAACATGCCCATTGTGCGCGCGAGCATCACCATGCAAAACCCCAAAGTTGAGAATGATCCGAACTTTAGAACGACCGTGTCAACGCTGCGGCACCTGGCAGAGACCAAGGGTTTTTTCAAGCTTTGGCACGGTCTTCCTGCGGGGCTGATCAAGAGCGTTCCCAAATACATTACCTCGGTAGTTGTAAAGGACTTGTGTGAGATGTACTTGCCCAAGGCCAGCACGGAGTCTGAGTTCCTTACCCGTTCATGCATCAAGAGTGTCGTGGCTGGCGTCGCGGGCGCGGTCTTGACTAATCCGGCTGACATTCTGCGCAACGAGATGTTCAAGACAGACCTCGGACTTTTCGATACGGTTCGGAAGCTCCGAACTGACGAGCTGGCGCGGCGGCCAAATGCGAGCAGCCCCTTTCTTGCCTCGATGGGCTGGGTCACGCGGGGTCTCGGATCTAATCTGGTGGCGGTATCTGTGCCGATCACCCTGACCATTTTCCTCACGGACTTTTTCATCCGCATGGAGTCTGGTCCAAACTATGTGCGCTAGTGGACCATATCGTCATCAACAAAGACAACAACAATAATAACGACGACGTCTGCGGCAAAAGCGATGACGACAACGACGACGACGACGACGATGACGAGATGTTGAGGCCTAGGACCTGACAACTTGCCCTCTCTTCGCGCGGACTTTTTCTTTTCTTTTTACATGCGTACAATGAGCTCGAGGGCGGGTGGACGAATGGATAAGCGGACGAGTGAACGGACAGGCTTTAGCGTCTATCCAACGAGTCGCGCTAAGGTAAGGTAAAACCAGACTTTGCGCCGAGAGTGACGTCCTTTTGGCAGCGTTATCCTGGGCCGGCATCGTGAAAAAGCAAAATTCAAGATCAAAATCGAAATGCCCTTTCGAACGGAAAATAAGAAAAATTACAAATTGACACCATCTTTCTCGATAAGACTAGATCTTGGATGGCACTTGATAAATTCGCGAAGCGTAAACTTGGTGTTGTTAACCGCTGCGTTATCCACGCAACGATCAACTTGATAATATGCTGGATTTGCCTCGCCAACAGCACACGATGACTCTTGCCTTGCTGTTGCTGCTGTTGTTATTGCTGCTGTCTGTCTGTCTGGCTGGCTGGCTGACCGATCGATCGATTGATTGACATACTACTGCTGCTGCGCGAAGACATACTTGGTAGGGACAAAGTGCTTCATCGTCGAGCCCGTGGCCTGATCAACATCATCATCGTCAAACTGAACCCCACAAAGGATCGTCCCTGGCGGGTGCGGCATTGCCGAGGGCCCATTACCCGACTCTCGAAATGGGGTGGAGACCAAGGTAGCCTTGTAAAAACAGGTTGTCTTGGGATAGACAGCGAGAACTTTTTTCCCGCGGCTGGAAAGGCGTACTTTGGCCGTATTGAGTGTCTCCTTATCTGCAAGGAGAACCACTTTGGTGACAGGCAAAACATAGCGAGTCTTACTATCGTCTACATCGGCGACAGTGACAAGATCCGGATTGGCTTGTGAGAACTCAGAAACCTTGCAGACAATCCAAGTTGCGTCCGCCTCGATGTAGGCCGCGACGAGACGACCAGGCGTGTATGGAGACTCTTGGATTTCTCCGGAGAGCTGAAGAATATCCTTGAGATAGTCGATATCGGAGCGAAGTCGCTTGAGGTTTTGCTCTGACATGTCGAAGAGCTGGTCTGAAATGCTGCGTTTCTCCGCAATTTTTTGTTTGAGTGAGGCGCGCATAGTGACGAGTGGTTTGAATTCATCGCTTTCGCGCAGCTTCTTGACGACTTGCGCCCGGCCCTCCGGTGTCGTCTCGTTTGCGCACTGTTCGCGAGCCCTCTCCACGAGAGTACCTTGCAGAGCTGCGAGTCTGTGGACCTCCTTGGTACATTTTTGATCGAGGTCGCGCATCAAAGTTGTGTATCTGCGGATCTCCACGGGCATGACTTGCAGCATGTCCAGATCTGAGCGAGCAGTAAGCGTGGGGAAATTTCAACAATATATGTATATATCGCGTGGGCGAACGAAAGCGATCGCGTTAGCCAAGATCATGCACGCGATGGTTGTTCAAGGAGCGGTGACCGGTAAAATGAGAGGCTTGGGGATACTTACATTCTTCGAGGACGCTGCCCTTGCCATCCTGCCCGTAGGAGTCAGAGCCATGAGGGGCCATGGCTTTCTCCGCAAGGGTTGCCTGTCCGCGCCGCTTCTAGGTGCGGCCCGCGCACGGCCCGGCGCGCGTGAGGCGTGCGTGCGCGCGTTCGTTCGTTCGTTCGTTCGTACGTTCACAATCTACGCGAGCAAAAAGAAAAAAGCCTCGGAAAACGGTTACGGGCGTTTCAGTAACCTTGATTTGATTTCGGTTACAGTTTCAATCTGTTGTTGGGCGTCAGCCTTATGAGTCCAATCCATTCTTTGCTGCAGCAGCAGGTCTCCTCCATCTGATTGATGACCTAACTTGAAGGTAGAAACAATTCATGGCCAGCCAGGAGCGCAATGACTCGCGCTGTCATGATACATTTCACGCACGATGTTGATTGCCAAGCAATCGCTTCTTTGGGCCAACAATCGATACCGCTCGGTCTTCCCGCACTCACGACATGCATGACCCACTGCCACCAGCCTCAGCTCAGCGCGGTTCGGACGATCATGTGAGTTGGCGCGCGAGCGCGTGCACGCGAAGAACGCCCGACTATGCCGGACACCTTTCCCTTGACTTTTCGAGTCGTCAATGTCGGCCACCGCGGATGCTAATGACGAGCGCTCTCAGCCCAGCCCGGAGCCTTTTTCCTTGCTTATCTGCACATCAAAAGGACTGGACTTCTTCTCAGCACTCGCCCTGGCCGCCCGACCTTCCGCCGCGCGATCCGGTCTGCCTGGTCCGTGCGCGTCCACGCCTGCGCCTGCGCAGCGGCCGCGCCGCGCGCGCTCGGTTCTCGAGCGCGAGCGCCTGCGAGGGCAAGGGGCGGTGACATCCCGGAAGCATGGCGCCGCCGCCTTCGACGCGCCCGCGCACTACACGCACGGGCCTGCCTCTTCGACGACGCGAAACTGCCCGAAGCTGGGCCCAACGCACCGTGACGCCAGCTTGCCTGACGCGCACGAGCCTCTCCGTCTCCAGCCGCCTCCGTCTTTAGCGCGATGGTGGTGCAGCTGCAGATCTCAAGGTCAAGGCTGCACGCGCTGCTACTGCTATTGCTGCACGCGCTGCACAACCAGCTTGACAAGCAAGCTCCTTGACGGCACGAGTCCTCGTCAAGGTCAAGGGCACGGAGTGCGAGGCTGGCACGGTGCGCGCGCAAGGGCAGACTCGGCATGGCGTGGCTGAGTGCGTCCATCTTCAGCAGCTCTGCTTGCACCGCGCCTCTTCCGAGTCCTCCATGGCTGGGTTGTGTTGTTGCCGCTCCCGGTCTCAAGAAGTTGCTCTCCACGATCGCAGTCAGATGAACGTGGAGGGTCAAGCGACTGTCGCCCTTTGATCCAACTACACCTACCTACTACTGCTGAGCCGAGTCGGTGCACGCGAGAAAGGTGAGGGAAGGTCGGCCCTGCACGGGCTTGCGAGGCGAGGCGAGTGGACTCGCGACCAGGACCGCAAAGCCCGACACGGACGGCCGCTGCGCGCGCTGCGCCAGAGAGAGCTGGCTGCGACGCAGGCAGGCAGGCAGGCAGGCAGGGTGCCGAGGCGTGGTGTCGAGCGCGAGCTGCTGCTGACGCGGGCTTTACGCAGGCGCGGGTGAACGGCGCTCTCAGTCTGTGGAGAAAGGGAAAGAAAGAAAGAAAGAAAGAAAGACTGCTTGCTTGCTTGCTTGCTTGCTTGCTTGACACGGAAGGGAAGAAGAAGTCGGCCGCCTTATACTACTACTACTACTCCTACTAATAAGAGCGAGGCCCGAAGTAAGGCGCGGCAGAACCAGTTTGCCAGGCCAAGGGGAAGGACGCGGCGAGCGCGCGCGCGCGGGCGCAGCAGGCCAGACTGCGACGCGCGTCCGCCCCGGAGCCCGCGCAGGAGCTCTCCGGAGAGCCCGCCCGCCCTTTTGCGCAGACAGGCACGCTCGCTCGCGCGCTCGCGCGGCGCGGCGAGGCGCTCTCAGCCCGCGGGAGAGACAGCAAGCAGTATAGGAGCTAGCTGTAGCGAGCTGCACGCGCCGCCATGTTGGCGTCGGTGCTGGAGACAGCGGCCAAGCGCATGTCGGTGCGCATGAGCCGCGCGGACCCGGCGGCGGCGCCCAACCGGGACAGCTCGAGGTCCGGCGCCACGGCGGCGACCGCGTCCACCTCGTTTGCGAGCGTAGACATCGCCTCGTCGCCGCTGGGCGTGCTCATGGCCGGCGGGAGGTCGGTGCGCATGGAGGGCGTGCTTAAAGTGCGAGTTGACCGGCGCAAGGGGCGGTCGCCCTTTGCGTGGAAGGCGCGCTTCGTGGTGCTCGAGGAGGGAAGGCTGCGCATTACGCGAAGCGAGGACGATGACGACGCTTACCTGAACTCCTTTTCTCGCACAAGCACGAGCTCAAACGTGTCGGCCGGGGCCGGCTCCCTCGGAGATAACAAGTTCGCGCTCTCCTCCCTGGTGGACATCCGCTATGCGAAACGAGGCAGCCGCGAATTTGACCTCGTCGGGCCTCAAAACCAGCATCTCCGTCTGCGCGCCAAGAATGGTGAGGAGGCCGAAGCCTGGTTGCAGCACATTCTGCAAGAAATGCGAAACCAGGCGCAGCTCAATCTCAAGTGCGCAGAGCTCATGCTCAAGCAGAACCAGGCACACAACGTGGAGGCTGTGCTTCGCCAAGCTCTCTTTATGATGGAGCTTTCAATGGGACCTGTGCACAAGGGCGTTGCGGACGCGCTCGAAGCACTTGCCAACTTTATGGCCTCCCAAGGTGACGAAGATGCTGCCGCTGGCTTCGAGGAACGCGCCGAAGAAATTCGCGAGACACTGGCCAATGGCCGAACGACTATGAAGCACTTTAGCGGCGATAACGCTGGTCTTAAGGAGCTGCGCATGTGGCTCGAGCTCCAGAACCGTGCCGAGGACGGCGCCGACGCCATGGAGCGTGCTCTCGAAATGCAGCGTCGCGAGGCAGAACTCATCAACGTCATGTCTGACCAGCACGCAACGCGAGTCCAGGAGCTGCAAAACAAGGCTGTCGCCGCAGAACGCCGGGCTCGCGCCGCCGAAAAAGAGCTTGCCCTCTTGCGCGTCGCCAAGCGGAATCGTCCAAGCATGTCCGAGTACGGCGCTTCAGCGCCAGCGGCAGCGCCAGCGGCACCTGCGACGCCCGCGGCAGAGGACAAGTCGAATCTTCGTAAGTCCGTGGGTCGCATCATTCGTCGTTTGAGTATCTCGCGCAAGCGGAGTATGAGCAGGTCCATGACGAGACAGCTGCACCAGGGCACAGGTTTGACGAGGATGGCATCAGCCGGCGCAAGTGCTGATGGCGAGTTTAACGAGAACCGCGCGCATCCCGACGATGAGCTCGAGGCCAACCGTGGTCTTGCGTTAGCTGCCGCATATTGCCCAGGCATCGATGATGACGATGGCGAAGAGGTCGAGGAAGAAATCATGCAAGACGAAGAAGACGAAGAAGACGAAGAAGACGAAGAAGACGAAGAAGACGAAGAAGACGAAGACGATGCCTTTGATGCCGACACGGAGGAGGACGAGATTGTTGAACTGGCCACGAATCCCTGGGACGAGGAGCCCGACGAGAGCGAGGTCCGAGCGATGGCAGAATCTTTCGCCTCGCAAGACCTCGAGGCTCTCGAAGCGAAGGAGCAGGAACTTGTTGAGCTGCAACGTGCGAGTGAGGAGGCCAAAGAGGCGTCTGAGCTGGAAATGCGCCGTCGCATGCGCTCTCTCAAGGCCAAAAAAGCTCAGCGGCGGCGCAGCCATGGCGTCATGGGCATGCAGGTGACCCTGCAGCGCTCCATGACGCGACACAATGACACTGGCGCTTGCTATCTGTGTCACGATCCAACGTCTTCCGGAGGCGTCCTTTTTGCGAAGTGGAGTCGTGAGCCCGTGGAGGGTTCGATTGGGCGCTTTTACGCTGGCAAGGGAGTCAACGTAGCGAACTTCAAGTACTCACTCAACCACGGGCGCCAAGACCTTGCGGGTGGATTTTCCAAGTCGGGCGGCGTATCCCGATACCATGAGGGCATCATTGCCTTTCTCAAGCTCGCTTTTGATCATAGCAGTGTGCAAGTGTCCGTGACTGGAGGACCACTTGCGGTGCGGGTTTACCTGTTGCGTGACGAGTTTGTCTTTAACATTTCTCCTGGAGCTGTCTTCTCGCTGCTCGGAGTGGAGGGCATAGCGGTCGTGAACGAGGCTAATGAAGTCTTTTCTGGCATTGCCAAGCTGCCGCTTGAGCAATTCTGCGTCATGGGCGCGCAAAACGGCCACTCCATTTCCCTTCGCTCCCGTAGATCGCAAGGTTCGCATCGTAGCACCTTTTCTCGGGCGTCCTCGGCGTCCTCGTCGTCGTCTTCCTTTTCCTCTTCTTCGCTGCACGCCAGTGAGGAAGCGGACGTTGAGGATAATACATGCTGAAGAAAATGTTGAACTGATTTTGTTTCGTTTGTTGCTCCTCGACTTTGTCAAACTCTCTTCGTGAAGGCCCGCACAGGCGTTCGTTCAAAGATTGCGTTCGTTCTATTTCTAAATGTTCATGTGGGACTACTTTGATTGCCCACGTGAGACAGTATTGCTCCCTCGATGGAACTGCTATTCACCATTTTTCTAAAGGAAAATAGCGCAACGACGAGCTGAAAGCACACGAGCTTTGTGTGCTTGCTCGAGGGTCGCTCGGCACGATAAGAACAGTTGACTCAGACATCAAACGAAAAAAAAATTCACATTAATGATCAGACGATAGCACATCAAGAGGATAAAAACAAGTGACACACACATAAACACGAGTGGGCCTCAAGCAAGTATACATGGAGTCAGTCATACAGATTCGTCCTCTGCATGTCAGTCCGCTGCCAATAATGAGGCAAGCACTCCAGATGCTACAGCTTGTGCTTGCACCATTGGATCAGTGGGCCAAAGTCCATGCGCAGGAATGTTGGCATGAACTCCCATGGCAAAAACATGAGGCGTAGCCTTTACACGAAATGAACCAGGTTCGACCTCGAGCCCGCGTTGGTTGCTTTGGTGCCATTCTGCCGGAAAAGAGTCGGCTCCGAGCGTTGCATCTGCCTTGATGGCCTCCATTTCGAGGGCGCCGAGATAAGAGCATAGGGATGTGCAGAGTGTCTGCACAGTTGACGCGGGGTACGCGCGAGAGGAGGGACAGGTTGGCGTTGTGGATGCGCACACGAGTGCGTCAAAGTCAACGGTACGGCCCGACGAGAGGACGAGGCCGTCGCAATAAACAGAAGCGACTTGGCCAACGAGAACGGTGTCTGGTGCGGCATCGCCAGCCCAGAGAAGACGCCATAGCCAAGGCGTCTGCGGTGCCTCGTTGACCAGAACGACCTTGACAAGCGCCTTTTGCGCCTGATTTTCATGGAGGAGCTCAAGACGTGCACGCAGCTCACGTACGACCTCGAAGCCGGCGTCTCCGTCACATACGACGACGACTTCGTGCGCGGCGAGCTGACGCGCGTCGCGGCGGGCCCTCTTCCGGCGAGACGCCTTGCTGCGTAGGCGCACCAACACCACGGAGACGGCTAGTGCCGACGCCACGGCCGCCGTCGCCGCGAGGGCCACAGAGGCGGCGGAGCTCGAGCTGGTCTTGCTCTTCATTGCTCGCTCACTCGCTCAAGCCTGTCCTGGCCTTGCCTCAGGCTGGCCTCGCTTGACCTTGTCCTCCGCAGCTAGCTTCTGCGGCGGCTGGCTACCTGTTTGGGGTTTTGGCTTTGTTTCAAGCTGCAGCTGCTGCTGCACTGCAGCTGGCTGGCCAACGTGCTGCAGGCAGGCTTGCGGCCGACTTGAAGAAGGCTCGCGTGCGACGCGGTCGCGGTCTTCTTTCTGCGCCTCGGGCACTTGTGTTGCCAACAACTTGACAAAAGGGAGTGGCCACTGCCACGCCACAGCCAGCCTTTATTGGCAGTTTGCCGGGTGCTCGAGTCGCCGTGGAGGCTCGAGACCCTCGGGAGAGGTGAAGAAGTCTGCCTCGCAAACGCAGCGCAGCGCCTCGAGTCGGCGCTGGGCGAGCTTCACTTTGGTTGCTTTTATGATATCCTCGTCATCTCGCTCTTGGGACGTAGGTGAACGAACGACTTTATTACGACCCTGAACTTGCGCTTCACCGCACCCTACGCATCCTAGCTTAGCTAACCAGCCAGCCAGCAGCAGCAGCTGATCTGCAGCTGATCCTACCTACCACTGGTGACGTCATTGATTTCTGTCGTGGCTAGGTGTATAGTTGCTTTATACGTGGCGATTGCAGCTTCCTCCGCGTCTGTCTTCGTCCATGTCGAGCACGATCGGGAATCGTCAGCCATGGCAGACGGCTTCTCGGCGGCTATTTTCTTAGTTGTTCTTCGGAGCTGATTGACCGTCTACGAAGGCACACACCTTGCAAATGTTGTGTACTGCGCACATGCGCGCGCGTACCCCAGTGTGCGAAGCCGCACTCTCCGCGCCGCTCCAACCCCCCCCTGCTCTGCACCCTCTGCTTTCCCTCACCTTTACAATTTTCCCCCGTCACCACCCCTACTGCTCACCTACGTATCTGGGTACTCCTCCCTGCCGTTGGCAACCACCCCCCCAGCTGCGCGGCTCCGAACTTTCCGCGGCGGCGACGCGTCTCGGCGCGCGGAAAAGAACAAAACTCTCTCTCTTCCGCGGCGCAAGCAGGCGCGCGGCGGCGGCGCGTTCTCTCCTCGCGCGGCGTTCCGTTTCCCCGGCCGCGGCGCCCTTCTCCCTCAGGCCCCCACTAGGCGGCGCGCCACTCGGCAAACTTTCCCCGCGCGCGAAACTTCAGGGCGCGAAGGGGCCGCTGGGAGGGGGAGAGAGGGCGGCGCCCTGGGAGAGAAGGGGGCAGCAGAGAGAAGCAGGAGGGGCCGCGGCAGAGCGCCGCAGAGGAGAGCAGACCTGCAACCCACCCCTCACAAGCGCAGACAGACAGACAGACAGACAGACAGACAGACAGACAGGCAGAGAGGCAGGCGCAGACAGACGCGCGGCGCAGAGAGGCGCGGCACTCTCCCTCTCTCCCTACGCGCGGCCAGACTGCCGCCGCCCCTCCCCCCGCGCCACTGCGCGCGCGCCCCCTCCCGCCTCTGCGGCAGCGGCCCGAGCCGGGCCGGCGGAGCGCGGCGCCGCGGCGTGCCCGAGGCGCGCGGCGAGGCGCGGCGAGGCGAGGCGAGGCAGGCGCGGAGAGCGCGGAGAGCGCGGCGAGGCGAGGCGAGGCGAGGCGGCAAGGCGTGCGGCAAAGAGCGCCTACGCCACGGAGAGGGGCCAGCAGAACGCCGAGGAGCGGAGCGGAGGCGAGGCGGGCGAGGAGGGACGCGCGCGGTGGTTGGGACGAGCTGGAGCGAAGGCGGCCGCGAGGGGCTAGCGGCCAGCTAGCGCTGCGCGTAGGAGGGGGCGTGGCAAAAATCTGAAGGCGGCCAAGCAGAGCCGAGCGAGGCGAGGCCGGCGGCGCCCGCAAGAGGCAAGCAGAAGCCAACGTAGCGGCGCGCAGCCAGAGCGCAGCGCCGAGGAGCGCAGCGCGGAGGAGCGCAGCGCCGAGGAGGAAGGCGGCAGGCCGGTCGGCCAGCCAGACAGAGGAGCGGCTCGAGGAGAAGAACAGGCAAGATGCAGGCGCCCATGGACGGCTTCAACATGCTGCAGGCCGGCGCCATGATGCAGATGGGCCCGGCGCCCACGGAGATGAGGCCAAGTATGATGGAGATGGTCAGCCAGGCCATCGCCACCATGGGAAGCCGCAAGGGATCCTCGCTGCAGGCCATCAAAAAGTTCCTCACGGAGCGCTACGGCATCGACTTCACCAACAGCCCCGAGGAGAAGAACCGCGTGAGCAAAGCCGTCAAACTCGGCGTCAGCAGGGGAGTCTTCATCCAGGAAAAGAACTCGTACCGACTCGCAACCGCGCAAATGGACCCCATGGTCATGCGCCAGCCGCCCCCGCACATGGGCTACCCGGGTCACCCTGGCGCGCCGCAAATGCACCCGCATCAGCACCAGCAACACCCCCACGCGCACCACCCGCAGCAACACCCGGGTCACCCGGGACAGCCGCCCCACTTTGGCGGCGGTCTCCAGCAGTTCGCCCCCATGAGCTACCCGGGCATGCAGACCCAGTACATGGGACCCCAGTTCTTCCCGCCCCAGCCCCAGCACATGCAGGCCATGCCCGCTATGATGGAGCCTGTCAAGAAGAAGAAGAAGAAGAAGAAGAAGGATGGCGTCATCAAGCGCCGCGGCGCAGGAGGGCTCAGCAAGCCTATGCTTCTCTCCGACGACCTCGCACAGGTCTGCGGAGGCCACTCGATGGGCCGCACCGACGTTGTCAAGAACCTTTGGCAGTACATTAAGTCAAACAACCTGCAGGACCCCTCGAACAAGAAGATGATCATGTGTGACGAGCGTCTGCGCCGCGTTTTCAACAACCAGGAGCGCGTCGATATGTTCACCATGACAAAGATGATCTCTGATCACCTCACCAAGCCCGACAACCAGGACGAGCTTCAGGCGCAAATGGCCGCTGCCCAGCAGCAGCCCCAGGGATTTTACGCCGACCAGCAGTACGACGATGCCAACGAGGCCGACGATGATGACAAGGCACACCAAGTCCAGCAGGAGCAATGGTCTTGCTAGACACACACACAACACACAGCTAATGACCTTTTGCTTCCAGGGCATATCATACAAAGAAGAACAGGGGAGAGAAAAAAAAACAAAAAAACAAGAAGAAGAAAAAGGAGAAAAGATTAAGACTGTCAGGGAACGTCGAGAGAAAGTCAGGGAACGACTTTCTTGCTCATCTCGATTCCAAATCCTTCTCTTCTCTTTTCAACTCACCGAACAAGATGAACGGATGTATGGACGGACCGATGTCTTTCTCTTTCTCTTGGGCTCATTTCGCCAGCCTGACTGCGCCCTTTGTGGCGCGTGAATCTCTTTGCGCTGCGTACGAGCGAGCTGTTGCCCTTTTTCTTTCTTTCTTTCTTTCTTTTCTCTTTCCTCACATTTGCTTTGCATTGCTTGCAGCTGCTATCCCTCCCTGCCTGTGTTCACTACTTACGGACTTCGTGTACTTTGACCCTGGTCCTGTCGAGAGCCGATGCGGGCCCCGCATCTGTGAGCGCGACCGGGATGATTTGTGTACATCGTTCGATCACGTTTATCCTTTTGCTCTCTTGCTCCTTTTTTTCGCATTAGCTCGCAGCTCGGCTCCTCCTCTTCAACATGCGTCGATCACCCTCCACTTCTTTCCCAAACTCACCTCGATCAATCAACCAACAAAATCAGAAATCAAATCAAACAAGAGCGACTATCTTTCTTCCTTTCGTTTTACTCTTACGTTCTACCTTGTCCATCCATCCAGCCATCTCTTTTCCCTTTTTTTCTCGCTTGCCACCAACCACAACCACTTCTCTTGCTTCGCTACCCTTCTCTTTACATACTCTCGAGGGGGGGGGGTACCCAATGAGTTCTTAATAACCCATTGTCCGCTAATAACTAAATATATTAGGGACCCCGAGACATTCTCCCCTGCTTCTTCTTCGATTTAGTTGAGTTTTCCCGGTGTCTCAACTTTGGTGTATTTCTTGACCTGGACACAGATTCGCCGTATACCCCCGTCTTCGAATGCCGTCTTTCAAGCCATGCTGCGCGTAATGTGCGGTAGGAGGGTCTCCGACCCCGCCCTGCGCTGCCTTGCTGCGTTTTTCAGCATCGCGCACGGACTTCTAGCCAAGATATGATGACCTTGGACAATGAAGATTTTCCACCAATCCACTGTGATACAGCAAACCACATTGCACAGTGGCGGCTACTGTGTAACTAAATGTGTAATGTCACTGAAAAGAATCTTGGGTAACAGCAAGTACCTATACGTCATTGGCGCGCCAAATAAGCACATCCAAGTGTCAGCGACGTAGGTTTCCTTGTTTACGCAGTGCGGATGAGTGCTCTCACCCGCCTCCGTCCCCGTGCCCCCTCCCCCCCCCCCCCTCCCCTTCCACCAATAGTTGAAAAAGAAAGAGACTGCTTGTTCCTTTTTGATGGACGAACAAATAATCGAGAGTATACGAAAGAATCAAAGAACATTGCATCGTGTGCGGGCCAGTCCAGAAAACACTTCGATACATCGTCGAGCGAGTCTTTCACATCCGGAACTGATAGATGTTGGAGCTGCTGCCGCCATCGTCGTCGCCGTCGCGGCGTTTGCAAGCCCGACTTTCCATATTATTATACATGAACCGTGTTATTACCACAGGCTGTCATCAGCGTCGAAGCAGAAGATCCTTTCTTTGCCAAGACTGTGAGCGAAGCGTCTCCAGAAGCAAGCTGAAGAGGATCTCTTGCTCGCGGTAGACCGACCTCTTCTCTGCCATGCAACTTGAGAGGCAGACACATGGTATGACAAATTTCACGATGTAATTCAACACCGAAGCAGCTGTCCTCGAGCGCGTTGAGGAGCATGCGACCGAACAAAGAGACTTTTGACTCGAACATTTCTTTCTGTGCAGCGCAAGCAAGCCCCATTCCGCTTCTGGATGTTTTCCCTCAAAAGTCGTCGCGAGCAAATTCAAAATTTTCTCGGCGCGGTCGACCGCCTCCTATCAGTAATTGCATGTTGACAACCCAAAGAGACGCTCGTTACCAATCTCGGTTGCCAAGATCCTTGCCAACCCTCGTCGCCAAGCCAAATCTCGTCGTCAAGCTCCTCACCGGGGCCCTCGCCAAGCTCTTTCGTTCGTTCGTTTGCAGGGAAAGGATACAGTTGTAGGCCTATAGCAAAGCGCGTAGCCAAAGCGACGAGCCAAAGGCAAACAAACATAGAAGTCGGCTCGACGCAAGCTGCAGCGACGCGGCAGCGACGCGGCAGCGACGCGGCAGCGACGCGACTGCGAGGAGCAGATGCGCGGAGCGTCTACGACGGCCGTGCTGGCCGTGCTGGCCGCGCTGGCCGTGCTGGCCGCGCTGGCCGTGCTGGCAACGGCAACGACGGCCGTGCCGGCCTTTGCAGCCGACAGCGACGGAAGGCGAGCGCGCATTCTCGAGGATGCGAACGGCCGTAGACGACTCGAGGTGCCCCTCGACCGACGGCCCCGTAGCGACGACCGCAGGTTGCTCCGTGGTCTGGACGATACGGAGAAAAAGTTTAAGGAACTCGCGCAGATCTCGCGCGAAAAGGACGGCGTTTACTGGTCCTGGCTGCATATCGGGCCCAACGAAGGTGATGTCTTTAGTGTGATCGTCGACACCGGGTCGAGCACCATCGCCGTCCCGTGCGCAGGGTGCAACTGCGGCGACCACAACCACTTTGACCCGTCACAGTCCAACGGCGCCAAGTACCTGTCAAACTACAAGCAGTGTTACAGCGAAGGCTCGTGCAATAGCGGCAAGAACGTTGAAGCGCTCATGTGTCTTGGCAAGGCGTGTGACGTGGCCACGGAAGGCATCGTGCATAGCTTTGGCTGCTGCAGCTCGTATGCCACCCCGTTCAAACACCAGTTTGCTGATGGCATCATTGGCATGTTTGGCGGCAACTCGCACACGCTCATCGGAAGCTTGCGCCAAGCGCATAGACTTGAAGACGACCTCTTTTCCATGTGCCTTGCCTCTCGTACAGGCGTGCTCGGTGTTGGAGGTTACGATGAGACGCGACACCTGGAGCCCATTCAGTGGATCCCGCTGTCCTCGGTGGGATTCTACAAGGTTGGTGTCCAACAGTTCTACGTTGAGGGTGAAGCGGTGCAGCTTGGACAGAGTTTGAAAAAACCCATTGTCGATAGCGGCACGACCTTTACTTATGTCGACTCTCACACCGCCGACGCCCTTTCCAAGTCGTTCAAAAGTTTTTGCGCCAAGGATGGAAACTGTCCCGGAACCGCTAATCCGACGAGTGCACATCCGGATGATCGAAGGGACTCGATCATGTGCTATGCGCCTCCAGAGAGCGAAGACTATTCGGAAGACCTTGACCCGTGGCTGGAAAAGTTCCCGACGCTCGAACTCGATTTTGAAGCCTACGAAGGCACAAGCGCGCGTATTTGCATCCCCCCAGGTGCCTACTTTTTTCGCTCGCGGGGTGCTTACTGCGTGGGCATTCTCCGGGATGCGCGCGGATCCTTTGTTCTCGGCGCTCTTACCATGGGCGGATTCGACTACGTCTTTGACCACGGCAAGAATCGTTTGGGCATTGCGCGCTCCATTTGTGACAAGACACGCGACAATGAGCCGGGCACGCGCAGCTCTCGCGCCGAGTGCTGCGGATCCTGCGCCGTGGCCCAAAAGAACGGCTTTAATTTGCCAAATCCCGTGCCGGCACCTACGGCAGAGCCCACGGTGGCGGCAACGACAACAACGACGTCCTCAGTCCCGGAATCGCACGTTCCGTCTCCAACGCCCGAGATGCGCAACACTCAGCCCCCCGAGGGTACGAAAACCGCGGATGGCCTCTTTATCATTTCGTACGATGCAGAGCGCTTTGGAAATAAGACTGTGCTTGAGCCCGAGTACGACTCTGCGTGGAGCGTCACCGCATACACCTTTCTCCCGGACCAAGTACTTCGACTCACTCGCTCCGCAAATATCTGTGAGAAGGAGGATGCGTCGGCAGCTTGGGTGTTCTCCCCGCAGGGCCTTGTGGTGATTGAGGGCGAGGACGCAGTCGTGACTGTCGGGGCAAATTGCGCGCTGCCCAATGTGCACGTTGAGCAGGGCGCCACCTTGCGTACGAAACGCGGTCCAGCTGGATCCGTTTCAGACGACGACGACGACGAGACACCGACATACCGCATCCGAATCGATGGCGTTCTGGACCTGCGCCAGGGTCACCTCGTTGTGAGCGAAGCTTCGACGCTTGCGTTCTCTTCGCAATCCCGTGGCCTTGAAATGAATTCCGGCTCTCGAGTTGTGCTGGAGAGGACTGCCGGACTGCAGTGCGTCAACCTCTCGCACGATCGTCGTCTCGAGCTCGCCGCTGGCGTTCTCGACGTCAACGCTGGTGCGGTCGTCAGCTGCTACACCTTTATCGGGCCCGATGCAACCATGACTGTGCAGCCTGATCCCGAGGAGGAGATTGAAAATCCGGCGGTTTTCCTCGGCAAGCTTGAGGTCGCGGGTACGCTCACCATGGTCGTCAAGCGTTCTCCCATGCAGACCTTTGCGATGCGTATTGGCGACACCATTTCTTGGGCTCTTGCTCATTACAAGCCCAAGCTTCGCATCGTCGAGGCGGATGAGGGGCACGAACCAACCATGCTCTTTCGGGATGTTCCCGAAAAGGCACGCATGTACTCGGTAAGGAAGACCATTGAGGACAAGCCAGCCATTGTGGAATTTTCAGATGTCTTTCACTGCGCCAAGGTCGAGCTCGAGGACGGCTATTCGCAGTTGACTTTTCCGACGGAAACCTGCCTGAACCGCTGCCTTGACGATCACGATCTCGAGTGTCCGCCAGAAGAGCAAGAGTTTTATCCGTGGCCACCCGAGGCTGAAGATGGGTCATCGACGATTCAAGGCGAAGACTTGGACGGGGATGACGATGAGGACGACAAAGAGCAGCCCTGGTTTGATCTATCCCCGTACGAGGACTATGTGGGCAAATCGGTGCAAGATCCGAACGTGCAGAAGAGTGCTGCAGGCGGCGCATTCTTTGGTATCTTCATGGCCTTTGTGGTCTTTTGCGTGGCGCATCCACCAGCATGTCTGGCTGAGACTTGCCGTTGGTGTCGTTGCTGCTGCTGCTGCTTCCGCAGCCATGGCGAGAACCGCGGTCCGCGCCATCAGTACGATAATATTTGAAGCTTGGTACGAATAATTTGAACTCGCTTTGCTGCTTTTTTTTGGGGGGGGGGACGAAGTTTGAAAATGGATGACAATGAGAGGATCGAAGCTGGCGAAGGATTTTGATGATGAAGAAGGAGAAGAATTCGGAGATGATGTATGGCGAAAGCAAATTCTAAAGTAGCGGGAAATGCACGGTAAAATTCGATTGCGCGGGTGTCCTTTGCTTATTAGGGTAAGTCACGGACAAGGTGATCATCTCCATTAAGATGAAAACGATGACGCAAGTGCAGATGTAGATAGGCCTTTACTACAACGATGGACAAAAGAAGCAGAACAAAGTACAACAACGTAATGTGACTTAAACCTTACTTTATTAGGCGGACTTGAAGAGGAAGTCATGAAGCTCGGCAGACTTCTCAATGGTCCAGTCATGGAGCTCGTCGAACTTGGCATACTTGCGCTCGAGCCACATTCCAAAGACTGTGGACGCTGCGGCCACCATGGGCACCACGACAAAGACCAGCAAGCGCACAAGAGTGATGAGCGCCGAAGGCAGGAAGCGCTGCCAGAAACCCACGAGCAGCTGCGAGATGAGCACGATCACCGTCACGACACCCGCGCCGACCAGAAGCGCCTCGCGCAACGTCAACGTGGACAGGTAGTCCTTGGTCGCGATGGCGCCCTTCTTGATGGCCTGGCCGGTGGCGCGCAGGGCCGTCTTGGCGCTATCCGTCGCGCTCATGGTGCCTGCCGCTTTGTTAGACCTGAAACGTTCTTCTCCCCGCTGCTCGCCTGCTCGCTCGCTCGCTCGCTTGTCGTCGACGTCGCGCTCGAGAGCTCCTGTTGCGGGTTTGCGTCTCGCCGTGGCCAGCGCGGTCGGCGAGACGCCAGCAGCAGCCTGCTTCTCGCCAATAGAAAGAACAGAAAGAAGAAAAGAAAGTGTGCACCTTCTCCACGCGCGCGTGCACGCGCTGCCGATGCAGGCAAGGAAGGCCAGCTAGCCCTCCCACTCTCCTTCCTTCTCTCCCTCCCTCCCTCCCTCCCTCCCGACGTGGACGCTTTCTTCGCGCGCTCCCCGGGCTCGAGCCCGCCGCTGGCCGCACCCGCGCGCGGCTGCGCGGTCGGTTCGCTGGCCGCCGGCGAGCCGGAGCAGGGACCGGCGGGAGGTGTTGACCGAACCCAAAGCGCCTGGCTGATTGATGCTGGTCGCTGTCGCTGTTATTAGACGACACCATTGTTGTGTTAGGCATTTTCAGAGGTATACTACTATACTATACGTACTCTGTGTGTAGCAAGAGCGCGAAGAAGGGCGACGACAAGGACAGAGAGCTGCGGTGACGACGCTGCCGCCGGGGCCAGGAAGCGCAAACCCGCGCGCACGGGCGGGCGTTCGTCGCGGAGGAGTCTCGCGGCCGATACCGCAGAGCGGCAGGAAGTTGCGCCGGTTGGATCGAATCGCGAGAGCGACACGCAGGTTGTTCAGCTTTTAGAGCACCAACTTGGCTTATTAGGGCGTGGACACGACAGAGACCGATTTGGCGGCCAGGAGCACTGGCCATGGTGGCTGGAGCAGGACATTGACATGTGAGGTGGAGTGCAGTGTATGCACGTGGGGTCGGGTTGAGGAGGGCGAAAAGGTCCACTATTGTGAATACGATATCAGCCTACTTCGTGAAGCGTAAAAGCACGGAAGCAGAGTATAAGAGGCTGAAGGCCTCCAACTCTCCGCACTAACAAATAGTGATGCTTGCTCTCCGGCAATTCTTCGCGCCAGAGCTGCTTTCTTTCTTAGCTAAGCTGTCCAGTCCAGCATGTCTCTCTCCGCACCTTTCTATCTATCCAGCGCATCATCTCATCTCATCTCATCTCATCTCATGCGCCATTTCTAGAAGTTAGCAATACCGATTCGACGTCTGGCTTGCCAGCAGTGAAGAGAGAGTGCTGCTGTGCATGCACGCCGTAGTAGGCCTAGCTGCCATGATGGGCGGGACTTGCGTCCCTTTTTCGTGGCTTGCCAAATGATGCGACCTCGATCAATACGATCGATCACCCTTCCGAGTCATGGATGAGTGAGTGAGTCTCACATCGTTGTCAGAGCAAGTGGACGTCATCGAAGAACAAAGGCAAAAGAAGAACTTGCCGCGGCCGGCGCAGCCGCCAGCAGGACGCCAGTTCCCCGACGCGGCGCGCGGAGCGATGGCGAGCGTAGGCGCGGGCGCGGGCGCGGGCGCGGGCGCGGGCGCGGGCGCAGGCAGCTTCGTGGTGGAGGACGCCCAGCGTCGCTTGGTGGACCTGCAGACGCTCTGTCAACAAAATGAGGGCGCGGGACGCGCTCTCGCAGCGCTCGTGCAGCGACAGCAAGGCGCAGCGCAGGGCCGCGACCCGCGCAAGCTCGGTGCGGACGCAGACCAGCTGCAGCAGCAAGTGAAAAAGTGCGAGGAAATGATGAACAAACTGCGTGCAGATGATGCCGATTTTCTCGCCCGCGTCAAGGCAGGGGCCGCGACGCCCGGAAGCAAGGCCTTCAAGGCGAAAAAGCTCAAAAGCGATTACGATCGAAGGCTTCAGGTCGCGGCGAGCTTGCGAGCCACAGACCAAAGCGTCAAACGCGCCAAGCTGGTGCTCGCCGAGCTCAGAAAACAGCAACGCCTTGCCGAGGCATCTGCCGCAAAATCCGAAGCAGAGGCTTCCGGGGCGCAGAGCGCGGATCGCGAGGCCACGCGCGCCCAACTTGAGACCCGCCAAGCGGCATATGCTCAGCGCAAAGCCTCCTCTAACCGCGGCGCTCAATACAATGGTATCGGCAACAACAACAACTCGCAACAACAACTGCTTCTCCAGCAGGAGCAGCAGCAAACGTACGCTCTCCGCGAGTACGACGAACAAAGCACCACCCAGAGCGAGCAGAGCGCGCTGCGCGAGGTGGCTCGTAGCGCCCAGCTCGTGGAAGAAATGGCCACCGAAGTGGGTTCTCTCCTCGAGGTCCAGACGGACGACGTGAACAGGCTCGAAGAAAACACAGACGACTCCGTCGCGCGTACCATGGAGGGCGTGCACGAGCTGAGCCGTGCGCGCCGCCGTCAGGCTAGCACAGGCGCCGCCAAAGCCACGTTTGGCACCGCTACGGTGGGAGGCCTTGTCGGTATTCTTGGCGGGCCCGTGGGCATCGTTATTGGCGCTGCCGCAGGCGGTGTCGTGGGCATGGTCGCTGGCAAGGGTGTCGCGGCCGTCAAGCGAAGGTCCATCAACGCGGAGACGCGTCGCATCAAGGCCTTGCTCTCGGCGCGCAAGCAGCGCACGGGGGAGTTCACTCTTCAGGTATACGCCTTTGAAGTCCAGCAGTGGTCGTACATGATGCGTAAATGGATCCAGACCGAGCGCATGTGGACGGACGAGTTTGGCGAACCTGTACGCGGGGCGCACCCCGAGAAGGATACCAGCGCCGCTGAGGCCCGTCTGCAGCTTCTTGCCGAGGCCCGTGCTGACAGCAACAATCTCACACCCGAAGAAGAGGCAGAAATCGAAGCAGTGCACGAACGTGAAATTGCCTTTGATGTCGTCTGGTCCTGGGCGTCGCCAAAGTGGGATCTCGTGGTTGACAGGGCCAATACGGACTTGAGCGGCTGGGACTTTGCATCAAAGGCAACCGCCAACAACTGGTTTCCCGAGGCGCAACGCGGCTGCGTTGTGCGACGGCGACTCTGGGTACGCTATCTCACGGGCAAGCCTGGCACCTCGCCGGCGCATCAGGCTGCCGCCGAGAAACTGGCGCGGGCCCGCGCAGTTCAAGAGGCTATGGACAATGATTCTGCGATCGCACCCGCCGATCGCGAGACCAAACAGCTCTGGAATGGTATTTATCGCAGCTCTGTGACAACCAACACAATTCTAAGCGAATCGTACGCTCGCGCAAATGAACAAGGTGAGCAAATTTCTCGCGCGGAGCGCAACGCAGCTCTTGTTGGCGACGCGGCAATGTACACGCAGCGCATCGATCGCGCTGCGAATTTAAGTGGCGCCCTCCGGAATTTCGTAACGTGGCGGCGTGGCCAGCTGCAAAATGTCGATGCTGCCACGCAAGATCAGATTCTTCGCCGCGAGGTTGCCGACAAGCGCGAGGAACTTTTGCGTCAAGAAAAACAGCGGCAGGAGGAGCGCCGGCGTGCGCTGCGAGAGAATGGGACCGATTTCAGTCTTGAGGACGAAGCGGCTTCCAACTTTAGCGAAAATCTTCACATCGCTGGCCGCATGTCTTCTGAGCTCGAAACGCAAAACCAGCAGCTCGAGCGCACGGCTGCGGCTGTAGAGAGGGGCAACGTCTCGGTGCTGAAGATTACGCGCAAGCTCAAATCATGAGTGTTTCATTTTTATTTGCACAAACAAACAAGAAGGAAAAGAAGAAGAAGAACTAGTAGCGAGAAGCCACCAAATTGCATGTATAAGTCTTATTGATTGTAGAGCTACGATTGATATTTTGCGCAGAAACACGCACTCAGAGAGAGAGAACGAGAGAGAGAGGGAAAACTTGCCCACAGACAATTCTCCTTTCTGATTTTTCTTCAAGGAGTTTCTATCCTTGAATTGGACTTGATCGTTCACCGACCCAGAAATGATGACGTGCCAAAGCAACTGAATAAGAATGCAATTTTTCGAAAAGACAAGACAAGTTACTCATGGTTTCCTACACAAAGTGAATAGTATGTGCCAACATGAGAGCTTAGCCGCCAATCTTCACCATAGGCCGGTTGCTACCCTTCGAAATACTTTCCGGGCTATCATGGCCACCAAGCTTGGCGTGCTTGCGACCCAAAATAGATTCAATCGAACCGAGCAATGCCTCGTCCGAAGCGCCCGCCCGCAACTCATCGCGCAGAGAGATCTCCTCGGAGCCAAAAAGACACGCCTTCATCGAGCCATCTGCAGTAAGGCGCATGCGATTACAAGTTCCACAAAATTGGTCCGTCATGGACGAAATGAAGCCGACGCGACCCACGAAACCCGGAACCTGCCACGTCTTCGAGACAGTGTTGGCACCATCGAGACGAGGGGTTCGCGCAAAAGTCGGCCAGCGCTCGCGAATCATATCCACCATCTCATAATAAGGGAGGATTGCCTTCGCCTTCCATTTGTTCTGATCAAAAGGCATGAACTCGATGAATCGCACCTCAACGTCCAAATCGCGCGTGAGCTCCACAAAGTCCAAAAGCTCGTCGTCATTTACGCCTCGTTTCATGACGCAATTCACCTTGACCTGATCGAGCCCTGGCAAACTTGTTGCCCGTTTGATGCTTTCCAAGACACGTTCAAAGCCTCGACGCCGCGTGATGAGTTCGAATTTGGCCGGCACCAAGGTGTCGAGGCTGATATTGAGCAAATTGACGCCTCCTTCCACAAGAGGGTCTAATTTTCGCTTCAAAAGAATTCCATTCGTGGTTATGGCCAAATCTCGAATACCGAGCCCTCGCAACCTCTCGCATAGATCCAGAATGCTCGGTCGGAGCAATGGTTCCCCACCGGTGAGCCTGATCTTGTCCACTCCACGCTGTACAAATGCCGATGCAATACGTACAATTTCGTCATCCGTCAACAGTTCTTGATCTGCAGTCAGGTCCACACCTTTCTCCGGCATGCAGTATGTGCAACGCAGGTTACATCGCTCCGTAAGAGAGATGCGCAGGTAGTTGTGAACGCGCCCGAACGAGTCCACCAGGGGCGTCGGCGTTGCCGCGCGTGATTCGTGCATTGCAACCTTGGTTTTCGTCATCGTTGCTGTCGACGCCCACGCTCGCTGCGCACTGCGCCATGGACCTGTTCGATGGCTTTGCACGAGTTCTCTGGGCCGGCGAACCTGCCTCAAGCCGAGACGCCAGACAGCGTCTGGTCGTGCTCGCGCGCTTGCGCACGCTGCTGCGGCTGCGAGTGCTCTCGACATTGCTCTTTGTACTGTGCAGCTCGCGACACGCTCCACGATTAAATGCAAGAGCACGCGTTTCGTGTTCGTCGCTATCGCTCGCGCTTGCTCTTCGTGCCAGTTCGCGACGTCGTTTGCGCGCCCGCGCCTGCTCGCGCGAGTTGCTCGGAGCCGTGAACTTTGTGTCTGAATGTACAGCAACTCGACTTGCGCTTTGTTGCACAAAAGCACTCGACGGCACTGGCTCGGCCCGCTGCCGCTGCTGCGCTGCAACTGACGGTGGCGCCTTGCCGAGGGCTTGCCAGCACGATGCGGCTGCGGCTGCGCTCCGTCCCGTGTAGCCAGAGCGCACCCGCTGCTACAGTTCCGATTTTGTCTGCTGGTCCTCGGAGCCACGCTCTTATTTGCCTTGGTTCTTTTGCTGCATGCATACAATCGCATACAACAGTGACTAGCCCAAGCCAGAGAAGGTTGCCGGCATGCGCCCTGCACCCGTACACCGTCGTTTTGATCGAGGTCTATTGCCTTGCTTGCACTCACATCATCATGATTACCATCGATGATTTGCTTCCAAGCTTCGCGCGAGGATGCGCGCGACATGGCGCAGAAGAAACCAGCGCCGGCTTGCCGGCTGCAGCTGCTGCTGCTGCTGCCGCTGCTGCGTGCTCGTCCTCGTGATGGCTTTTCGCCGCAAGTGCGCCTCGGGCCTGCGCAAGTGTGTATCCGGCGAAAGGTCCACTTGCAGCGCGCTGGTTGCAACTCGCTCGGTCGCTCTTGCCCGAGCCCCGCATGCTCTGCTCTGTTCTGCTCTGCGCGCTCTGCGTGGACTACCTGCACTCCATGCAGGACTGATTGCCTTCACCGCGTGTGTGCCTCGCCTTGCCCTGCGTGGCCTCGCCCTGCCTCGTCCAGACTGCATCGCGTCGCGCAATGGTGCACTCCCTACTGGTGCATTGCATTCCATTGCAGTGCATTCGCGCAGCCTTTCTTCTGGCTGGCAGGCGGGCGTCATGGTCATGGCACGAGGGCGGGCATGACGCGCAAAAGCGCAAGGAGCGCGGCGCGGAGGACGCGAGGCCGGCGGGTACGAGCGCGGGCGCGGCGGAGGAGCGGGGAGGGCGCGGGGAGCGGCAGGGGCGGGCGCGGAAGAGGTCTCGCGAGCCGGGGACGCGAGGGAGCGAGCGAGCGAGCGCGAGAGGAAGGATGGTCGACGGGCCCGCGAATGCCGCGGCGGGAGGTGACGCTCGGGAAACCGCCTCGACGGCGACGCCTGGCGCCGCGTCGGGGGCGAGTCCGGTGGCAGAGGCGCAGCCTCCGAAACAGGGAGATGAGGCAGGCGCCGTGAAGATGCCCAAGGCCATGTCCGACGCGGAACTCGGCGGCAGCAATGATGGGGACCAGGACGCCGTGGAAAAGTCGCACGGCCTGCTCATCCTCCTACGCCACGGCGAGTCCATGTGGAACAGATCTTCAGAGCACCCGAATCGGCTGTGGCGCTACGCTGGCTCGAACGACGTTGCCCTCTCGGAGCAGGGCATCCACGAGGCTCTCGAAGCGGGTGACCGCCTCGCGAAAATTCACATTGACGTCGTCTTTGCCTCGTGCCTTTCGCGCGCCATGAACACCTGCATGATCGCCCTCGCAAAACATGTGTCCGGACTCACGCCCATCATCGCCAACCGCGAGGGCAGCTATGCTGCCGGAATTGATGCTGTGTCAAAGCTACCGGAGAACACGGTCGTCCCCATCATCTGCTCCGAGAAGCTCAACGAGCGCTGCTTTGGTGAACTCCAAGGCATGCCGTCCACGGAGCATCTCGTTCGCTACAAGAAGGAGTACCTTCAAGAGGTCCGCAACAAGTTTGACGTACGCTTCCCCGGGCCAAAGGGTGAGAGCACGGAGGACGTCTTCCATCGCGTCGTCCCCTACTTTGAAGAGAACATTTTGCCGCTTTTGCGCGAAGGCAAGAATGTCTTGCTCTGCAGCCATGGATTCAGCATTCGCGCGCTTATCAAGTACCTCGACGGCATGTCGGACGAGGAGTTTAATTTGGAAATGCGCAAGGAGAAGCGCGATCCAGAAAACTGCAAGCTTCTCGCGGCAACCGGTGTGCCTCTTTTGTATCGTTTTGATCGCTTTGCTGAGGACGGACTTCATCCCAAGAAAATTGGTGCCATCGATCGTGCCTATGAACTTGCGCACACCTGTGCGCCCTATTAGCCTGTATCTCTACTTCCCCTTCTTACATTCATTCATTCATTTTATCCTGGCTCACTTTTTTTTTCTCTTTTCTTTTTTCACTGGTTCCGAGGGAGCTACCACGCTGCTGGTGCTGCTGGTGCTGCTGGTGCTGCTGGTGCTGCTGGTGCTTCCGTTCTCATCGCAAGTCGGGCGTAAGACCCAGAAACTCATCCATTGCGACAGGTCTACGGACCGCATTTGTAAAGCCCTCCTGAAATCTGTACTCGACCCAAGCGGCCCGCTTCTTGCGTTTAGCTGGCGTGGGAACCGTCGACTCTTCCACGGAATCGGCACCGTCGGCCACGTCACTTGAGGCCTTGAGCGCAACAATTCGCTTGCGATTCCCGGCGGTCTTGGCTGTAATGGGCCGCCCGAAAAAGTCCACAGCGCCTGAGGGAGCCCTGCCCTCGGCGCCGCGCTTTTTGCCAGCCAAGGCCTTGTCCTTGTCGCGCGCACTAAGCTTACTGACGCGCTGCTGGACGATGCCATCGCCGGCGCCAAAGGTACGCGAGCTCGTGTCACGCACGCGGGCTAAGCGTAGACGCTGAATAAGCGTTTCGCAAACCGTGAGCGATGGCGGCGTGTGACGCTGCTCGTACGAAAAAGTTTCCGAGTCGAACGAAAGCAAATGATCGATGCGCGGCTCTGGTTTATAGGTAACGCGACGGAATGGGTTAAATCCTGCCTGCTGATTACCATGAGCTGGTGCCCCACGCCCCAAGCGCTCGTCACCGCCATCTTGCCCGCCGTTCTCTCCGCGTCCAGCCTTGTCCTTTTTGCTGGAAGCAAAAGGAAGATCCTCCAATGTCTTGTGAAGCGTCAAGCCGAGACTAATCATGACGTCAAGAGTATGCTGCACGCTGGCCTGCTCCTTTGGATTCAAGAGATTCCAGGGAATCGCGCGAACCTGCGGGTTCAGCATCCTCGCGATCGGCGATAGAGCATCAAGCACGAGACTTTGCCGTCCTCCAATGGTCGACCCAGGCAAAAGGGTGCGCCGACCCTCAGCAAAGACAGCGAGCGTCTCCTTATTCTCGGCGAGTCGCCGCGCGTTCGCGGCACCTGCCATAGGAAAATGTAAAAAGGTCGATGATTCCGTAGCCAAGAGTCTCCGCAGCGAAAGTGCAGTCGGCGAAAGGTACTGAGATAAGGTCCATTGCTGCGACTCGCCGACCCGCTTGAGGATAACGTCAGCCTCGCAAAAGAGGTTGACCGCCTCGTGCAGGTTGCTCATGCTCCTGTCGGCCAGACGCACGCCACACATGTTCTCATGGATTCCTTCCAGGAATTTGGAAAACTCAGAGACATGCTGCCCGAACTGCGCCCACAAACGCATTTGCTCATTGACCGACTGAAGTCCCGGCTTGGTCCACTTGCGCTGCCTGCGAACGTTCTGGAAGACGGCATTCCACGATTTCAGTAGATCCGACGTCTGGTCTTTGGTGCCAACGCACAGATCCTCAACATCCTTGGTCTCAAGACGAAAGCGCTGTGTCGCTTGCGTCGCTTGTCGAGGCGACTGTGCTGTCGAGCCTGACGCGCCTCGTTCCGACACGATGAACTGGAGTGTGTTGAGGCACGCGCGAATGTCGTAATCTTGCCGCTCTGCTAGCAACTCGAGCGCACCATGCTGAGGCGCAATGTTCTCTGCAACAGCAATCTCTTTGAGACGCTGGACGATCCGGGCTTGAGGCGCGGCTCGGAAAAAGATTACCTTGACAGCCCTCCGCAGCGGGCGCAGTGCTGCAACATAAGGATCATTGCAAATGAGAATAACGGGACGCGTGATTGGGTGCGCCTTTGACGCCCCCGAAAGAGGAGCTTGGATCATATCCAAGAGCGTCTGCACAGCGCCCCGGCCTTCGCCTTGGTTTGCCACGCCTTCGAACTCATCGAGAATGATACAGTTCGGCTTGCCGGATGCCGCGCCGAACATGGACTGCATTTCCATTGCGTTGATCAGCCGATTGCTCAGCACATTGGCCGTTCGCTCGTCGCTCGCGTTGATCTCCACAGGGTTGTACCCTGCGTGCCGCGCAATGACGTGCGCCAGAGTGGTCTTCCCGGCTCCTGGTGGCCCTGCAAGCAGAATCACCGGAAAGTCCGGCCGCGTTTGCCGCGCGCCCTCAAAGACAAAGTTGCGCCACGACATTATCCATTGCATCACAAGCCGATTGGTTCGTTCGTGACTAACGAGGTCAATGAACTGCCGCGGAGCGTATTTGCCAGCAAAGGTGCTGGTGGCGTCCGCGTTGGAGCCATGTCCGTCGTTGGCGTCCGAGTTCTGCGAGTCGAGGCCGTCCAAAAGGGCAGCATCAGAAACGAGCGAGTCCTGCGTGTTGTCGCCGACACCAAGTGCCTTTAGCCTTTCGTTGCGGCGTCGCTCGTCGAGGTCGGCGAGAAGATCCTCAAAAGGCTTGCTTAGCATGGAGCCATCCGTACGCCGCTGATCAATGCCGCTTTCGCCAAAGGCATCATGCTCACCAAGAGAGTTTAATCCGTATTTGTGCTTGTGCACGTCTACCATAATGTATCGCGTGTCGCCATTAGGCAGGACGACCTTCATGTCTCCTCCAATTTCTTCGCCGGGTCTCATGAAAAGAAAGCGAGACATGTCTTCGCGCTCTCGCCTCGGAAGCATTGCATTCTCGCGCGCTTGGCGCCTGTACATGAGCCTCTGCACAAAGGGCAACCGCGATCGTTGAGTTTCATTCGTGGCTCTTGTCGTCACGGGTGGGTCATCGTCGTGGTTTGAGCTTTCCACATCGCCCGGCCCCGGAGAATCTCCGAGAGTCTGGCGCATGGCGAAGTCCGCTTCTTCGTCATCTTTGCTCTCGTCCAGATACGATGGTGCATTCTCTGCATCTTGCGCAGCCGAGGGCGGCGCGACCTGAGTCGCGTCGCGCGTCTTTTGCGACGAGGTCTGCTGCTGCGCGTCCCTCTCCATTTCCATCTCCATCATCGCTCGCTCCGCCTCGAAGTCGTCATACATCTCGCGTTCCATAGCGGCCTCGGCCGCCAGCTCGGCCTCCAGTTCATCGTCGTCCATCTTCTCGCGCTTCGCTCGCTCTCCCTCGCCGTGGCAAGCCGCTGCGCGCTTTGCCCGCTCGGGTCTGCCCGTCGTTAGCTTGGTCAAAAGTTCAACTTGCTTTGGTGACGGTTAGGTTGATCGTGCTTCAAAGTTCGTTCGAGCTCGACAACAATGCGCTTTCGCCTCCCGCCTTTGTTACAAGCAACTGCATCGTTCAAAAGGTTGGATCGTTATCTGGCAGAGCAGACATGGAAATTGAGACAGAGAGAAGGCAAGGTGGGCTCGCGAGATAGATGAAAAATGATGCAAAAAAGGAAAAGAAGAGTGAAAGAATTCGGTCAAGAAAGAAGAACAATGGCTTTTATTTAACGTGCATGAACGTGTGTGAGGTGCCTATTGCATTCCATCTAATTGCATCGCATGGATCATTGCACCCAAACATGCAAGGTTGAGTCTTTCTTCAAAACTTAATCCTGTCAAACAAATCTTCCTTCGCGTTTAGTCGAACCTGATCAAGGAATGCAGGAGTGTTGGAGGAGAGGGAACTCCCAAGTTATAGAAGCGGGCTGCGATAGTAGATTGATTGGGATTGGATTATATGGTCAATGCGATCTTATGTGACGGTGATCATGTCGGTCCGTCGACAACTTCATGCGAGAAGAGTGAGTCGACGAAGGTGGGAGGGGGCATCTAGTTATCATCTTCAACCTCTTCTTCAGGTTCGTAGGCTTGTTCCTGACGGCGGCGTCTTCGAACCAGCGCATTCGCCTGTTCAGTGAGCGCGAACTGTCTCTCTACCTGATCTTGGAGTGCAGACATGGGGGCACTCTTGCGTCGCAGCGAGAGAACACGTTCTCGTGGCGTCCTGCGCGAGCTTCGGCGCTTGGAATTACGCTTGGAGTCGCGCTCTCCGCGGTACTTTTCCTTGTACATTTCCACACCAAGGTCCATGAGTTTGAGCGTAATGGCAAAGGCCACACCAAAGGCCACCGCGACCAGCGTCTGCCGTACCACTTGCAGCGTCCAGTCCTCCATGCTTGCTTTCTCAATTTCGTCTCGAATGCTCGCTTCTAGTCTTCTTTTTCAGCCCCGTCGAATACCTTATGCTCCCTTTCGCCCTTCCGCCCGTTCACCGACCTACTCCTTTTCAGGCCCCTCCACGCCGAGCACGTGCAGCCTCGAGGGGCCGTACCAGAGTGCTTTCGCCAGCGCTCTGCGCCGTGCAGCGACTCGCCTCCTCTCGCTCGTTTTCGTTCCCGCTCTCGCCCTCGCCGCCCTCGCCCTCGCGCGCGCCCTCGCCCTCGCGCGCGCGCCCGTCTGCACTCGCTCGCGCCCCCGAACCTCGTTTGCTTCTGCGATGCTCTCCTCCCTCCCGTTCACGATGCAGGTGGCACGTGCGCCGTGAAAGAGAAAGTAATGAACTTCACAGTCAAGTACTAGGTAGTAGGCCTAGTAGGCCTATAGGCTATAAACAAGAAAGAAGTCATGAGTGACGCGTTCTCCAAGGAAGGTGTGCACTCGCTCTGCTGCACGTACAGAGAACGCGGGTGTGCGTTGAGCGAGCGCGAGCAAGCCACTGACTGCACTGCAGACACAAGACTGCTGGAGTAGCTCGAAGTCGTAGAGCAGGAGTCTGCGAACGTTCAAGACGTGCGGGCGCAGGCCATAGGCGCGCCGCGAGCACGCCACCGCCGCGCCGAAGCACGAGGCGAGATGGCGTCGTCCTCGACGCTGCCAAAAGGTCTGCTGCAAAAGACCTCCTCGTCGGCAACGCTACAGCAGGACTGGGAGCGACGGAGAAAGCATCTCATCTTTGCCAACAGTGGCGGCGAGCTCGAAGATGATGACGAGAACGCCGAGGCGACTGCACAGACGTCAGCGCCATTCGCTCGCGAAGTCGACGCTAGGGTCGAGCAAGATGGCCTTGATTGCACCAGCGAAAACGAAGAAAGAGAGCGGGGCGACCGAGGATCAAAAGATGAGAGTGCACGGCGCAGCGTATCGATGGAGCAACTACACTGCAATCAGATTGACAGGTACGCATCTGCTCCGAATGCACGAGAAAGACTCGTGCTCGTCTTCGATGAAGACGAGTACGAAAGCAAGCATACCGTTGAGGCGCTCGAAAGCCTCCAATTCTCCGTCGTGTCCGTCTCTGAGCCAGAACAGGCCCTTCGCGTTTTCCAAGAACGCCGCGCAAACTTTGACGTCCTCGTGCTCGGTCTGCGCGGACCCGGATACGAGACTCTTCGATTTCTTGAAGCGGTGGGGCCGGTTAAAATGCCTGTGCTTCTGACTCTTTCTGCAGAATCCTGCGATCTGAGCGAGCTCTGTCCCGAAGAGTCTCCTGACATGGAGGTCGGTTCCCCAATGTCGTCAGTGGATAATCCATATAGCTCGCTCAGGTCTCTGAAAATGTCCATGTCTTTCATGAATAAACGGGAAAACACGAGTGAGCTCGTTGCGCGCGCCATCGAACTCGGTGCCAGCGCATACATGGTGAAACCTGTGAAGCGCGAGCCTCTGGACAGACGTCTGCGCGATCTGATGAAGCGCTTCCACAGCGCGGCGCAAGAGTTCAAGCGCATGGTTGACTTTAACGATCCAGACTATATCACGAAGCAAACGCGACAGCTCATGCTCGAGTCTCATAAACATGACGGCCGCAAGTCTGTCGGCGGCTTTGTTGTCAACGGAATGCCCATCAAGGCTCCACGTGCGGTATCGAGTGTGGACACGCAAGGCATCGACGGCCTCAGTAAAGCTGGCAGTAAATTTGGTCTTGCATTGAAGCGCACGAAGGCAGCACACCAAGCACGGGTCCGCGTCGAGCGTGCAAGTGAGCTGCGGCGACTGGAATCTAATTTTGCCGTGCACACGCGCGATCCTGGCGTCCGAGGTCATCGCAAAAGTGTCCGGCGCTACAGCAGCAAACCAGCAAAGCCAAAACAAAGAGCGACCTTTGTTCAACGTGTGATCCAAACCGTAAACGAAGGGTCCCCTGGACGCGAGGAAACAAAAGAAGGTTCAAGTGACCCGCAACAGGCAAAACCGAGCTCAAGGCCCCGTGCGAGGACTGCGCTGCGCGCATCCCTCGATAGTTCAGACGCAAAGCTGGTCATGTCAGTGATTGCCGGCATGGCGCAAAAGAAAACCCGTCTGGAAGGCGCCCTGCCACTATTGGTGAATTTCCGCGGTCAGGTGTCTCATATTCAGCTTCCATGGGAAAAGAAGCGCCTAGAAAACATTGAAAAAGAGTATGGAAGCGTGCCGCACGTCAGAGCTCGCGATATTTTGCAAAGTGACTTTCGCGAGCATGTCCCCAGGTCGAAAAGCGCGACCAGCGGACAGCGGTTTCTCCAAAAGGGCTACGAGCTCAAACTCAAAGGGGACCTTCCAGGGGCCATTCGGCTCTATACGCGCGCCACACTGGCCGAAAAACGCTACTCGGCAGCTCACCTGTGCCGAGGCGTTGCCTATCACATGCTCGGGGACGACGAGTCAGCAATGCAGGACTTTACACAATGCTTGCGCATTGACCCCAAGAGCACAAGCGCTCGATTCAATCGCGCCCTTATTTTTTCCAACGAACATCGCGACCATGCCGCAATTCGAGAGCTCGACGAAGCAACTGCTCTCGATAAGACAGATGAGGGCTTGATTGCCTTTCGCGCGTTTATTCGGCGTCGATGTGGCGATTTTGCGCGCGCTCAAGACGATTACAAGGCCGCAGCTGATCTAGCTGCCGTACAGCTGCGACGTCGTAAGCAAGAGCGTGAAGCGCGCGCAAATAAGCGAAAAGAGCGTCGTCGAGAGAGACGTCGGCAGCTACGCGGTCGCGCTGCAAGCGCCACAGGGTTGGGGTCTGGCTCTGAAGATTCCGACTCGAATTCATCCGATAGCGACGAGCCAGAAAGTCCCAAGAATCCAGAGGAAGACGCTCTCCGCGCCACGGCGTCCATGTCGGAAGCCGCCCAGCGCGACGGACTCAAGCAAAAGAAAAAGTGGGACACAAACTACGATGGCCGTGTTGATCTCGCCGAGTTCACCTCGGCAACTCAGCGTTGCGACAGCGTTTACGCGGAGATTTTTCAAAAGCGTTCTGATATCGAGATTGCGTGCAGTAAGGCACCAGGACTGCGTACAGCGGACGACCTCAAGATGATTTTCCATGCATGTCGCGAGATCACCCTGTTCCGTAAGATGCCGCAGCGTTATATTCGTGAGCTAGCGCGCGAGATTCGGCTGGCGAGCGTCCTCCCCGGAGACTATGTGATTCAGCAGGGCGCGTCGGCGTACAATTTCTTTGCGATTCTCGAGGGCGAGGTCCACGTCACGGTGGACCTGAGTGAGGTCGAATCGGAACATGTCATTCATCGCATGTATCATGGCGAATGCTTTGGGGAGAATGCGCTCATCAATGGCTCGAAGCGGGAGGTCAACATCGTTGTCCCTTCCGATGGCGAGCCTGCTCTCATCTTCATCATATCGAAAGCCCTCTTCCAGCAAACACAACTTGAAGAGACAATCACGGCAGATCGCAATCGGACGTCCTCGATACTTCGCAACTGTCAGATCTTCGATACCATGGAGGAAGCCGCCTTTGAGGACTTGTGCAAAATTTCCCGCACCGTCGAGTTGGAACACAACTCGGTAGTGCTTCGGCAGGGCGAAGCCACGTCACGATTTTGCGTTTTGGTGAGCGGCATTTGCCGCACGCTGCGCTACAGCGACGCTGGCGCCGACACGCGAAAGCGTATCCGCAATTTGGAGCACGCCTGCGAGCAATTCGAGATGAGCTTTGCAGTGCATCACCAGAACAAGCAGGACGCTCGCACGATGATGCGCGTTGCGCGGGTCAAGGAGCAGCACGAGGAGCGACTGCGAGAGATTGAAAGCCTCAAGGTCAGATTGGCGGCACTGGAGAGTGGCGAAGTCAAGCTACCTCGAACCAAGCTTATCGACACGGGTACGATATACCCGGGCAACGTCTTTGGCGAGGCCGCACTACTCGATCCTTATTACGGCCGAGAGGAGTACACTGTCGTCGCGGACACATACGTGACGCTGATTTGCATACACAAAGAGCAACTTCAGGTATGCAAGCATGTGGAGGCTTTGCTCGAGGGTCTCCGTCTCAAGAAAAACGTCGGCAACGACGCAAGCTAACTAACGCAAGGAGGGGAAAGCCAACAAAGGCTGGGTAGATAGCATCGAGCTCCAAGGTCAAAGGTCAGTAAAACAGAAAGAAAGAAGAAAAAGCGGGGATTGAAGATGAGGGTAAATGTGTTGCAAATGGCAGAGGTCTTGG
The DNA here is from genome assembly GCA_003116975.1 of Aurantiochytrium sp. KH105. Classification (NCBI taxonomy): domain Eukaryota; class Bigyra; order Thraustochytrida; family Thraustochytriidae; genus Aurantiochytrium; species Aurantiochytrium sp. KH105. The sequence continues at coordinate 33,229 of BGKB01000093.1, forward strand.
TTGATTGGGCTGCCGCGGGGAAAAGAGGCCGTAGCCAGGCCGCGGGGTCGCTTGTGTGATGGCGACTGCCGTTGCATCAAAGAGTTCGCGATATCGCGTGCACGCGCGCAGGACACAGGCCGGCCGCCCCTTCTTCCCCGGCCAAAAACGGCCGAGAGTGGGCGAGGACCATCCGCATGCCGTCTAAAGACAAGGCATGGCCGGCCGACGAGAAACCCGAGCACATGGAGCAAACCGCGGCCTCGACAGGTATCAATAAGACATCTTCCTGACGAACTGCCCCAGGGGCCGTCACGACAGAAAGAGCCAAGCAGAAGCGCGTCAAAGGACGGCTTCTTACTCGGCGCGCTTTGCCTTCTTGCGTGCCAGGCGGCGGCCGACACCACGGATCTTCTTGCCGCGGTTCTTGGCCTCCTTGATACCCTTGCGGCCCTTCTTGACGGGGGCCTCGACAAGGCCAAGGCGCACGAGCGTGTGCTTGGCGTGGAGCTTCTTGGCGTCCTCCACGGTGTTGTAGATGCAGCAGAAGCCGGTGCTCTTGCCGCCACCAAAGGCGATCTTAAAGTTGAAGAGGATGATCGAGTCCGCGTCCTTGACCTTGAACATCTTGGCGATCTTCTCCTTGAGGTCGGCCTTGGACACGCCGGCGCGCCCCGGGTGGAGCACGTCGAGGATGAACTGCCGCCGCGCCATGAGCGGGTTCGACACGAACTTGCGCGTGCGGATCGTCACGGCGTTGTTGCCCGACATCGTGCCCGAGTCTCGCTGCTGCCTGCTGCTGCCTGCCCTCGCTGCTGCTGCCTGCTGCCTGCTGCTCCACACGGCTTTGCTCGCGACTCCCCTCGCCTCAACTCGACTCCACTCGACTCTGCCCCTTCCTTCTCTTTCCCTCCGGCCAGCCAGCCAGCCACCCGCCTTGCCCCACTTGCGCGCCCTATAGTGCACTTGCGCCGCGCCTTTGCCGCACTTGCCCGGCGCCCGTGCCGCACTTGCGCGCGCCCCCGCCGCCCGCTCCTTCCAACCATTCCCTTGCGAAGAACGGAACGATTGGAACAAGCGTTCTGTAACCCTACCCTAGTTTGGCGCGCACCCTTCGACCGACCTCCGGGGACGCGGTGTGCGCGCACCCCCCCCTTTTGGGAACGGTGGCTGCGGCACTTGGTGTGGGCACCTTGAAAGGAAAGGTTGGGACGCACAAGAGTGACCAGCACTGAGGCGAGGGCGAAAGCATGCGCAAGACTTGCAAGCTGATGAGAAAGAAACATGAGCGACCGTCCGACTTGTCATCTCAATTAAACAGAAAGAGGTTATATAAGAAAATTGGTGGGTTGCTTGCTTGTGGACTACGAAAATGATGCAATGCAATGCAATGCAAAGCAGTTGGCTAAAAGTTAAATGATAGGTGAAATCTGGCAATCTCGGATGCAATGTGAGCTTCCACGCGGAGGGTGAAGACACACAATGGCCTCATATCAGTGACGCAGCTTTCATCTACACTCTTCTTTATCTTTCTTAGAATGTGAGCCTTGGGTCGTCGTCCTCTTCCTCTTCCTCGTCTTCCTCGTCGTCATCCTCTGCGAGCACCGCAGCGCTGCCCGTGTTAGGGGACATTTGTGGAATCGTTGACGAGTAAATGGGGCCCGAAGAGGGCGAGAACTGAAGGGGAGTGGTTTCGTTGACCGAAGAGTAGTCGTCCTCATCCGCATCAAAGCTGGCCGTGTAGTTGAGCGCCGTCACCGGAGCCAGCTGAGCGGGCGCCATGTCATGACGCGTTACAGCACCAGACTCGACGCCTCGACCCTTTTTGCCTAGCAATCGACGACGCACAAAATGTCGCACGCCACGCACCATGCCATCAAAAGAGCTTCCGTCGCCTTCCCGAATCTCGAAAAGGAGTAAAAGCACGGCAGCACCAGAGTACGCAAAGGCATACTTGATGGGGAAATCACCCTCAGTCTTGGCAGGAAAGCCATACGAGGAGGACACGCCGTGCTCGTCGAGCTCAAACGAGTGAACGGCGCCCACAAAGGAAAGCGCGGCACCCACGAGCATCCATGCGGCTGCGTTGAAGAACTTGCGATCGATGATCTCTACGAGTGCGCTTGCAAGAAAAATAGAGGAAAGCAGATAGCCTCGCGACAGCGCAATGAGACCATACACGTAGACTCCATTGGCCTCGAGATTGCGCATGACCTTGTCAAAGGGCACGTGCACCTCGGAGAGACCCATGCTCGGGTTACTGAGAACCGTGCCGCAGGCCGGGACTGTGGCTTGGATGTACTGCATGCCCCAGGAAGCGAGTGCGGGCAAAAGACCCAGCGCCACAGCAGCTGCGTGGGAACCTGAGCTGCTCGACTCCATCTGGTAGTCGTCGTCGCGATCAAAGGCCTGCGCCGTGACGACGATGCCAATCCACATGAGAATGCCAACACCAGCCACCTCGGGAACCACAGTCATGACAGCCGAGGTTCCATTGAACAAACCAAGGAGCAAGACCGCCACTGCGCTAATGTAACTGTAGCCGCCAGAAGCCCCCATTGATTTGAAAGCGCCGTGGCCAATGTAAACGCACGTGGGAAAGGGGCAGCCCATGAGCGAGCCAAGGATGGTCATTCCTGCGTCCAAAGCCAAGCCTTGTCGGATGCTGTACGAGTCGCCGACGGCCTCGGAGGCCTCAAAGCATGAAAGGTTCGTCACAATGTTGACAATGAGCATTGGCACAACTACCGTAATGTAGGGCCATGTCCGCGAATCGAGGAGAGCGTGGAACACGTCGGGCAGCGAGCTCGAGGGAAGGTAAAAGCCCGTCCCACTGTGCAGGGATCCGTCGGCAGCGGGATTTTGCTCCGAAGCTGGGTCCATGAGCTGCAGATCAAAGGCACGAGCCACAGCAACAATGATGCTGCCCAGCACGAGCGCGACAAGTCCTGCGGGAACCTTGTATGGCAGCTGCACGTTGGATCCGTAACAAGTGAGAATGACGACCATGGGAATGATGGCCACGGCCGGGTTGGAAAAGATCTGCACGGTAAAGGTCATTGCAATGAAGGTGAGCGAGACGCCAGCCATGGCCGACATCATGGCCGCGCGCGGCACGACTTTACGAATGTGCTCGACGAGGAAGAGCGCCGGGAGCTCAAGAACGCCCAGAACAAAGCAGCAGGCAAGGCCGGTGTGGTACGCAAGCTCAGCGTCGCCAGTCTTTTCGAAAACAGGTGCCATGATGAGCATGGTGAAGGCGAAAAAGAGAACCGTGTTGATGCCGTGAGGGAGCGCAGTAAAGTCTTCGCCCTCGGCCCGCCTTGCCTTGAGGTCAGCCCACGCGCCAAAGACAATGTTGCTCAGGAAAACAGTCAAGGTCGCGCCAGGGACAATCTTGCCCACAACCAAACTTTGCTCCACGCCGACCCGGATGCGCATCGAACTCAAGAGGTTGAGAAGGAGGATCAGCGTGTTGAGAAACTGGGCAAAACCAGCGTCAAGGTTGCCGTAGGTGAGGACGCCCCCAAAGAGCTCGCGAAACTGTGCCAGCTTTGAGCCAAGTGGCATACGAGCGAAGAAGCTATTTTTGTGGCGCATCATCTCCTGGCGGCGCTCAAAGAGGAACTGCGTCGAGGGCGACCGCGGCACGTAGTAGTGCTCGTTCTCGGGCGCTTCTTCCGTGTCCGGGGACCCTACGCGATCCGAGAGAATGGCGACGGTGTGTGACCAGCCCGCAGCAACGAAGGCCACATCGCGACCGAAGCACTTCACGCGCAGAGGCGAACTTTGGTCAGAGAAAGTGGTCCCGGCGCCCAGCTGGCCATCGTCATTGCGGCCCCAAGCAAACATGCGCTTGGCGCCATCGCTATCGCGCTGCACAACGGCAATGGTGTGGCGGCCACCGCCACAGACGTGGAGGACTGAGCTCGGGAGCGAGGTCACGAGCATGGGCTCGAGCGCCATGCTCGCTCCCTGTGTCGTGACACCAAGCTGGCCGTACTGGTTCCAGCCAAAGGCAAAAAGGTTCGAAAACTCCTCGTCTTCATTTGGTTCGAACGAAGTCAGCACGGCGAGACTGTGGCGGTATCCGCAAGCAATCTGGGTGATGCGGACTTTTTGTGTAGCGCGGAGCGGGGCCGGAAAGTAGACTGGAGTTGGTTCGGAGCGAGCCTTGCGCTCGCCTGTGCCGAGCTGACCGTAAGTTCCCCAGCCAAAGGCAAAGAGCTGATTGCACATGTATCGCGGAACGGTGATTTCTGCGTCGACATTCGTATCATCGACAAGGACAAGAGTGTGGCGGGAACCGCAAGCCACATCCGTGACGTCGGAGAGCGAAGGTAGTCTGCGTGGTTCCAGGACGGCTTCCCCAGCGGCAAGTCCGGTGGCGCCATCGTCATCATCTCCCCAAGAGTACAGGTACCCGGCCCTGGAGATGGCGACTGAATGTACTTTCCCGCAGGCAATTTTCGTCACAAGCGTCTCATGTTCGCGAAAGAACGAGATCTCGGTGGGCGTTTTGCATGGGTCGCGGTGGCCGAGACCAAGTTGGCCCTCATCATTTCTGCATAAAGGCAATGAAACGAAATAAGTCAAGAAAAAGGAGACCGACGTCAGGTCTGATCGTTAGTTTTCCGTGTGCGCGGCAAATGACCATATGTGCTGCAAGGTGCTTTTTGTGCGCACCAAAAAGCGGTGTCAATCTGGGGAGAGATCGATTGGCGATGTAAAGAAAAGCACTGCAGCACATGATGGGTGGTTCATCAACAACAACTTACCTTCCCCACGCGTACACGCGTCCCTCTGCTGAGAGCGCTAGCGTATGTGCGCCACGCGCAGCAATGCTCACGATGCGCACGGACTCGAGCGTCTGGACGAGGCGGGGCACCGTGGCGAGGGCACCGCCTTTGCTGAGGCCAAGCTGATTGTCATCGCCACGGCCCCAAGAGTACACATTTCCCTCCTTGGAGAGGGCGACCGTGTAGCGGCTTCCGCATACGACGCTGACAACGACGCTTCCCTCGAGCGCAGTGACGACTTGGGGCACCACGCGAAGCTGGGTGTCGCCGAGTCCCAGCTGATGATTCTGATTCCAGCCAAAGGCAACGGTCGTCATCTTGGCGCTAGCTCTTCTTGACCTTGCTACGTGTGTCTGTTTCCTCCTTCTTCCGGTCTTCCGGCGTCAGACGGGCCACGTCTCACCTTGAGAACCTCCGGCCGCCGCTCCGCAGCTTGCGGCCTTGACGCGCCTTGACGCCTGCGAGAGGGGCTCTGCTCTCTTTTCAGTGTCCCGAGACGTTGCGGTTCTGTACAGACAGATGAAAACACACCAAGATATTGCGTCCGAAGACCCAATCGCCCTGGCTGGCAAGCTATAGCTCAGCAAACACAGCAAGCAAGGCTAGCTTGCTAACAAGCGTGCCTTCCCGCCCGAGGCGTGAGGTGCCTCCCTTGCCTCCGCGCCCGCGTCTGCGTCTGCGCCTGCGCCTCGCGGGTGGTCGCCTTTGCCCCTTCTTCCCCCCCTTTTCGAAACCGGGCTCCGGGTTCGCGTCCCGCGCCGTCGCGGCGGAGGCGACGGCGGCGGCGTGCGTGCGCGCGCGCGGGGGCGTGCGGGCGTGCGGGCGTGCGGGCGTGCGGGCAGGCGTGCGGACGAGGGAGCGACGGGGCGGAGGGGGCGCAGACCCTGCCGCGGCCGGTGGCTCGACCGGTCGAGCGGCTCAACGGGTTTCGGATTTGAGCTGCTCTTCTCGCTCCCTGCTTGACGCCCATGTTTTGAATCCTCCGCCCTTGCGTCCCCCCTAAACTCGTATCTGCGCCGCCGCGCAGGACCTGCCCCCCGGGGGGGCAGGGAAAGAACCCACTGGCAGCAGTAGCTAAGCTGGGCTGGGCCACTAGCTCGCTAGCTAGCTCCAGCGCGAGGCCCCCGTTCCGCTACCTGCCTCGCCTCGCCTTTTGCGGCCACGCCTGTCGCTCCGCGCGCGACCGTCCATTCACATCCATCCATTTATCCATCCATCTGCCGCCTGCTGCTCGAGGGCGCCGCCGCGAGCCGTGCAAGTAGGCCATGAACAGTGGGCCAGGCGCTGTCAGTGCTCAGGCTCCACCGTTACATACACAGTGGAGCCTCGGAGCGGACGCCGCTCCCGCTCGCGCTCGTGATCGCCGTCTCGACAACTTTCATCCTTCGCAGACCAACTCAACTCAACTTCGCGGCGAAACGACCCTTCTTTAGGCCGTCTGCCTCGGTGCGGCTGTCTGGGCTTGGCTGGGCTGGCCGTTGAGGGCCTGCAGTGCAGTCAGTGCAGGGCCACGAGAAGCGAGCTAGCTGAGAAAGTCTGATAGCCCAGCTCGCGTACCGGCTCAGCGGATACTACCGACAAGGCCGGGCCGAGTGCCTATACCGGTAACTTGAATCGCATAACCGAAGGCTTTCCATCCACGGGTCGACTTTTCAGGTGGCTTCTCTTATTAGTTGGTTGGTTGCCCGCGGCGGGCGGTTGATTAGCGATTTTCGCTGCGTCGCCACTGTGGCAGTCGAGCAGTTAGCCACTGGGGGGGGGAGGGCACTGGCAGTGGCTGGCCCAGAGCCTGAACAGTGCAAAAGTCAGACTTGCCGCCCGCCAGGAAAGGTCGGTTAGCTGCCCCTTCAAGTTGGATGAGGAGGATGAGGAGAGAAAAATAAAAAGGAATCTTGCCAGTGGCGTGGCCCACATCGCCAACGCCAATCTATACGAAGTCGTTGCCACTCGCAGTCGCCGCCAGGTTCCCGCTCCGCCCTCGTTATAAGATAAGAGAAAGCCCAAGGAATGTTTGGGAAGCAATGTAAAGCAAGGTCCGAGACGCAGCGTGAGAGGGAGAGAGAAAGAGAGCCCGTTGGCGGGCCTGTTAGTTTTATCTTAAAATCTCACTGTGAGTCTCAGCTGCAGCGCTCACTCCAACTAGCCAGTAGGAGATGGCAGCACGCGATGTCTTCGGGATATGGTGGCACCAATCTGACTCGTGACGGCGACGCCTGGCAAAAAAGAAGCTCGCTCGCTCGCTCGCTCGCTCGCATGTGTTCCATGCTGCAGTCACTTCACTAAAGTTCACTTCACTTCACGCAACGTAAAGGCAAGACATCGAGAAAATGGCCGCGCAAAGCAACGAAACATCGCGAAGAGAACCTAAGATGGTCGGTCCGAAAGCTGACTGCAAAAGACGAAGAGCACGATGGTATATGAACGAAGTCATTGCGGGTTCCGAAAATGGCGCGCAAATCTGACTCTAAAAGACGAAGAGTACGACAGCTAAAGACGAAAGAAAGAGGCGGCAAGATACAGAACAGTCACAGTTGTACATGCTTGCATTTAGAAACGAACATCTAGAGTGCATGGCCTAGTGCGGCGCGCCAGTGAACAAGCCATACACAGAGACAATAAGCTCGAGGGTAATTAGAACGATAATCATCCACTCGAGGCGCTCCCCCTTGTGGGAGTGAATAAGCTCGACGAGGAAGCGCATGTTGCTCTGCAGATAAGAAGCCTTCATCTCCAACACCGAGAAGCGGTCGCTGATTTCAAACTCCTCGCGAAGGCCTTCCCAGATCACACCATACTTGGGAAACCTCCACGCCTCCTTCATTCGCGTGCGATCAAGCACACCGAGCTTGACGATGACCTCGCTCAGAACCGAGTTGCTCTCGCTCAACATGCGATAGAGGAGCTTTGTCCGCGACGGCGTGTAGGAATGCGCACTAAGAGTTTCTTCCGAATTGGCGGACTCAAAACTCTGCAGCATGCCGTCCACGACGCGCTCAAAGTGGCCCAACGCCACGGACTGGCCCAAAACGGATGCAATGACACGAATATTGTTCATGTCCATCTTTTGCACGACGAGTCGATTTGACTTGAAGGTGCTCCAAGACTCTTGAGTGGGGTCCACCTCCACCATGAAGTCGTCCGCGCCTGCGGCGCCGCCCGTGTCCAGATATCCGACACAAAACTGTTCCGCCTGGGTAATGCTCTCTGTCTGTAGGACCTCATCGCAATCAAAAAAGACCACAGCGCCATAGTCAAAGAATACAGCGCAAGGGTGGCCGCCTTCGCTCTTGCTTAGAATATTGCGAGCCTTTCCAAAGGTCGCCTTTACAGCCGGGACCTCGACGTTGCTTCCGCTTTGGTCGCCCTCGGCCTTTGCTTTGGCCTCGCTGGTTCGTTTCGGGCCAAAGGGACCGAGACCGAGCTTGGCCCGGCTTCCGGGCGCTGGCTCCGACGGAGGCGGCGGTGGGGCAGGGGGAGCCCCACGCGCAGGAACGCCGGAATCGTCTGCATCAGGTTCATCTCGCTGATGTCGACGCGATCGGTGCGAGCTTTCGCCATGGTCGTTCTCTGCCGCTGCTTGCGCAAAGGGCATGCGGCCGTGCGGAAAGGAGACAATCAAGCTGTCCACCTCGAGCCAATTTCGTTGCCTGCCGTACATTTTCTGAAACATAGGAACAACATTGATCTTTTTCGCAATGTAGTACGCACGCACATTGCCCGCGCCCTCTGCGCGTGGCACCACGAAGCGTTTGGGGTATTGCCCGCTGTCGCTGCTGCTGCTCCCGCTGCTGCTCCCCGACTCCGTGTACGCCTCGTACGACTCCAGGGCCGTGGAGAACGACCGCGTCATGCTCGCGTTCGGTCGCCGGCGCGAGGCCAGCCTCCCCGCGCCCTGCACCGCCGCGAGCCACATCCTGCGTGCGTGTGGCTTGCGTGCCTGCGTCTCTGGTCCTCCGCTCGCGTGAAGTCGGGGGGCCACTGCTGGTCGCCGCTCTTCAAAGTATGGTTGTACTCCTCCTAAAGCTAGCGACTGCCGCCGTGCACGGCTGCGAGCCGCTCGAGCCCGATCGTCTCGCCCGGCCTCGCGCTCTCGCGCTCTCGCCTCGCCAGCCCGCGCGCCGCGCCGCAGTGCCGCCCGAGAAGCGGTCTGTCTGCTCGCTCGTCTGCGACTCTGTCTCCGTCTGTCTGCTTGTTGCAAGCAAGGCACAGACAGCAGTGTCAGCTCGATATGGCTGCGCAACGCAAAATCAGGGATCTGCGCAACGCGAACGGAAGAAGATTTTGCCTTGATTTGCTCCTGCATCGCACTGCAAGCACAGGGAGGAAGGGAGGGAAAGGAAAAGAAAGAACCCAGCGAAGCATTTTCCGCAGGCAGATCGCAAACCGTTGAGCTGGAGCCTGCCTGCCTGCGCGAGGAGCGAGACGTCTGCGGACAGCTGTCGCGCGCGACGCGAAGGCGCCGGGGCCGACGCCCTGCCCGAAGCGATTGGAGCGAGACGAATCGAGACGAAACAAACGGAAAGGAAAAGGAAAGGGACGGAGAAGGAGAACGAAGAGGAGAGGAGAGGAGAGAAATCTCAGGAGCGGAAAATGGCGGAAGACGCAGCCGCGGCGACAACGGCCAACACCATGGACGAGGAAGTGCCCGTACTGGACCTTGAGACGCTCAAGAGCAAGGTGCACTTGCTGGAACACCCCGTGGCCCGACATAAGATGACTCAGCTGCGACGCAAAGAGACATCAAGCAAGCATTTTCGCGAGTTGATGCGGGAACTGACCATGTACCTCGGATACGAGGCAACCAAGGACCTTACCACCAAGCCTTGCGTTGTGCAAACGCCGCAGGCCAAGCACACCGGGGCAGAGCTTGACATGGACGTGGGCCTTGTCCCAGTGCTTCGCTCGGGCCTCGGCATGGTCGATGCAATGCTCGAGATTCTCACCACCGCCCAGGTGCTGCACATTGGCATGTACAAGGGCAAAAACTCCTTGGTATCAACCCTGTACTACAATCGCCTTCCGCGCGAATGCACCATCAACCGTGCCATCATCTTGGAGCCCGTGATTGCTACTGCGGGCACCAGCAGCGCTGTCGTGCAGATCCTCAAGGAGTGGGGTGTCGAGGACATTCACGTCATGTCTGTCGTCGGTTCGCGCGCTGGGCTGAGCAGCCTTCTTGACGCGCACCCGAGCGTCAAGATTCACATCGCCGCCATTGACGACAACCTCTCCGAGGACGGTGAGATTATTCCAGGTATTGGCGATGTTGGTGACCGACTCTTTGACACCCGCGACGTTGCCGCCGGCACGATCCCTCCCTCCCCAAAGCGCCAGCGTAAGGAATGAACTAGCCATTCTCGTAGATTGTACGCAGATATGCGTTTGCTCTAGGAGCGAAACGCAGACAAGAAACAGTAAGACAGAGTATTTTTTTTTAGGACTCCAGCAAAATTCACATCAATGCGTTCATCAAAGCATCAGCACGAGGATCGAGCCGGCACGTCTCTCGATGTCTACGCATAAATTGCGCACTAGATTCGAACTCGTGGACGTAGTCCTGCGCCAAAATATGACGAAGTCTGCACGCGGGTCCCCTTTACAAATCAGCATTCAAAACAGACTTTGAGGCTTACAAAAAAAAAGGGGGGGGGGGAAGAGAAAGAAAAGAGACACCTAACCTTGACTTGAGCAAACGCCCGTTCAGGATATTTCTAGCGACTGCGACGTGCTGCTCATAACAATTCTAGGAAAAAAGCTCGCAGAAGAAAAATTAAACCGATTTTCCTCACCAAAGACCAATCCGTCAATTACGTGTTGAAATCCCGAGATCTAGTGTGGTCAGCCCTGATCTAGCTTTCCACAACAGGAGTATCACTAGCTGCACTTGGTGTATCTGAAAAGATAACGGGATCAAGTCCAATAACTATCGCGCGGCGGAAAGCATGCCGCTTCACACAAAGCCCAAGAGGCTGCCAAGCACAATTCCAATCATGAGCGGCCCCTTGAGTTGACCCGGAGCACCAATTGAGACGAGCATAAAGAGCGGCCAATTCACCTGCTGAATGATAAAAAAGAAAAGCAGCCCGAAAATCATTGCAAGCACATTGCCGGGGAGCACATCGTAAAGGGGTCTCAGCCCCGGCGGAATGTGCTCGCGCAGATTCACGCCATTCACTACAAAGGGCCCGCCCTGACCCTGGCCTCCAAAGCCACCCATTCCTGGTCCCCCTACAAAAGTGAAACCAGCAGGCATTCCGCCAGGTCCACGCCCCATGCCTTGTGCGGCCTGTGCACGCTGCATCTCGGCAAACATTTCTCGAAACAGGTCATTCGGGTCCATGTGACCAGCAAATGGGTTACCCTGTTGACCGCCAACTTGTGATTGCGAAGGGTCTCTGCCGAAACGCTCGTAATGGCTGCGGCTATCGGCATCGCGGAGACAGGCAAAAGCGGAGGACACACGCTTGAAGGCCTCTTCCGCGCCTTCTACCTTGGTCTTATCCGGATGCACTCTCAGGGCGAGCTTTCTGTACGCTTTGATGACCTCCTTCTCGGAGGCTGTCCTCTCGATGCTGAGCACCTCAAAGTAGTCCTCTTCCTTTAAGATGCGTGCCACGAGCGCGGCAGTCTCCTCGTCGCGCGAGGTCGCGCTTTGCTCTGTCATGGCGGGCGACGCTCGCTGCCCGTGCCGCGGGTCACCAGAGCCAAGCCAAGGCAAGCCAAGCCGAGGAAGGCAATAAATAGGAACGAGTGCAAGGAATGCAACCCTCTGCGCACGCACGTCGGAGGTGGGGTCGCTGCGCCGCGCGTAGCCCTCGCAGCGACGAGCGAGGTCTGCCTTGCCGAGCTGGCGTCGCGAAGGACTCGCCGGAGGCTGACAACAGCAACAACAACAAAATACAAATACAACAACAACAACAGAAACAGAATTGACCGGCCATCCATGGCATGTGAAACAAATAAGAGTTGGTCTTGAAGAGTTCTTTCTTTCTAGGTGTTGAAAGCAAGACAGTCACATCCGGCTGGAGGAGCTGGCAAAAGAGGAACAGTTTTGACCTCGCGCTCGCGGCGCAGAGCTCTTTGCGCGTCGAGGGTAGCGGAGGCGGGGCGCGCACCGCGACCCGGCGCCGGCTCGACTGCGTCGACCCCCGCTCGAAAAGCTCGCAAGGTGGGATCGGCTGCGGCTAGGCCAAGCGAAGCGGCGCGAGCTCTAGCGAGAGCGGCTCCTTGGTGGAGCTGTGGCCTCTCGCTCGCTCGCGTGCGAGCTTGCTTGCTGACTTGGCTTCTTGCCCGGTCTACCTGACGGGGGACTTACGCACAACGAGCAAGAATGACAGAAACGTCGCAGCACGATGCGGAGCTCATGACGCTCGATGAGCCGGTGCTAGAAACGATCAAGCGCGATCTCAAGATGATCGGGGCCAAGCTCAAGTTCGTCTTCATGCCCACGGCCAAGTCCGAGGATACTATCGCAGAGCTGCGCAAGTGGGACTTGTGGGGCCCGCTTCTGTTTTGTCTAATTCTATCCGTGGTTCTTAGCGTTTCGGCGTCTGAAGACCAGGGATCGACGGTCTTTGCCTGCGTCTTTGTCGTGGTCTGGGTCGGTGCCTTTATTGTGACACTCAACGTCCAGCTTTTGGGGGGCAAGGTGCCAAATTTTCAAAGCGTCTGCGTTCTTGGTTATTGCATCTGCCCGCTCGTTCTTGCAGCAGTTCTGGGCATGCTCTGGAATAATATCTTTTTCAAATTGGCGCTTGTCGCCGCTGGCTACGCATGGGCGATGCGGGCGCCTGTTGTCTTTATGGCACAGCTCGTATCCGAGGAGAAGAAAGCGCTTGCGGTTTTCCCCGTCGGTCTATTTTACCTCGTCATTGCGTGGATGATTGTCATCATTTAGCTTCCTGTCTCTGATTGATCAAGCCCTTCTTCTTTTTCCTTTTTCACTTCGACAACTTGAGTTCCACAACAAGACGAGGCTTGTCCCCGTTTTCGCTTCGACTCAGTAGCGTGGTCTGCATTGCAATTACATTTTTTGGCGACCAGCGCCCCGGAAACGTCAGTCGCCTGAGCTCTCTATTTTAATTTGCAATGACTTTGTGGCCGACTCTTTCATTGGATTCCATTTCATTTCATTGAATTTTACGTACCTGTTCCAGCGCGCCGTCCCCGTTTTCCCCGGTCCACGTGCGCTTGACAACTTCGGCAATCGAGACCACCTTTTCGACCGCCTTGCCCTCGCCCTCGATGCTGCTTTTCCCCTGGTGATTCGCATCATATGATGTCGCATCGCATCGTATCGCATGGTATCGCATGGCATCGCATGGCATCGCATCGCATCGCATCGCATCGCATCGCATCGCATCGCATGGCATAACATCGCGTCAGTTCTCGCTGCCCTCCCTCAGCGATATCCTCGAGCGCCCGCCCGAGTCGGCCGAGCCTGGGCCTCGCCCTGCGCCCTCCCTTCCTCCCTCCCTCCCTCCCTCCCTCCTGCGCCCCGCGCCCGGCGCGACCTCGCGACTCACCTCCTGCTGCAGCTCGAGCAGCGCGCGGCTCACGTACCGCGCGCCGCCGCCTCCGTCGCGCACGCGCATCTCCGCCGGGCCCGCCCTCGCGCGGCTCGCGTCCACCCGCTCGGGCGGGGCGAGCGAGCACAGCAAGCACGCGAGGAGCAAATCCGGTTTGGCCCACTGGCTGGAGGCGAGGAGAGCCCGAGCGCAGGCAGCTTCGTCTCGCCAGGCCCGAGCGCTCGAGACGCCCGCGCGCCGCGGCGCCGGCGAGGACGCGCGCGGCCGCCTGCTCGCGGGGCAGAGGGACGCAGGCGCTGGACGCGGTCGGGCGGACGCTCGCGCGCGCGCGCTTGCTCGGGCTCGCGCGACGCGCAGGCGGCGGCAGAGAGCCCAAACTTTCTGCACAAGTTACCCGGTTCGTTCGTGGTCGACGAAAGACCACCACGCAAGCCGATGGAGGCCGTGCGGGAACTCGTGGCCCAGGCCGAAGACCTCGAGGCGGCCGGGGATCTCGGCACTGCGCTGCAGGCCCTCGAGCAGGCCGTGAACCTGGCCGAGCAGGGCGAGAAGAAGCTGAGACAGCAGCAACGAGCCAGCGAAGACAACCAGGGCGCACAGGGTTCTCGCGAAGAATCTGCCCGCGACGCCTTTTATGCCAAACTTAGCCTCGCCTCGCTCGCCGTCCGCTGCAACCTGCACGGTATGTCACCGGACGAAGTGCGAAAAGTGGACCAGGTTCTCGCGGCATGCTGCAAGGCCAAGGATGTTGCAGATGATAACCAGCTGAGCGCCGCCTTCGGACTCCGAGGCGTCCTGCTCAGCCGCGCCGTTGGCGACTTTGAAAATGCCGTCGAGGCCTTTCAACAGAGCCTTGCCCTGAATGAGGAGAATTGTGACAGTCTGTACTGTTTTGCCACCATTCTCGACGAGGTCTTTCAGGAAAAGGACGAAGCCGCAAATCTGTACACCAAGGTACTGGCTCTGCAGCCTGGCAACGTGGCTGTCATGAACAACTTTGCCACTCTACTCATCGAGAAAACGCGCACGGCACCGCCTCAGGAGCGGGGGCCCTTGCTCGAGCAGGCCAAGGCACTTCTGCGACGTGCACAGGATGAGGCACCAGGGTTTCCTGCGTACAATTTGGCCTGTATCGCAGCTCAAGAGGTGGCTAGCAGCGCTCACGACCAGGAGCATCGCGCTATCGCTGCGCAAGAGTGCCGTTCTTGGCTCATGAGGGCGCAACAAACGGGCGGTATTCCGGACGCGAGCATTTTGGAAGAGGACGAAGACCTTGCAAGCGTCAAAGGCGAGCCGTGGTTTGCGCTCGCCGTAATGCAAGCGAAACATCCCAAATGCTTCGTCTTGCCTTTTGCTGGACACTTCATTTTGCTGCGCGAGCCTGCTGGGGGCGTTTGCAGCAACAGCGACCAACCCACCACAAGCATGCAAACTAGCTCGGAAAATGACAACGACGGCGACATCGATATTGACAATCAAGACGATGAAGAAGGCGAAGGCGACATGGAGATGGACCAGGCCAAGGATGCGGTCGACGGCGCCGCCATGGAGGGCACCACCGGTTGGACTGTGTGGAACGCGAGCTACGTCATTCTTCGTTTCCTGGAGACCGAGCTCGCTGGCAAAGCTTTGCCCGGATACCCAGCGCTAACGGGCGGAGCGGGCGCTGCGTGGTGGAAGGGCAAGCGCGTACTGGATCTGAGCGCTGGTCTCGGAGTCCTGGGCATTGCGTGCGCTAAGCTGGGCGCCAACGTTGTGCTCACGGACATTGGTGCCAAGCAAGTGGCAACTATGGAAGCGAATGTCGAGCTAAATGGCTTGTCCAAGGATCAAGCTGTCTGTGCGCCTCTTGCGTGGGGAGACGTGCAAGGTTTTGCCGACTTGCAGACGCGCTTTGGACCGTTTGATCTTGTTCTCGCAAGCGATCTTGTCTATGTTGGCATTCGCGACGACCTTCTTGAAAGTCTAGGGGCCACATTGCAACAGGCGGTACAGCATGACCCCAAAACATCGGTCTTGATGTCTTTTGAAGAGCGTCAAGGACGTCGCGAGCGCGAATTCTTGGATCAGCTTTGCAAGGTCACCTCTTGCGAGTACACGAGAGTACACGATGAATCTCTTTTGCGTGATATTCGCGAGACAGAACAAGGCAACTTGGCATCTGCGCTCGCGGGGCTCATGATTCATGAGGAGCCTGACTTTTTTATGGCCATGCTTCGAGGCATCCCGACGGACGACGCCTCCAAGTAAGTCTAAGTTTCCATGCCCGTAGAATAGAGTCGAGATTAGACGAGATTAAACGCGTCTAGGCAAGACCAAAAGAAGGTAGACTATCATGGTGGACCAGCTCAGACAAGGCAAAAACTATGTTCCACTGGAGCCAAGACTCGATTCTTCATTTACAAAAAGTTTCTTCGAGGAGAGCCTCTCTGTCTTTTTGTGGTAGTGTTTGCAAATCATCAGCCTTGCTTTGAAAGCAGGAAAAAAGAGCTAGCCAGGCCTTATTTTTGTTTGGCAGTTTCTCACCTCGTGAGATCTTGTCTGTTTCTGCTGAGTAGCTTTCAAGAAAAGCGATCGATTTCGTGCTCCCTCCTTCGTTCTGCTGAAGAGGAACTAAACTAGTTATCAGCAAACAAGTTCGCCATGAGCTAGCTGCAGCTGCAGCTGCAGCCGGAGACAGAGAAGACCCGTTCGTCAAGAAAAGAATACAAGCTCAAAGTGACCCCCACTCTCTTATGCGTCTTGTGAGACAATTCCGCCTGTCTGTCTGTCTGCTTGCTTGCTTGCTTGTTTTCCTGACACTTGCTCGCAGCGCTCGCTTTGCCTCTCGACTCCTTTTTTTTTTAAAACAAAAATACTCTTGCAAACCCCGGAGGGTTTCAGTCGCATCAATTGCAGCGTGAGCTGCCAGAATACACTCGCCCTGCTTTCGTTCTTCTTCATGAAAATCTTGGCAATGATAACCTGCTTCTTCATGATGCCTTGTTGTTGTTGTTGTCATGATTATTCGCTACAAATTTCTTTTCAAAGATGATCTCCATTGTAGGGAGACAAGACAATCGATTTCGACTTCTATTGCGCCTCGTCCATCGGCGCGGGAGGGGGCGACGCCTCACGCGGCGCGGAGCGAGATCGGCCTCGGTCCGAGCGAGGAGGCGGCGGCCCCCGTCGGTCTTCATAGGACCCATCGCGAGGAGGACCGCCGCGATGATCGTCGTAGTAGTCGTCTCGGGGAGGGCGGCGGTCGTAGTAATCGTCGCGACGGTAGTCATAACCTCCTCGGTACCCGCGATCATAATCGCGGTAGTCATGACGATCGTAGCGATCACGACCATAATCTCTACGATCATCGTAGCGGTCACGACGATCATAGCGATCGTAGCGATCATAGCGGTCACGGCGATCGTAGTAGGGGTCGACGGGCGGTTCATCCCGGTAGCGATCGCGCGGCGGCGAGCGATGCCTGCGTTTCGTCACAATCCATTTTGTTGGGGAAATAGTATTATACATGTAGCAACCACACGCATTGCAAGAGTTAGTATCCAAAAGACATTCAAAATACAAAGCAAAACCTGACGCATTCTATGATTGGCGAGTGGTTGGGGTGAAAAGTGGGTATTGCCCATCCTTTTCCGACGAAACAAAACGTACCTGCGTCCTCCACCTCGGCGCCCGCCTCCAAACCCTCCGCGCATCTCATCAGCAGAGCGCCGGCCGCGTCGGGCCTTCTCAACAATAATTTGGCGACTGCCCATCTCCTTGCCATTGGCCTTGGCAATTGCCTCATCGACGGCTTCATGACTTTCGAACTCGACAAAACCAAAGCCCTTGGGTCTGCGCGTATGGTAGTCGCGAGGAATGTAGCAATCGACAATATTTCCAAATTCCTTGAAAAAATCGCGAAGGTCGGTCGTGTTGAGACCATCCTCGATGTTTTTCACGAGAATCGACGTCTGCACAGGGCCTCCTCCACCACGTCTCGGCGGGGGACCTCCGCGGCCTCGGCCCCTCTCTCGCCGGTCCTCCCTGCGAGATCCACGACTACGCTCATCAAACTCGCGTTCGTGACGTCCATGGCCTCTATCATAATCGCGACCATCATCACGATGCCCGCGACGTCTCCTGTCGTCGTCTCCGTCCTCGTCATCGTATTCACGGTCGTCGCGCTCGCGGCGTTCGCGGCGCTCGCGGCGGTCATCCTCGCCATCACGAGCAGAGTCGCCGTTGCCTGCGTCATCATCAGCGGCGTCTTCATCGCCTCTTGCGCCGTCATCGCCATCCTGGTCGTCCTCTACGTTCTTGGCGCCCTGGCGGTGGTGGTCGTCGTCGTTCTCGTTGTCGTCGTTGTTGGCGTCACCGTTGGTGCCTTCGCGATCCCCCTTGCTGGCGGCGACTTCCTCCTCGCGATCGTTGGCGCCGTCATCGCCGACGATGTCGTCGTAGAGGTCGCTCATGGCGCTGACCGCGTCTACGTCGGTCTCCGCAGACAGCTCACTCCCGTGAGCCGCTGCCTTTGCTCGCGTTTTGGTTGGCGCTGCGGCGCACCATATCCTCGCACAGTCTCTTTCCACAGCTCCGGAACTATCGAAACTAGTTTACACGACTGTGCCCTGTGCGCCTGGCTGGCTGGCTGTCTGTGACTCTGACTGTGATGATCACCAAGTGAGGCGAGTTCCTTCCTCCCTGGTCCTGGCTCTCCGTCCTTGCCCAGGTGCCTCGGGAGGCAAGCAAGGCCGTCGGGGAGCACGCACGTCGGAGCGTGCCGCCACCTGCCTCGAGAGCGAGAGCTGCAGCCAGGCGCTTCCGCTGTGGCAGTCCAGTCTCGGCGCGACTGCGCCTGCGAGTGCCAACGAGGATCCAACTCGGAGTTAGTTATGAATGAATGAATCGCTGTTTGTTGAGAGAGAGAGAGAGAGAGCAAAACCGAATTCTCTCTTTCTCCGTCTTCGCGACGGTTCTTCGCGACCAGCCCTCTCGCTCGCTCGCTCGCTCGCTTGCGCGCGCGCTCCCTCGAGGAGAAGCGGACGGACGCCCGCGCCCCGCCGAGGACGCCCGCGCCCGCCCGCCCGCGCCCGCCTGCCCGCGCCCGCGCCCGCCTGTCCGCCGGAAAGCGCTGAGCCGAAGGTGACCGACCTGGCACGACTCCGCCCGACGGGGGGTCGCGCTGCAGCGGACGGCCTGGCGGACACTCGGCGCGCAGCTCGCCTGCGTCGACCTCGCGCGGCACAGAGCGGCGCTCGGGGCCTTTGCGTGCGTGCGTGCGTGCAAGTGCGCGTCGCTGCGGTGGAGCGTATAAGCGACTGACGGACGCACTTGAGCGAGCGAGCAAAAATGTCGGGAAAGACGCACCACTCGAAGCTCGTCCTCTTGGGGGACACCGCCGTGGGCAAGTCGTGCCTGGTCGTGCGGTTCGTGCGCGACGAGTTTTTCGAGTTCCAGGAGCCGACCATTGGCGCAGCCTTTTTGACGCAAACAGTGACGCTCGACGATGCAACTGTCAAGTTCGAGATCTGGGACACGGCCGGCCAGGAGCGGTACCGAAGCCTCGCGCCAATGTACTATCGCGGCGCCTCGGCCGCGGTCGTAGTGTACGACATGACGAACCGCGAGTCTTATGATGGTGCAAAATCATGGATCACCGAGCTGCAGCGTCGCGGAGACCCCAATGTGATTCTGGCACTCGCAGGCAACAAGGTCGACAACGAAGAGCAGCGACAGGTTCCCAAAGAGGAGGTTCAAGAGTACGCCAACGAGAATGGAATTGTCTTTTTCGAGACTTCAGCCAAGACGGCACAAAACGTGCGGGAGCTCTTTGTAGAAATTGCCAACAAGCTTCCCAAGACTGAGCAGGCCGACGAAGCGTCCGCATTTCCCGTCACGGATGACGTCAGCGAAGAGAAGCGCGGCTGCTGCTAATGCGCGTCTTCAATCTTTGGATCTTTACGCCAACCTCAGTCCTTTATTCTTTTCCACCTTTCCATTTGATCCTCGTGCTTTTCGAGTTGACCAAGGTTATTCGCCCTGTAGAAACCAAACTACTGGTAAGAAGGTATATTTTACCATAGTTTTGCGCTTACGTTTTTGTTGCCCACTTCCTCGCCTTTTTGGACGCCGACCTCACGGATGGTTTGCAAATTAATTGCAAAGAAGAAATCTTGCTGCCGAGACATCAAACAGAACGAGACAAGGGCGTACAAGCACTTTGTTGACGACGCCGTCACTCGACTAGCACTTTTTTCTTCGCTTTTTTCCAGATTCCTTTTTTCTTTTTTACAAGTCGCTTTCACGATGCAGGGCTACGTTTCACGCAGCATTATCATCAGCGACTTGAGGTCAAGTCGAACTAAGAATTATGGTCACGGCCTTCGATAGTTCATTCCCCGATGCTGATCGACATCTGATTAGCTTCTGTCGCGGATCACAATTTCGCTTTATCGAGATCTCGAGTGGTAAAGATCTCTTCTCTTCCACCACTGGTCCCCCCTTCCTCCATAATAAAATGTTTTGAATACGTGGAAACTGAGTTGATGGCCTGGCCGGTTGCTACACAAGATTAAGGTTCCTCCAATCCGAGGTGGAATCGTGCATAAAGTCGTCCATATCAAAGACGATGTCTTGGCGGCCCTCTTTGAGGAGCTTGGTGAACTCTTTAGTGTTATCGAGCTCAGTCTTCCACTGACTGGATGAAGAAAAGCCATCACCACTGCTCTTGAGTGTCATGATGTCCAAGGCGGTTGTGCTTTCGTCGCTCAGGTTTTTGTTTAAGATTCTCACAAGGCACGTTCCCTGGGTGCCCGAGACGGTCTGCAACTTCTTGAAGACGGCAAGGGTAGGCTTGGGTACAGTGTCGACGTTGCCGCGAGAGGTCGCATAGAACCAGCCGACGATTTTAGAACCCTCGGGGGTCTGTTCGCTCTTGCAGTACTCCTCCACGAACGCAGTGCCGATTTCGACAATGGGAGCCATCATGGGCGCATGGCAAAAGGGGATCGCATCCGTGACCGAGATCTTGCCCTTTGTTTCCGTGCCAATGAGCATACCTGTGCAAGTAATCGCGAACAGTAGAGATCACAACAAAATTCAGAGTGCCTACCTGTGTCAGTCTTGCTCTCTAGGATATAGACACGCTAGTGACCATGATTGCGGTGGCGAAAAGCACGTCATTGTCGTTGTAAAAGCATGGCAGGGGCCGCCATGAGAGTGAGAGAAGAATAGCAAGAAAAAAAGAAGACTTACCGCTCGTTTCTGCCCACGGGTGTTTTGCTGCGTGCAAGAGGATCTTGAGGTGCGCCTGCCGGCCCACAATTCCGCCCTGCGCAGGCGCCAGCGCCTCCTTGGCGGCAGCAGCCAAGTCGCTCACTTCATCCACCTTGTCGCCCATGGCGCTGCTCTCGTGCCCCTGTCTCGTCTCGTGCGTGCCAGTTTGGCGCAAGAGACCGCGAGCTTGGGGCCGCGAATATGCAAGCGCAAGCGTGCAGGCAGGTCCGCAGGCGAGTGAGAAGGCGAGCAGACGATGGCGCAAGTCTCTGTGGCCTGCCTCCCCGCGCGCGCGCGCAATCGAGAATTGATACAATCAATCAATGAGTCAACCAGCCGCCGCTTTGTTCTTTATTCACCTGGCAGCTTATTATACTTGCTCTTTGCATAGGCTATAGGCCTAGCCTTCGTTCCATACATGCATGACAGCAAGCTATAGCTATCTAAGGCAAGGTCGGCACAGGTGATGGAGGAAAACGATGGGGAGCTCGAAGAACGAAATGCCAAGAGGAAGGAGAATGAAAAGAGGACGTAGAGCCCATTACATACTAATACATTGTCAATGTTGCTGGCAGAAGGAAGAGCAAGCAAACAAGCGAGAAGGAGCCGAAGCGTCAAGCTAGCAGAGCGAAGCGTGCGGCGGGAGCACGCTCATGGGCAATGCCAGCACCGGTGAGATCTGAGCTGGCGTTGCAATGCTGTGTAGGAGCTCGAGACCACAGAGCCCGAAAAACGTGTGGAACAAGTCACTAACATTGCCCGGACGGTCCGCGATTCCACCGGCGTCCTCGTCCTGGCACTCGAGAATGAATTTGCAGAGGCGGTCACGGTCGATCCAGTCGATGCGCCCAAGCATCTTGAGACAGGTGAGCGCCCAAAAGCTGTAGCAAACGTCGGCCTGTTTCTCCGGACGCCCGTTGAGCCCGCCCGAGTCACATTGGCGCTCTGCGAGCCACCAGGCAAGTTCGTCGGCCTCATCCGCAGGTAGCTCGTGGCCCGCGACCTTGAGCGCCCCCAAGGCCGTGTACGTAAACGCAGCATGCGACTCGGCGTGCGGGACCTGTCCGAAACCGCCGTCTGCGGCGTTGCGGCAGCTCAGCACGTAGCGAACTGCGCCAGCAAGGTCGACGACCTCGAGACGGCCAAGGATTTGAAGACAAAAGAGCGCACAGCAAGTGTAGCGAGTGTCCTTTTCGCCAGACCACTCGTCCGCAAAGGATCCGTCTGGCTGTTGACGTGCGGCCACGTAGGCAGCGACGGCGTCAGCGTCAATTTTGTCGAGCGCGCCGCACTGCGCCAACACGTAGACTGCAAACTGCGTATTGATGACGTTGGTATCGTGGCCGACGTTTCCCGCAAAGCCTGCAGAGGTCTTGTCCTGGCACTTGAGCGCCCAGGCGACAATTTCTTCGGTGTTTACCTTGTCCTGTGCACTCAAGATCTGCAGCGATCCAAAGGCCCAGAAGACGCCTTGTACCCGGATGTGCTCGATCGAGAGCATTTCGAGCGTATCTTTGGTCTCTTTTTCCTTGCGCCAAAAGTCGAGCACGTACGCGACATGTTTCTCGCGCATGAAGCCGTCCACGTCGCCGTCGCGCTTGCGCAGCTCCCTTTCCAGCCTGTCGATCTCCGCGCCGCGCGCCGCGCTCTCCGCCTCCAGCACGCCCACCCGCGCGCGCAGCGCCTGCTCCGCGGCCTCGGCCATGCTCGCTCCCCAGTCTCACTCGCCCGCGGCTCGATCTCCCGCGCGGCGTCGCGTCGGGGCCCTCTCCGCGGGGGTGTCCGGCAGCAGCGGCGAGCCGAAGAAGGAGGAGAAGAAGAGGAGGACAAAGACGGCGAGCGAGACGAAGGCGCCGGTGAAGTTGGTCGTGTTCGCAGGTTGTCGAGAGGTCGCTCTGCTTGCTTGCTTGCGCGCCTGTCTCATAACAAACAACCTAGTAGTAAAGAACAAGGAGAAAGAAAGAAAGAAAGAAAGAAAGAAAGAAAGAAAGAAAGAAAGAAAGAAAGAAAGAAAGAAAGAAAGAAAGAAAGAAAGGGCTCGCAAGAACCACAAATGCGCACATTGAAAAGACGGCGCCGCTGCAGACCACAAACTGCAGCAGAAGATTTTCCTCGCGCCAGCGCACGAAAAGGCAGACACGCACGCAGGCACGCACGCACGCCCCGGGGCGAACGAGTAAAGGAAAGATGCAGGCTTCCCTCGCCAACGTCGCGCGCCGCGCCGCCGTCGCGCAGAAGACGCAGGCCCTCCAGGCCGCGCCCGTGCTCATGCGCGGCGTGCATACCGAGGCCAAGCTCGAGAAGCTCGGCTACACGCTCCCCCAGGTCGCCAGCCCCAAGGGCAGCTACCAGCTCTGTAAGTTTCAACGCTCGCAGCCAGGTTAGAATCGATCAGCCTCGATCTGATCTGATCCAACCTGATCTGATCAGCAATCAGATGAATGTGCCCGATAAAGATTGAAAGAAGAAAACGCACACTCACAGCTCTGCGGAACACCGTTTCGTCTCGTTGTACATTCGCTCGTTTCTTTGCGCGTGCATTGACACAGGCGTCCGCTCCGGCAACCAGATGTTCACGGCTGGCCACCTTCCGCAACCGGCCAACGGCGACCTTCTCGTTGGCAAGGTTGGCGTCGACCTCAGCGTTGAGGAGGCCAACAAGGCCGCGCAGTACTGCGCTCTCAGCATCCTCGCCACCCTCAAGGGTAAGTTCTAAATCAAGACGACGGCATCCTGCGACATGCATTCTATGTTGCCAAGTTAACTGCGTGCGTGAAAGAAAGAAAAGAAAAAAAGACTCACGCTCTCTTTAATCGTGGAAAATGTAAATGTAAATGTATATACAGCCGAGCTCGGTGACCTCGACCGCGTCGCGCGCGTCGTCAAGGTTGTTGGCTTTGTCAACTGCGCTGACGGCTTTGCGCAGCAGCCTCAGGTCATCAACGGCGCCTCCGACCTCTTCGCCGAGGTCCTCGGAGAGCGTGGACTCGTAAGTTCAAGTCGGAGATCCCGCGCGAACCTTTTTCTGTCGAACCACATGGAGACTGACCAAATTTCGCCTGTCGAAATATCTCTTCTTCTTTCTTTTTTTAAAATTGCCCTTTCACCTCCTCACAGCACGCCCGCTCCGCTGTCGGCACCAACTCGCTTCCGCTCAACATCCCCGTCGAGGTTGAGGCGATTGTCGAGATCAGCGAGTAAACTCTTGATTTCAACAAAAGTAACTCTTTCAAGTAGCGACGCCATGTCGAATAATCAACAGTCAAGCATCGATTGGCTTCCTCTCTTGTTTCAAGGGACCCCATCTGCATCCTTTTTGACCTCAAGGTGAAGAAGAAGCATTTTGCTCTTGCTTGCCGTGCCGCATCTTGGTTCTCTGTCTTGGACATTTATCATTTTTTACGAGCAATCTTGACGTCGCCTCCAAATTCTGCAGAAACCTATTGGAATTTTCTCTTCCTTCCCTCCCATTTCCCTTCCTGCCGGCAAGTACCCTTGGCCATGTATACCACTGACTGTGAAGCGGCGCACCGTGCATCTTTCTTTTCTCCATGGTTTTCTTCTTCTTGCTTTGAAGCAAAAACACATAATTGTCGCGCGCGCAAGATCTTTGGCAGCAAGAGCAGACCTAGCTGGCGCCGAGGAGCAGCAAAGCGCAAGGGACAGCAAGGCCGCTTGCCCCAGTTTGTAGAAAGAAAGAAACGCAGCTAGCACGTAAGAGCGCGCAGGAGCGATGGCGAGCTTCGACATGGATATGTCCGGCGGCAACGCTGACGTTGGCGGCGTCTTCGGGAGCGTACCGGCAGACTCAGCGCTCGGGTTGTTCTTTTCAGTAGCGGGCCCGCTTGCGTCCATATCGTGCTTTCTTATTCCCATGTCCACGGTGCTCAAGATCAGAAAGGCAAACAGCACAGGAGACCTGCCTCTTCTCCCATTTCTGTGCATGGCGGTACAGAGTATGCTTTGGCTCGGATATGGCATCCTCGTCAAGGCTATGCCAATCATTGTGCCTAACCTCGTCGGTGTTACCATGGGCACCATGTACACGTCGATCTTCTTTTCGCACTTTGTAGGCAACATGGACCAACTCATGCGACAGCTGTACATTGCAGCAGGGATTCTCGGCAGTATTGGTGTGTCCTTTCTTATTCTCTCGCCCGAAGACAACTTGCTTTTGCTCGGATTCGTTGCAGCCTCAAGCAGCGTCTTCTTTGCGGCCTCGCCGCTCGCCGCTCTTCTCACAGTCTTTCGCACGCGATCAACCGAATCGATGCCTTTTCAGACTTCGTTGACACTTTTCATGAACGGCGCACTCTGGGCCGGTTACGGCGCGCTCGTGGCGAACGATCCGACCGTGTATATTCCCAACTTTCTTGGTGGATCAGCAGGCACCATCCAGCTCCTCGTCCACGCGTACTTTGCCACGCAAGTCTCGGCAACGCCCACGTTTTCACCCGTCTCACAAGAAAAAGACATTGTCTAGAAAAGAAAACGAAATTCCAAAAGCAAAAGCAAAAGCAAAAGCAACACAGAACAGAACAAGATGAGATGGTTATTCTTATTTACTTGCAAGCCATGTCGTATCATGGTGCGTGCATGGAGAATGCTTCGCGTTTACGCCATCTTGCGCTCGACCGGAAGGTTGCCGTCGGGGCTGCGGCCCTTGATGTCGATGTGCTTGACCTTGGGAATTCCCATAAAGCTAGTGTTCTCCACAAACACGTGGAGGAGCTCCTTCTCCGAGCCCTCGATCTCGGTCGTCGCGTGGAGCTCGCCGGCCTCATCCTGGTAGACGTGGATCTTCTTCTCTGGCAGAGCCGAGAGAGCAATCTCAAAGTGGCCCTCGCCCTTGGCAGGAAGCGGAGAGGTCTTGCTGCCGTATGCCGTGTTGCGCTCGATCATGGTCAGACCTTCCTCGACGATGGGCTTGCGAGCGTACAGGATCCAGTACACCTTGACGGGCTCTTCCGTCACAAGCTTGCCGTCGGCACCCACGTTCGCCTCGTAGATGACGGCGTTGCTGTTGTTGCTGCGCTCAATGTAGAAGAGCACATTCTTACCGCAAAAGGTGCTCTGCAGCTCCTCCGACGTGGCGCCGGCAGGCATTGCGCCCGCGAAGCGATCCTTGGTGGGCATCTTGTTTTTTCTTGTGGACTTTGTCTACCGATCCGTGACCTGTCTGGGTGCATGCAAATTTATCGCGACCCCATTCATTCATTCATACACGTCAGCCTACGGTCCACGCGTCGCCCCTTCCCTCTCTACGCCACTCTTTACTCGCCGTCCTCACTCCCCGGCCATCAGAACCTTCCCGTGCTGGGAAGTGAGGTCCTTGAGCCTCGCGCGGTCCTCGACGGGAGCTGTCCCACACGCGCCTTCTTTGCTATCAACATTAGCATCTCCATGATCCTCCCCCCCACCCCCTCCGGCGCCTTGCCAGACCGTTTCTCCTCGAGCCCGGCCCGATCTTCGGGCGCGTGCGGCGCGAAGCCTCCCGCGGCCCCTCCCCTCGCTCGCTCGCTCGCTCGCGCCTGTGCGCCTGCGCCGCGTACCTCGTGTGTCTCGCGCGCGATAATAGATAGCAGTAGCGGGTCTGCTTGCTGTTGCTGTTGCTTCTGGCTGCTTTTGCATGCTTGCCAGGTTGGTCTTCTTCGCCAAGTGCACTCTTTATCCATCGCAGTCGTCGCGATCAACCAAGCCTTGCGCGAGACGAACTCTGCAGTTCTCGCCGCGGCGCGCTGCGGCGATCCGTCCCGTCGAGTTTCTGATCAAGCGCCCTTCGATCCATGGAGCCCTGCGTCCACCCATCGATCGCTCGCTCGCTCGCTCGAGCAAGCGATCGATCGATCGATCGATCGAACCGGCGGCAAAGTCGCGCGGGGCGGCACGAATGTGCCCTCTGCAAAGCCCTCACTTGTGCCGGCACCGCTGGCGGCACGTTTGTGCTTCGCGGCGGGGGGACAAAAGTGGGGCGGGGGCGGGCCGCCCTAGCGCGGCTTCATTCCGGAATCGCGAGACACAGAGCGGAGACGGCGCGGTAGGTGCGGCGCGCGGGCGCGAGGCGCGAGCGGGGAGGCGTGCGCGCGGGCAGCGAGGGCGCGCGGGAGATGGCCGCGCGCGCGGGAGCGCTCTGCGCGCGCCCCCTCCAGGCGCCTGGAAACGACCACGGGCTCGGGACGCGGATGGTGCGGTGCATGCGGAGCTCGGGGCCTCGGGAGACTGGCCCCGGCAACGCGGGACGCTTGCTTGCTTGCTTGCTTGCGCTGCCGACGTGCCCGTCTGTGCGCATGCGGAGGGGGAAAAGGCGGACGAGAGGGAGCGAGGGAATGAATGGCTGACGATGACGATGACGGCGGCGATGACGATGATGACGACGACGATGCCGCGAGCGCAGACTGGCAAGAAGAAGCAGCGCCGAGGACGTATCGCAAAAGACTATGTTTGGGGATGATGTCAAAATTGTTCTGGTCATTGGCCAAAGCTCGAGCCTGAGCGCTGACGCGCAAAAGGCCCTCGAAGGCAAGCGCGTTCTGGCCGCGCCCGACGCAGAGATCGGTACGTTATTTTGACCTTGCTTGCGAGAATGAAGAAAAAAGGACCGTCCTTGTGGCCAGGAGACACTGACTCTTTGTGTTGTCGTTCGCTTGTGATGCACAACGTAAATGCAACGATCCTTTGATACAACCCAGCGCGCGACACGCTCAAGGACGCACAGTACTTTGACGCGGCGGTTCTGACCTCCGATGCTTGCGTGAACGGCGCCGCAGAGGCGGCACTCACACGTCTCCGCCCCGGTGCCAACCTCGTGGTCGATGGTGCTACGGGCGATCGCCTTGTGTCCGTCAAGGGCTCTCTGCTCATGTGCGGCTTTGTCGACGTTGCCGAGGCTGGCGAGGGTCTCGTCCGCGCCGGCAAGCCCTCTTTCGAGGCCAAGGGCGCGCCGCTCAAGAAGCCCACTGACAGCAAGACCGATGGTAGCAGCAGCAAGGCCGCCGTGTGGAAGCTCATGGCGAACGACCTCGGAGAGGACGATGAGCTCGCCGATGAGGATTCGCTCCTCGCTGGCGACGAGATGCCCACCAAACCGAACCCTGCCGAGTGCGGCCCTGATGCCACGACGGGGAAGAAGCGTGCCTGCAAGAACTGCTCGTGCGGTCTCAAGGAGATTCAAGATGCCGAAGAGAAGGGTGGAGCCGTTGCGCAACCGAGCGCCTCTGCCTGTGGCAACTGCGCCAAGGGTGATGCCTTCCGCTGCGCCTCGTGCCCGTACCTTGGTCTGCCCACCTTTGATTCGGGCACCAAGCCGCCCATTGAGGTCCGCGGAGACGGAACAAAGGTTCTTCTCAACGTTGGTAGCGATATTTAAGCTGCCCCCTTTCCCTTTCTCGCATTGCCATTACGGACGGAAAGGAACGCTCCGTCCATGTCCATGTCCGTGTCCCACCATCACGATGAATCATCCATTCATCCCAGCAAAAGGCCAGTAGCCAGCCAGCCAGCTGATTAGCCCTCAAGCATAAGACATTAACATAGTTTATCGGGCTTTTTCCAAAGCAATGTAGCACTTCCGGCGAGCAAATTGGCATATCAGTTTCATACTCTCAGTCAGCCTCTGCCAAAAACAATACATGAGCAACTGGCTGACGCTCTGCTCTCATCATATGAGCAGCACCGAGTGTTCCTGCACTGCGCGTTTCTTCTGCATTTCGAGGGAATCAATCGCCGAGCGCATATCCTCGACAATGGCCTTGGAGATTCGATTCAGCACGACGATCTGCTTGAAATGCGCTGCGGCACTCGGAACATCGGTGAGACTGCTGTAGAAACTTGGTTTGAACAAGTAATATCGAAGCTCCTCCTCGCTGTTTTCCAAAATGTGCCGCAATACACGGTAATTACCGAGCATAAGCACCTGCAGCAACCGTGCGTGCTGATAAATGCGGACTGCGAACGAGCCTAGACTCTTGTGCGCCGTTTGGTCCTTCACTTTGCCGACCGTGCCCGTCAGACAGCGCCACTGCTCGATGAGCTCCACAAAGCGACGGACAATCTTTGCCAATGCATGCCGCGTAAATTCGGACCCAGCTTTGCTCAGTTGCGTCGCAAGCGTTTCGGAAACAACGGCTCGAGATCGTCCTTGCCAAATCGCAAACGTCACAACATTGTCAAGCTCGAGAAGAATCGAGACTTGGTACTCGGAGATAGCACGCAGTAAATCGCCTCCTCCACCAGCCACACGCTTCTTGCCATTCCCTCCTTTTGATTTGCCATTTCCCTCGCCTTCTTGGACAAAATTATCGTCAAAGGCGTCAACCGCTTTCACTTGTCCTTGCTTTCCTCGCTTCTTGCTTTTATGTCCAAAACTTTGATTATAGGCCGTCCCTCGTGCCTTCGAGCCCTTGAGCCTTGATTTCATCACATTGTCGTCGTCGTCGTCGTTATCGTCACTACTGCTGGTCTCGTCGCTGTTACTGTCGAGCGAATGAGTCTTTCGGCTTCTCTTGGCTTTGCCTAGACCACCCGTCTCTCCCTCATTAGCCAGAGCATCGTCAAGATCGACATCGTCATCGTCATCGTCATCATCGTCATCGGAACTAGACGTATCAGACTCGTCATCCCCAGACGCCCACTTGCGTTCACGATGGGCATGGCGCGTAGCAGAGGCGCCCGAGCATTGGCTATCAAGACTTGCTCGTCGTTGTCTCTCTCCTGGGCCCTGTTGGCGCTGCACTTCTTCTGCAGCACTCACCCGCGCAACTTCGAGACGATGCAAGGCTCGGGAAACACTCCTGGCGTCATACTGAATCGTGAGTGCTTGCAAAAGTTCCACAAAACTAAGAGGTGTCGGTGTGAGGATGTTGCTGCGGTCGAGCACGGTCTGCGAGTTGAAGAGCATGCAGTGCAAGAGCCTCAGAATCGCGCGAATGTACCCAAGCTGTTGCGTGCGACTCGGGAACGAAACTTTGCCGCGCAAAACACTAACGCCCGCGAGGAACCCTGCACGCTGCGTAAGTCTGTCCTCCCCGTGGCCTGGCTCAAGCGTTTTCGAACGCGCCAGACCACGGGGAGGAAGCCGGTTTGCCTGCAACTCCGAGACCAGGTGGTGAAAGAGTGCAGGCATGATGAAAAAGAGTCGCTTGAGCTCGCGATCATGAAGAGCTGCATCTGCGAGTTCGTCAATGCTCTGTAACACTTTGCCCGGACTTTCAACCTGCCGGACCATTATGTCTGCAGCAATTTCCGTGAAAAGTTCATGCATGAGACTCTGAGATTCGTCCGGATCGAGTCGCACTTCGATGGGAATATCTTGACAGAGTCGCATCTGTAGACTCGTCCACGCACTCTCAATCTGATTTAATAGCAAACTTCCTGTTTCCCACGCGGCAAGCTCGACGACCTTACGATCTTGCTTCACGAGGTACGTCACCTCAAAGTGACGGACCGTCTTATTGATTTCATCCTCGGCGAAGATTTCGGAGCGCTTTGGCAATGGATTCACTGATATTACGTCCTGCAGCATGATGGGCGGATGCGCACCTTCTCCAGCCCAAATGTTTCGCTTTCCTTCTTGTTTACTGATGTCCAGAACGAAGAGCACTGCCTCTGTGAGCAGGACGATGCGATGAAACTTTTTGGCTGCCTTGGGGTCGTCCGTGTCTTGGACAATTTCCGCTGCAGCTTCATAGTATCGCAATGAGTCATATACATTATCACCAAGTGCCTACATGTCGTGATAAGCACCGCACCCACGATTATTGTTAGCGTATGCTTCGCTTCAGATTGTTCGGCTTTTATCTCATATGACTTGCACTACGCACGTACCTTGCGAAACCGCCCTGGGTCTAGAAAGTACCCGTGGCGCACGCTCTTGCCGCTCTCCGCTGCGCGAGACATGCTCTTTGCGATGTATTGTGTTCTTGATGGCTTCCTGTCTTGGTGCGCTCTTATTCTCTCGTCGCTTCGGAATCTTTTATGTCCGGTGGACTTCAAAAGTACACACCATTTTGTTCCTAACCTAACCGTTTTATGGGTTTGACACTGTGGCACCGTGACTAGCAGGAACAGATGACCCTTCCTAGGAAATGTGCGGGAAAGAGCAAGCATTGCCTCCATCTTGGGAGAGGCCTATGTAAGACAAGTGCGCGTACGCGCCCAGCTCAGATGAAGACGTGGCACGAACGAGAAAGAAGAAATGCGCAACAGGCTACCTGTAATTCTTTCAGTCTTTCTTCCTTTCGTTTCACGGAGTAAGGAAGTTCACAGAGGTTGCAGCGTGGACGCTTATGGGCATTTCATTTGACCCATGCACATTAGAGAGCTCTTCAATCACCAGAGATGAAGCTTTGTGTCTGTTGTGAGCTCTTTGGATCGATGTCGCCCTATTTTTACTTTTGAATTTATTTTTTTTGTCCTCACTCCTTGGCGTGTATGTTTTGCTCTGTCACTTTGCCCATGCCCCATCCCAAAAACCAGACCAAAAAGATTGAATTCACGGCTTTCTTCTCCTCTCGTCGAGGAACAAGCCAAAAATAGCGGCAACCTGTTGATCCATCCGCATCTGCATAGCAGAGGTGCAGAGAGACCTCCCGTCAAAATGGGTTTCGCAGAGACCCGTTACTACTCCCCATTGGGCTCACTGTCTACACATACTAGGAGACCCAGGCGTGGGCTGCATGCAACGTATCCCGAAATTACCTGCCAAACTAAGCTCGAGCAGGGCCTATAGTTCTTAAAGTTAAATAGAACGAGACTTGACCTCACGAAACGGTCAATGGTGCAAACACTGTACGGACAGTGTTCATCGCGACACGGCGCAGACCAAGAGCTTACTCGCCTTGCCGAGGAGTAAGACAACGCGATGGGGCGGGAACAACTGCACCTTGACGTGTCGATACAGACGACGACGCGAGGTGCGCGACGCACGCGTGCTCGCGGACAGCAAAGCAATGCGTCCACGACCCAAAGCGACGCAAAGCAAAAAGGTCAAACTAGCAACAACGACAAGAGACTGCGCGCAGACCAAGACCCAGACTCTCTCCGCAAACCCGAGCTTGGGGGCACTCCGACGAAGAAGCCAAGGATCACAAGCTTTGGAGTTAGCCTTGACGACCTCGTCAACGATGAATGCTCATTGCAGTCATTTTCCCTACGCAAGATCATCGCTGACCCCGGCGTACGCAGAGAGCTTGCGAGCTGGAGATGGCTCGCTATTTACGCTCTCGTTGTTGTATACAGCATTATGATCGCTCACCACATTATGCCCAATACTAATAAAGCCCAGAGCAAGCTTAACGCTCAATCTGACAGTAGTCAGTTCCAGCTTGACGCTGAATCTGACCACCACCAGTCCCAAGAGTTGTTCACCACGGGACTAGAAGATGTTCAACATGAGGATGTACAAACGCTTCAAAATGCGAATATCGTACGCAAGAAGGCTACTAGCACTATGCAAAATTCGAACGCAGATGCGCAGTGCTATCGAGATAGTGCCCACGCCGCGTCGAGAGAGCTCGCGCAGCTTCGTGCAGAAGTACGAAATGCTTCTGAACCCTTGGTGTTCGGAGGCATTGGCGACTCGGGCACGCGCGCAGTTGCATATCTCGTGACGCAGTTGGGCGTGTGGATGGGCAAGTATGGTGAGACTGTTAAAAAGGATTCGAGAGATTCTAGACTTTTCATCAATGGCTTCAATACAGTAGCCTGCGACGAGGACGGTGTGTCAACTGTGGAAGGTGTCGTTAAATCGTACGTGTTCTACAGCAGGTCGCTGGCGCCGTGTGGGTCGCTTGCCTACAACCAATCTTGCATTGCGAACGAACTCACTTGGAATCGAGGGACACAATGGACATCTTCTCTCTTTCGCACCCTATGGAGAGACACGAAAACACACACCCCCAAAGCTGCGAATCAAGAAATGTATGCCTTTGGGCTATGGGGTTTCAAGCATCCAAGAGCTTCCTTCATTCTGCCATACATTAATCATGTGCTCGATGGTAACTTCAAGTACGTGCATATTGTGCGAGATGGTCGCGACATTGCCGCTGGAGACAATCAGTACTTTTTCAACTCAATTTGCAAAAAGTATCACGGTCCAGACTCGGAACTCTGCACGGACAAGTATGAGAATAAGCTCGAGCTCTGGGCACGCCTCAATCTCGACATTTTGCGCTTTGCGCGAGAGCACTTTGATCCAAAACAGTTCATGGTCGTTCGGATCGAAGACTTTGTTCTCGGCGACCCGAGCTGCTTTCAACGTCTTGCTGGCTTCTCAGGTACTTCGCGTGCTCGCGCAGACATTGTCATTGGCAAGAGTATTCGTCTCTTTACTGTCAAAAAGGATCGGTACTTTGGCAACAAGTATTCAGCAACGCAACGCCGCGAGTTCTCGCAAGTCGCAGCAGGAAATCCAATCGTACGACGAGCAAATCATGCTCTCGGGTACGGCATAGACCCTTGGCAGCCCGTAGCATCATGTTCCGAGATTCCCACCTTTGGTTTCTCTTGAAGCGTCAAGTGACGATGCGCAACATAGCCTTTGTATTCTTCAATCGTCTATCAAATGCGCCATATTGATCTCGTTAGCAACAAGAGTGTACCAGGAACTTTCTCTGCGTATAGAAGAAGGAGGCGGCGCACGCAGAAGGAATAACGTACAAACTGGCCAGACGCAATTAGTACTACGAGCCCGAATGGAACTTCGGAAATCCGTTAAAATTTGTCAGACAAGAACTCTGGATGATGATTGCATCATTGTCCAGACGTTTATAATGACGTGTGGCATTTGTCTTTCT
This sequence comes from Aurantiochytrium sp. KH105, assembly GCA_003116975.1. Lineage (NCBI taxonomy): Eukaryota > Bigyra > Thraustochytrida > Thraustochytriidae > Aurantiochytrium > Aurantiochytrium sp. KH105. Next base: position 66,583 of record BGKB01000093.1, read on the forward strand.
CTCTTTCTTTCTTTTCTTGCCCTGTTCAATCTACGAATTCGATCTACAATTTGCATTCTTTAGACGATGTTAAGCTCTCGAGATATCTCGTTTAGCTTCGGGGCTGATTTGTCACCACTTTCTGGCTCATCAACGCAAGCTCTCAGACCAGTGTCCAATAGTTCAGAAGCGGCATCGTGATCGAGGAATCCTCCAGACTCGGTCATTTCAAGCATCTTGTGGACATCGCGGATCTTAAATTGAGTCTCGCTCGCATCGGTTGCCTTCCCAATGAACGATAGAATTGCTTCTGATGTCCTTGGGAAAGTCTCAGCAATAAGCTTTGCGTGCGCCCTGATTCGCTCCTCGCAATTCGGCCATAAGGGTTGAAGACCATGAGACGGCGCGCGCTGACCCCCCTGCAAAGCAAATCCCAGCAAAGACGCAAGATAAGCAGCGACTTTGTGATCTGCGCCACCACCGTTGCGACATCCGTGCAGCACAAAGTGCTCCACGACGGTTGGATCAATAATGGCGTCTCCGGATTGCTCGAGCAAAACTTCCACGCCTACATGAGTGTACCCATGTCGGCTCGAGCCGTACAAGCGAGGTGGAGTCTTGCTGATTGGGTCTCCTCGTTTAGCAAAGCGCCAGCACGAAGGGACGTGAAGATGGAAATACCTTTTGAATGCATGGTTCCCCACGCGAGGGGAACCAAACGTCGAAACCTGGACGAGTGCCCGCTTCGATGGCAAAGCTGTCGACAAATACAATCCGCAAACAGTGGCAAGTGCTCCACCCAAGGAGTGTCCACTAGTAATGACTTTGTCAACCTCTGGGTGCGAATCCAAATGCTGCGAAATGACCTCGTAAAGCTGGTCCTGAATGGAGCTGAACGCGAGAAGAAAGCCCCCATGAATTTTCGGCAAGCGGTTAGTCTCTGCATAGGACCCTAGAACCCTTTGAGCACGTGTCACAGCTGCAGACTCCGAGGGCTGGCCCGAAATACTCGCTCGGTTGTTCGCTACTGAGTCGGAAGTATCAGGTCTTGAGCCGGTAGATGAGTCATGGTCCATTGTATCAGCGACGCTGCTGGAAGTAGCTTCTTTGTTGACTTGGGAATGAAGGGGCTTGACTGACTCGGCAGAAGACTCGCGTGGCTTCCGCTTCTTTCGCTTTTCCGTGTGCCTCCAAGAAAGTGATTTGAAGCCCATGTGCAAATCTGTTTGCGCGTTGCGCTTGCTGGTGGTTCCCCGAAAACCAATGAGAATGCGATCGCTCGTCGCAAGGACCCAGACGTGAGTATCTGTCTCATCGTCCTTGATGTATGCAAGTTCGTGAATGCCCCTGGGCAGAATGCCTTCGCCCGAGTGAAAGACCGAGCCGATATGGTACGTTGAGTGGGTGAGCTGAAAGTTGACAAGGTGCGTTTCCGTCACGAAGACGGACTCGTCAAAGACAACCTCGCTCGCCATCTTGGTGCCGGTCTTCAGGTTTGGTGCCAGCGCGTCAAGTGCGTCTTTCTCAGAAGCAAAAACTTGCACACGTTTTCCGATCGTCTTGAAGGCTTTCGAAAAGAGCCAACCCGTCGAGGATGAGATTGGAACCATAAGCAGCGTCCAGCCAATGATGAAAACCCACAAAAGGATTGTAAAGCCTAGGTCCCATGCATCCACGCCCGTAGTGTCCAAGGATATCCCTTTTACAACAAGCTTGCCATCTTCAAACGCATAGTATCCGCTGTAGCCTACCAGGACATCCGCGATACTCACATACATGATGCCGCACACATACAACGCTAAAAGGAGAAACGACATGAAGAGCATCTCAAGGTTGTACACAAGGTGGCGGTCGCGGGCTTCGATAAAGGTGAGCTTTCGTATAGCCGCTCGCGTGTGAGAGTTAATACGCATTGTGTACGTCCAAAGTGCTGCATCGAGAAAGAAGACAACAAAGTTACCAATGAAAGCAAGCTTTGCAGTTTCCTGGTCCACGTCACTGGAGCTGCAGTAATTGTTGCGTGTTGTTTCTTCCAATGCACACACGCGAATCACTGTGATCATGTTGACGAGAGGCACGAATCCAGGATGAACACCCAGATAAATATTCACAATGCACACACGGAAAGCGAAATATGCCAGTGCGACGGGTATCGCCGGACTGGCGCGTGATGAGGCGATGGTTCGCCACCGACTCAAACGGCTTCCCGATATGTGTTTGGGAAACGGTTTGCGGGATAGCTGCGACATCGTCAATGCATGGAAAAGGAAAAAGCCGGTCAATGCAAGGGACCTCATGCTTGCGATGTAGTCCTTCATTTGCTCCAGATTGGTCTGGTGAGAATCGATATTGAAAAAGATGAGCAACTTGAAGTCCTCTGTCGTCCATGCGAATGTTTTGTATATAAAGGCTCCATTATCGCAAATGCAAATGCCCGCCACGGTGAGGGACACCATTGCGACGGAGAACGGCGTCCAGTATCTCCGTAAAATCCAAAAGAATTGAACGCACAGGAGGATCAGCCCGAGAAACCAGCATGCAAGGTCTGCTATAATCGACACGCGGACCTGCCTTGCAGGAACCTCGCAGCCGGAGGTCTTGCCCAAGAAGTCCAATGCGCTCTCAAGCTCTCCAGAGGAAAAGGCCCCCATGAGATTCTCATTGCACGCTCGCCCGTACTCCACAAAGCTGTCGCGCGTGAAAGGCATTGCCTCGCCGGTGTTGTTGATGATTCCTTCGGTGTCATTGCCGATTTCCAGCAGCGGCCATTCCTCGGCGAAATGTGTTAGTGAAAAGCCGTCGCCGTACCGACTTGACGAAGGGAGGGACCTACTCGACGCATTGAAGAGGCTGTAAAGAAGTATACTTAGGAGAATGCGTTCAGACGATCCAACGTCTTCGTCATCGGCCCCGTTTGTTTCAGTCTCATTTTCATCAAGTGCGACCACGGTGCTCCCGGTCGCGTTGGATGTATTGCTGAGACTCGGTTCTATACCGAGTTGCGCAAAGCAAGTAGGCTCTTTCCAGTAGTAGTACACGAGAGCCGTCCAGCAGGCTCTCCACTCGCTCCACCGTTCTGCCGTGACAGTTGCGGATTCCTGTCCAGCCTCTTGCCGAAAGATACTCTCCTCCTCAAACACTAAGAGGGAAGTGGCGCTCGGGAGCTCAACACAGCTGGAACTCAAGGTATCAATGATCTCACCACTGCCCTGAAGCAGCTGGTCCTGGAAGTCCCTTAACAGGTAGGCAAGATGCCCAGAGGCGTTCACCAAAGAGCTTGTGAGAAAGGAGTCCCTCAGAATTGCAGCAGCCACACTTGTGGTAGAGGTTGCCGAGGGCGACTCTGAAACCTCCGACGAGGTCACGCGCGCGAGTCTCACCTGCGAGCTGCTTTGGAACATACGAGCGGCAAATATTGCCGGAGTCGGCGCTGCAGATCTTGAGACGCCCTCTTCGCTGGATGGCTCGTCAACCTCAAAGATGCTCATAAAGGCCGAGACGTCGCTATCATCCCGGCATGGCGCCAAAAAGGTCTGGCCTAAGAGCTTTGCGCACCTTGGCGCAAGACGCGATAACCCACGGACGTCCAAGACGGAACCTGAGCTGATGTCCAGAAATTCGGGCCCGGTCTCCGGGTCCAACGATAAAAGCTCAAGACCCATTGCAGTAAGGTCCCCGCACGGGTAGCATTCTGAGCCTGCGTAATCTCCTACGAGGCACTCCACCATTCGTGCGTAGCCAACCGCTGTGTCGTTTGCCGCAGTACCATTTGCGGCAACAGAGTCTATGTTTGCATAGCTACTGCGCGTCCAGCCCTTGTACAAATCAACAAGAAAGGTCCACAAGCATGTGGAGCTGTCCATTGCGCCCCCGAATGCATCGTCGACGACGTCCACCAAGAGCAAAAGAGGTAGGATGATATCGACCACAGCCATCATCTCTGCATCGGTGGCGTTGGTGGAATTGAGCGTGTCGGTGGTGTTGTCGTCAAAAAAGGTCCCCAATATTTCGAAGGTCCAAGGTTCGCTGGGTATCCCCTCGAAATACGCGGATAAATTGGCGAGGTCGTTTGCATTGCAAAAGGCACACTGTGGCACCATGCCATCTGTGCCATCGGCCAGATCTTGATCTGAGACGTCGATGAGCAGCGTCTGACGCATCATGAATTCGGCCATTGCCACATCTGCAAGATCTCCATCTTGCCGGTCAAAGACTTTGTACCACTGATTGACCTCAAAGTTCCTCGCGACGGAGCCGCAGAGCGGCACGCTGATGCCAACGACGACAAAGGTGTACATGGCCCCAATGATCATAGCCAGGAACATGGCGATGATCGTGCAATTGATGGGCCTCGACCCGATAATCTCCAAGAGAACGAGCGGCTTGGCGTCCTCTGCGTCCGCCTTCCGCAGCGCGTCCGCGTTCCGCGGCACGTCCGCATTTCCTGGCACGTCCGCGTCCATGGCTGCTCTGTTTCCCCTTCAGCTCTTTGGGGTGCGTCCGGACAGACGGACGAGGAGACACGTGAGGCACGCGAGGCACGCGAGGCACGCTCGCGCGCGGCGTGCGCTGGCGCTCGCGCGCTTGCGCTCGCGCGCGACGGGCGCTGGCGACTATTCGTTCTGTTCGCGTTTGTGAGTTTGGTTTGTGAGCAAGGCTCGTGTCAGTCCTGCTCCGAGCCAGGCGTCCTTCCTTGCTTGCTTGCCTGCTTCCTTCCTTCGTCTCGCGACGTGAACGCCTGGCTGGCTGGCCGCGCTCGCATGCGCATGCGCGTGCGCGCTCAAAGAGAGAGAAAAGGGTTTCTCTTCGCCGCTGCCTCGAGATGCGTCACGTGACCTCAGCTATCCTGAGACCGATGCCGTGCTTGCTTCTGTTGGAACATGCGCTCTTGCTTGTGAGCTGAATAAGGGACAAGGGTTTGCTCATGTTTGCGAGGAAGGACCCTGAAAAGGCGTTCCCTACGGACGACGTGCGCCCCGATGGAGGTCAAGCTGCAGGCGGTGAACATGAGGAGAATAAAGAAAGAAAGGCACATGCGCCATGAATCGTGCTTGGCGATGAATTACGTACTATCAAAGGGAAAAGGGAAAGGAGTGACCGCTGTTGACTTGACGATACAATGGCGAGCTAGTGCTGGGTATATCAGCGTACGTTCTTGCTTGTGTGTTATAGGGACGAAAACGATCCCGCGTGTGAGCGAACTGGAGAAATTCCGAATGTGGCTTGGCTCTGACCACAAAAGAGATTAGCACAACTCACAAGCTGCTGTAAAGAATCCGAAAATGTGCGCGAGCGGTGCTTGCACATGCAGATACAAGCGCGAGTGAAGGCGATGCTGAAGGGAAACGGCAGTGGACACTCGCAGAGGCAAGTCGGCGTGCAGGAAGCCTCACCTGACCGGACCGGTCGTGACCTCACCTGCCAGGCAGCAACAATGTGACGTCCGCATCTCAGGACACAAACTTGTAGCAGCTGAGCTTTCCCGAGAGCGATCCGAGGAAAAGAAGGTTCTGCTGCGGTACAACCTGAAGGCTAGTAACTGTGGAATTGCGATCGTGACCATTGAGGAAACCAAGATCTGTAAAGTCTGGTAGGTCCAGCACCTGTGCGGAGCCGTCAAGGAAGCCGCAGATGAGAATGGACACGCCGGAGCCAAGCTGGTGCGTCTTCATGCACGTGAGCGCCTTCGGCCGCAACGGACTGTCCGGTGGGGGGTAGGTGAAGACCGGCTGAGAGTTGGGCGCGATGAGGCCCTGGTTGGCCGCCAGGTCCCAGACCTTAATGGTTTTGTCGGCCGAGCAGGTGAGGAGAACGTTCTGATTGGGGCCAGTCCACCCGCAAATGTCTGTGACCATTTCGGAGTGGGCCTGAAAGACAGACTCCTGAGCGCCCTGGACGGACCAAATTTTGATTTCGCCGTTGAAGGCACCCGTAAAGATTTTGTTGTTCCACGCCGCAACCTTGCGCACAGGCGTGTCGTGCGCAAATTGGTTGCCCAGCGAGCCGACCAGGTTCCATTTCTGGTCAAGCTTCCAGGCGCGGACGGTTTTGTCCTCGCTTGCGGTGAAAACGAACTCGCCGGCGACGCAGATGGACGTGACACGTCCCTGGTGTGCCGCTGGGAACTGAGCGTTGAGCTCAAAGTTGAAGATTTCGACGGGAGAAGCCATGAGGTTGTAGCCCTTGACAAAGCCCACGTCCTGGCCGGGCTGCGGCTGGTCTAAGTAGCCCACGAAGAGCCACCCCAGCTCGAAGCAGAGGCTACTGACTTCCTTGCCGTCGGGAGACTCGTTGCAGGTGCCGCTGTTGATGTCGAACATTTTCGTGATGCCGTCGGCACCCCCGGAGAAGAGAATGTTGTTCTCTGCCCAGAGCGTCAGGGCCTGGATCCCGGGTTTGCCCGGCATGACGTGGGCGTCCACCGATACATCAAAGGTGGCGATGCTGTCTGCGAACTTGATGCGCGTGCCGCGTCCCCGGCCGCTCGTGCCGCGGCCCCCGCCGCGCGAGTTTCCGCGCCGTCCCCGTCCTCCCCGTCCGCCGCTGTTGTTGTTGTTGTTGTTATTGTAGTTTGCGTTCGACCCGCCTCGGCCCCGGCCCCTGCCGCCGCCGCCGCCGCGGCTGCTGTTGCCGCTGTGATTCCCGCCGCCGAAGTTCATCCTGCCGCCCTCTCCGCCGCCCTCTCCGCCGCCCTCGCGCCGCCCGCGCGCGCGCGCAGCGCAGCAGCGCAGCGCAGCGCAGCCCGCGCGCGATCAGATCGATCCGAGCGCGCGACGCGCCGGCCGCCGGCCAGCCAGCGCCGCGTCTCCGGCCGGCCTCGCGCCGCCGCTCGCCGCCGCGCGCCGCGCTCGCCGCCCCGCGCCGCCGCTCGCTCGCGCTCTGCTGCCGCCTCGCGCCGGCGGGCTTCGATTGATCGAGTTTGTCTCGCCTGCGCGGCTCGCTGGCCTCCTTGCTGCCGCGGCGCTTCTTTCTGCCCCTTCTCTTTCTCCCTGCTTTCTCCCTCCTCTTCCCGGCTGTTCGTTTGTTGCGCCGCCGCGTTTATAGGCTTCTGAAGGCCTATCTATACTCTACTTTGCGGGTCGTTGTTGCAGTTATACCATGGTTAGGTAGGCGCAAGCCGCGGCCGTATGAGGATGGGACGTGCGGAGGCGCACCGGCGAGGCCAGGCGCTCGGAAGGCCCTGGCAGAGCGGAGAACCCGCGCAGGACGCCCGCGCCCTGCGCGCGGGGCTTTGGGCGCGCGGCGAGGCGACGCAGGACGCCGTGGAGGGCAGGGCCGGGCCGGGACGCGCGAGTCTGGGTCTGGAGCGCGAAGAGGCCTATTGCGACAGTTAGGCCTCTTTCGCTGGGCCGTCGATTTCCTTTCTCTTTGGCTGGCCGGGGCTCTCGCTTTCTTTTTGTTCTTGTTTTTGCGAGCATCTATCAGTGGCCTATTTCTTTGTGTTGTTGTTGTTGTTGTTGTTGTTGTTGTTGTTGTTGTTGTTGTTGTTGGGCTTGGTGCGGTGGCGGGTCGTTTGTTGCATTTTGTTGGTGCTCCGCGCCGCGAGGCCGAGAGGCTGGCTGCATGCAGACGGGCGAAGAAAAGCGCGGCCGCTGCCTGCAGCTGCGTCGAGCCCGAGCCCGCGTCGGGCCGGGTCGGAGATCAGCTGCAGATCGCAGAGAGAGCGGGCGTGCGTGCGGTGTAGTGCCGCGGCGTGCGAGGAGGCCACCGCCCGCCGCTCGCTCGCTTTTACCGGCCGCGGCGGCAAGTGGTTTATAGCGGCGCGCAAGTGAAGAATGGCCGGGACGCGCACTTGCGGCGGCGGCGGGCGGAGGCCCATCGATTGTGGTTGAGTGCCGTATGGAGTGAGTGAGTGATTGATCGACGATCGATCGATCGATCGCGCGCGAGCAAGGCCCGAGACGAGACGAAACGAGACGAGACCAGACAGTCAGTCAGTCAGTCAGACATCGCGGAGAGCAGCAGCAGCGGCGGCGGCAGCAGCAGGGCGCAGGCCAGGTCGAGGAGCGAGAGCCCGCGGCCCCGAGCAGGCAGGCAGGCAGGCAGGCAGGCAGACAGGCAAGCAGGCAGACAGGCAAACAGGCAAGCAGGCAGCAGCCAGTCAAGCAACAGAAGCAACAGCAGCAAGCAAGATGGCCAAGTGCTCCGTCAAGCTGAGCAGCGTCGACGGCGCCATCCAGGGCGTCCTCAAGCTCGAGCAGGCCTCCGAGGCGGCGCCGACCACGATCCAGGGAGAGATCACCGGCCTCGCCCCCGGCAAGCATGGCGTCGCCGTCCTCGTGTCCGGCGACCTGAGCAACGCCCCGACCTCGCTCGGCGAGCACTTCAACCCGCACGGCAAGAACCACGGCGGCCCCGACGCTGACGAGCGCCACGTCGGCAGCCTCGGCAACGTCGAGGCCGACGCCGACGGCAAGGCCACCGTCAGCATCTCCGACAAGCTCGTCAAGCTCATTGGGCCCCAGTCGATCATCGGCCGCGCCATTGCCGTCATGAGCCAGGAGGATGACCTTGGCCTCGGTGGCCAGGAGCAGAGCCTGATTAACGGCAACGCCGGCCCTGCCATCGCCTTTGGTGTCGTCGGTATCCAGTGCTGATCTTATTTCCCCCCCTTTTCTGCGTTTTTCTCCATAGTCCACACCACAATTGCAGCCCCTTTTCTCTTTTCCAGCGCGCGTGCGCGCACGCGTGCGGCGCTTTGACTCCGCGGCACGTTGCGTGCAGCGGCTGGTCGCTATTCCATCCGCCCCTCTACCTTTCGTGTGGCGGGACGTTACGCTACCACGTATACCCACCTTTTCACGGAATGCAGACGACAGCGTGCAAACTTCGGGGGTTGGAGGGATTTGGGTTTAGGCCGATATGAAATGAAGAAAAGAACAAGGTGATTTTCTCCGGAGGCTGCTCTGTTGCCTATGCTTGATACCTTTGGTGCTTTCAAATCTTTTTTTTCCTTGACCTGAATTGACTTGTTCACTTCACGCCTTGCTTGGCCACAGCGTTCGTGTGCCGTGAGAGAGATCAGCGTACGGGTCTGTTGCATCTGCGTAAAATGTCTTCGACAAAATATGCTGGGCTTAGCTCAGACTCGGCTCGCGCTCGTAAGATCGTCGTGGCTTCGGAATCTTTCACGGCCTAAACTGCGATCTTCTGGCCGTCTCCCCCTCCCCCCCCAAAAAAATAATGACAAGCACGGTCATTTCTCTTTCATCTCAGTGCCTTTTTCTTTCTTTATTGCCATTCTCCCATCTATTGCCAGTCACTTTCACCTCGTAAATCCCTCTTGAGTTTACGTGCAAGTCTTTCGGCACAACAATCTGGCCTCACGACGACCCAACAGGACAAGCAAGGTCTCGTTAATTTCACACGCACAAGTACACGCCTATCTACGTCCTCACAACTCACAGCACACAACTTCCTGCCATTTCTGTCTTAAAGGCCTCACAACACCAAAGAGAACAAGTAGTACTATCTTGTTTGTTCCGCAAGCACACCTATACGCCTGTCTTCATCTGCACAACACACAACACCATTTCATCTTGGCCCCAAACACGTCTCCACTCTTTTGTCCTCACGACCGTGAATCGTTACATCTGGTTTTGTTTTGTCTTCATTTTTGTTTCATTTCGTTTACCTACGCTTAAACTTCTTCTTGGACTTGAACTTGCTGCTTCCCATCTTGCCGCCCTTACGAAGACCACCCTTGGACAGATCTGCCTCCTTGAAGATCGGCGCCTCGCCCATTGCCGAGTTCTTCCGGCTCTTCTTGCGTGTGCGCGCGTCGAGCATGTTCAGACCCTCGCCTGGGGCCAGCTCCGAGCCGAATCCTGCCAGCGAACCGCCGCCAAACTTGACGCGCTTCTTGAGTGGTTTATCCGCCTTGCGCTTGGCGTTATCGTCGTCCCCGGTCTCCCCGGCCTGAGCCCGCTTCTGTGCCTGTTTCTGTTTGCGCTTCTCCTGCTTGAGTGCCTCGGACTCGTCAATCGAAGTTGAATACTTTTCTTGGTCCTGCTCGCGCAGCTTGCGCTTGTTCACGCGCGCAGAGGCTGCCACCTTGGATTCATCTTTCCGCAGCATGTCTTCATAGTCAGAGGCGCGCTTCTTCGGCGCCCGCTTGGTTTCATCACGGTCTCCGTCATCCGCAAAAGCCTCGGCTTCTGCATTTGCGGCGGCGTCCATGGCCTCGAGCTGGGCGAGTCGCCGCCGCTTTGCGCGAGTCAGTCGGTGTGGCTTCTTCTCCTTCTTCTCCCCAGAAGCCGCTGCCTCTGCGTCCTTGAGCGCCTGCCGCCGCGCGCGAGCACGCCCAGCTGGCGTCTGGTCCTCGGCCTTCGCATCCGCCTCGAACATCTTCTCGCGCGCTGTCTGCCGAATCAGTTCCTTTTCTTGCTGCGACTGAAACCACGTGCGGCGCGGCTTGGAAAAGATCTCCTCGCGGTTCTCGATGCGCCGCTGCGCACGGTTGGCGTCCATCTCGGCGCCCCGCAGCTCGCGCTCCACCCGCTCCTGCCGCAAGACATCCTCAATTTCCTCTTCGTAGTCGGCAACACGCTCCCGCAGTGCCTCCACAACGCTGTCCGGGATCGTGCGGCTCTTGACGTTCTGCTGCGAGCGACGCAGGACCTCCTTTGTCAGCTTGCGCTGGCGCTCGCCTGTCAGCGTCACGGCCCGCCCTCCGCGGCCCGCACGCGCAGTACGTCCAACGCGATGGACATAAGTCGAAAGGTCATTTGGCATTTCGTAGTTGATCACCACTTCCACGCCCTTGATGTCCAGACCGCGAGACGCGACGTCTGTACAAAGAAGAAAGTCGACCTCGCCGTCGCGGAACTGCTGCAGAGACTCAAGGCGCTGGCGCTGCGTCAGGTTGCCATGCAGCTCTGCTGCCTTGAGCCCGAACAGTCCAAACAGGATCCCGAATCTGTGCGTACGCACCTTGGCCCGGAAAAAAATGATCACCTTGCTCGTGAAGCTTCGCTTGCACAGCGCCAGCAACATTGCTTCCCGATCGCCCTCGCGCTGAGGCTTGATGCGCACGAACTCCTGCACAAGACGGTTGGCCATATCGTACAGCGGGTCTGTCTCCACGCGAATAGGACGACGCAGACTCAGGTCCGCAAGCTCATTCACAGAAGTCGTCATGGTTGCCGAAAAGAGCAGTGTCTGGCGGTTCTTGGGACAGAAATCAACAAGCTGCATGACTTCGTCGTGGAATCCGAGCTCAAGCAGACGATCGGCCTCATCGAGAATCAGGATTTCGACATCGTCTAGATCCACCGACTTGGTGTTAAGTACATGATCGATCAGCCGGCCAGGCGTTGCCACCACAATATCCGGCCGAGCACGTAGCTCCTGTGCCTGCGCGTCCATGTTCAGACCGCCTACCACCGCCGTTGCCGTGATGTCTGTGAACTGCGCCAGCGCTTCCGTCATGCTCAGCACCTGTTGCGTCAGCTCGCGCGTCGGGGTCACCATGAGCACGCGAGTTGCCTTGAGTCGCTTCGGTCTGTAGAGGAGACGCTCCAGGACGGGGAGCACAAAGGCGGCTGTTTTGCCCGAACCGGTCGCTGCGCTGCCGCAAATATCCCGACCTGCCATTGCGTACGGAATCGAGCGCGCCTGAATGGGCGTCGGCTTCTCAAACTTGAGCACCTGCGTCGCTCGAATCAGCGGCCGCGACAAGTTCAGCTGCGCAAACGTCTCGATGGCCGCTGCCTGAACCTTGTTCTTTTTCGCTTCCTTTTCCATTTGCTCCATGCGTTTCTTCGTGCGCGCGCGCACCTTTTCAAGCACTTCGGAATTCGTACCCATTTCGCGCGAGAAATCCTCGCCTACCGCGCCCTCGTCATCGTCGTCATCGTCGCTGTCGTCTTCACCTTCGGCACGGGAAGTTCTCGCAAGCTCCGCAGCGGCGACTGCAGCCGCACGCGCCTGGATCTCGTCGGCGCGGGCGCGCATTGCGGCATCGTCCGCGGCATTGCCCTCGGCGTCGCTGTTTTCCTCCTCATCGCTGGCATCGTCTTCCTCGTCGTCGCTGGCGTCTTCCTCATTGCTGTTCTGTGCGACAGCCTTCTTGGAAGCCTTGCCCCGGAGTTTGCCTTCCTGCGCAAGCTCCTCCTTAGCCTGTCGGAGCGCCCGAGCGCGAAGTGCCCGTTGGATTTTATCACTGAGTGAGGTTGTCATTTGCTGCGAAGGGTCTTCCTTGGAGCGAATTCGCTCGATTGCGCTGGTAAAGTCCCAGGACTCGGGCATCACTTCCTCGTCGTCGTCCTCCTCGTCATCGTCATCGTCAAGATCATCAAGAAACATGCTTCCGCGAAGCGCCGGCCCATCGGCCTCGACTCCGGCTTCCTCATCGTCATCGTCCTCCTCCTCGTCGTCGTCGCTCTTGCCACCTGCAGCCTCTTCCTCGTCTTCGGGTTCCTTCGTCTTGGCTTCGTCCTTTTGCTTCTTTACCCCGTTGGTCTGCTCCTGTTTTGACCCGTTTCGCTCCTTTGACGTAGTCTTAGGTCCGGCAGAGTACACGAGGGATGAAAGGCTAGCAGGCAGGCGCCGCGAAGTCTTGGACTTGGTCTCGGCGACGGCCTCCTCGCTCGCAGTCTTGTTCTCCTTGCTTTGCTTCTTTTTCTCAGTTTCCGCGACCTTGGCAGACTGCGCCTTGCTCTTGTCAGCCTTTGACTTCACGCTCTTGGTCTTACCGTCGACCTTGCTCTTGCTGCTGCCGGCCTTGGTCTTCTTGACCTCCTCCTCCTCCTCGGAGTCCCGCTCGTCGTCGCTCTCGATGGTGAGCACGAAGCCCGCCACCTCGCGGACCATCTTGTCCGTCGCGGGGACTAGACTTGACTCCGCCCTTTGCAGACGCTTTCCCGCTGCTCCGACTCTGCCTTCGCAGCGCCTCGCCCGGCCTCGCCAGCGAGCGCAGCCACCACCGCGAGCGGAATCGGGTTCGTCTCGATGCAGAATTGCCTCGCGACCACCCGCCAAGAGGCACGTTCCCCGCATTCCCTCCTTCATTTATAGTGTGTAGCACAACAAGAGTCATGGTGTTGTTGGCCTGCTTGCCGACTGCGAGACGAATAAGCGCGCGCCCAGGTGCATATACAACTACAAGACAAAGGTGACGCCTGAAAAAGTACTAGATGGAACGCTATTCAAAATGTCGCTCTTGTGGAAACATGTAATCACTTCTCGCGAAGAGGAATTGCAGTTCTTGCTCATTTTTGTCTTTCTCTCTCGGACAAGGTTTTCCTCTCTCCCTCAAGTACGTCCCTTCACATGTCAGTTGGAACCGTACACACAGCAGTCAAGTTCAGGACGAGACCATCATCATTCTTTCTTTACTCTCCTATAACTCAGTTGGATCGCACCATGAAGTCGCGGAGAAGACCTTGTTCACTTGTTCGGAGAGAAAAACCCGTGCAAATGTGCTCTCGGGCAAGCGGAGCTGCGAGACCTCCTGCTCGAGAAGCCGTAGCGCCGAAGCACCGCTACCGTCGTTACGATGATCTGCAGAAACAGCGAGGTATAGGTCGATGACTGCGCAGAAGAAACCATCAAAAGGTATCGCTTCGCGCAGAAATGGAAGCTGGCCAGCACCTGAAACAAAAATGCTTCCGCGCGCTGAGAGGGAGCGTAAAACTCGCGGAAATCCAGCTTCGAGCTGGAGACGCGCCTTCCATGGCCTTCGCGTACGGACCTCGATCTGAAAATGAGCATATGCAAGGTACGGGCAAATGACTTGGATGGGATCCCCTCGAAAAGCTGCAATGAGCCGAGGAAGGTACATTGCGTGGCACTCTGCGAATTCCGGGTCATGCAAGCCGACGAGCACCTGCATCCAGGATTCTTGGGTCACAGAGATTGCGAGATAGTTTGAGAACTCTGAAAAGAGCGCGTCAACTTCATCGAGTCCTTTTACCGCGGTCTGTGGATCCTCCAAAAAGGTCACCACAAGCATGGCAATCTGAAATGTGCGTATCATTTGTAAATGTCGTCCACGAAGGCCATGCGCCACGAGACGCTCATCAGCCTTGTCCACGAGCGCACGCATGAGACGCGGTCCAAGAGCACCACAGGCGGTCTCGGTGCGCGCGATAAGACCGGCGCCGAAGATCGCGCCTTCAAGGCTCCGTTCACTGGCCTTGTCGACGCAGATTGATCGCCATTCCTCAAGCATTGTCTTGTCATAAGTGTGAGTACTTGGCGCATTGCAAAATCTTTCCACGGCGCGACTTGGGTCCAACATAGCCAGGACAATGTCCACGTCAAAGGTCTCACCACTAACAATGTGCTGCACGTGCATTGCGATGCGCGGGCACTTCGATCGCTTGGCAAGATGAGAGTCAAGGACGCGCATCTCTTCGCTGTGATCCCTGCGCAAAATTGATCCGCGTCGGAGACGGTCATAGAGGGTTTGCAAAAGACCGCCGGCCACATCGACGTGGGGGCAAATGAGACACACATCGACGTCGTTTGACTCGCGGCCGTACATGGTCGAGCCAAAGACAATCGCGAGCGCCTCGGGGTCGACTTGGAGCATCTCGGGGTGAGCCTTGGAAACAAGCTCGTGCAGTTGACGAGTGACCGCGCAGAGTGCGGCCTCTTGCAAATTGTGTGAACTTTCGGCGGCTCGACCCGCATCCTCTCTGCGCAAACTGTTCGCGTCAATGCTGCGGAAGGCAGGGCAGCCTGCCATTCGCTGGCAAACTGCCTCGCGTGCGAGAGGGTCATCATCGAAAAATGAGACGGAGGAGAAACCGAGCTCGCTGAGCTCTTGCACCTTGGTGGCTTTAAATGACGCCGATTGAAAGGTGTCTGCGGGTTTCATCAGAAGTGCATCGGGTGCAAGCTGGTAACGATCGAGTGTTGACCGTACTTGTGGCTCTAGTATTTCTTTGCGACCCGTAAGGACCACCATGGTCGCGCGCGGACGCTCAAGGGCACGTTTCCAGGATGCCAAAGCCGGCCCGGGGCTGACTGTTGCCTCGTCTTGCAGCGAAAGCGGAAGCGAAACAAAGAGTCCACCACGTCCCCGCCATGGGCCGACGGGATCTGCCGTATCGAAAAGCGTGTGATCAAAGTCGAAAACGTACAATTCCTGCGGTGCAGGCATTGGACCGGCCGTGCGCAAAGGGAACCAGAGCGAAGCCGGGTCGTGCTCAAAGGAAAGCGCAAGCTTTGCGACCTGGAGAGCTTTCTTCATTGAATGGCCGCTTTTCAAGGCCTCTTCAAACCACGCCTTGTACCCGCGGCAAGGTTGGACCACCTGACATGCAAAGCCAGCTGCTTTCGCAAGCTGAAGTGCTCCCTCGTACTCCCAGATTTGCCCAAAATCTTGGCTCAAAAGAATTGTGGCGTCCTCTTGGTCAGCAGCTTCCGACGTTATGGCAGCCCGAAAGGCCGAAGAGCTTGAACAGCGTCTTCCTTGCGGATACTCGCTCTGCATGAAAGCGTCTTTACTGGCGCATGCGAAGCCTCGCACCACAACAAGTGTTCCGCGCTTTTTGAGCACCTGGCGTCCCCGCGCGCGCAGCGCTTTTGCTTTTCCTTGCTGGGCGTCTTCCCAAGAGATGACGTCCGTGCCGAGGGTTTCGTCGTCTTCGCTCCAGCGGGAAAGGTTCGGTATGCTCGAGCCAAAGGTCTCGTAAAATTCGCTCGGGTCAGCGGGCGCAGCCATACGGCAAAGATGGAGCGCGCGAACCCGCACTTTACCTAGGCTCTGCGCTGCGAGAGGGCTGTAAAGGCTTGGATGAAAAAAGGCGCCCCGGCGGGACATTTCACGATTGCACTTGGTAATGGTCATGTGTGGGACAAACGACTGCTGGTCTTGTCCTTTCCAGGCCTGGACGCCAAGTGCTGCAATCATGTGGTTGCGAAGGGCTTCGTGAAGATGGAGGAGCGCTCGCAAACTTCCATCAGCGGGATCAACTCGCGCATGCAAGACGCGATCTCGAAAGCAGTCCACGCCTCGCACATGAATGGGCTGATCAGACGATAGAGATTTGCCAATGTCAAAGGTTGCCAATGCTTCGCGTGCGCGTTCCAGCTCGAGTTCGTTTCGAAGGCGAAGCGTGAGCATTGTAAAGTGCAAACGCTGTGTTGGGAGCGCACCTTCGTGAGCCTCTGGGGAGAGCAGCTGGATCTCTTGAGCCCTTTTCACGATCCGCGGCGACAGCACACGAAAGCATACAAAAAAGTTTGGCCTGTCTGGGTTCCCAGCGTTCAAGCCATTGATTGCGCGTTCTGGGTTTGCCGAGGCAGCATTCTCGTCAGGTGTATTCCGGGGCGGATGTCGAGCCATGATCTGCTCAATGTTGGTTCCATTTCCGCGTGGGAAGCTGCCAAAAAAATCGTCGGCGCGACTCTCTGGACGTCGATCCCAAACGAGACGCGATCCATCTTGGTGCACATATTTGAGATATTGGATGCGCGTTTGTGGAATGGCTGTCTCGGTGTGGCTGATGCTGCCGAAATCATCATGGAAATTGAAAGCCGAGATTGCTTTTTCCTTGACCCCCACAAAGCGATCGAGGTATCCGACGACAAAGGCGTGATTGGGGAGACCTTCGTCCCAGAGGATGCGGTTCACCACGTCCATTGCGGGCCTCATGGTCTCGCGTTTCTTTCCTTACCAGGACTGTGTACTTTTTCCCTCTTTCTTTTCTTTTCTTTTCTTTTCTTTTCGTGTGAGTGCAAGAGTTGCGCGTTGCTGCACGTAGCCAATTGAAAAGGTATACGGGCGGGCTGTATACCTTCGAAGATGGTATGAGTTCAAGGTTTGTCGGCAGACTCTGCTCGGCCGTCAGCCTGGCTGTGACAGTGACATGGTGAGTTAGATAGATAGAGGAACGAGGATGGAAATGTTTGCGATCCGAGATCGTTCCGTTCTGGTTCCGAGAACGAAGAGGATTCGCTGTGTCACAGTCAAGGAAAAGGAGGGTGCGGATTTGTAAAGCGTCACGATTGCAACTTATTTTCGGTCTAACGCGCTACTCTAGAGCTTGCTGCTAGTGTAGCGAGCGGACACCAAAAGGGTCATTCGTGGGGACCCGACAGTCAATGGGCAGGTGGACGGGACGACATGTCTGACTGAGCTTGCAAGCTTGGCTAACGGACTCACTCGCTTGCTTGTAGATGTAGATGAGCGACGCATCGCCGGAAAAGCAAGCGCGCGCGCAGAAGCGAGTCCGGCAGCTAGCTCGTAGGCTGGATAGCCAAGCCTCGGGACCGCTGGCTGGCTACATGTGTTAAGTGTGTGTAAAATGGGGGCAAGAAGGAGACTCGCTAGCTAGTATAGCTAGCTGCCTCTTCGTTCAGGGCTTTCCTCGAGCGAGGAAGGGCTAGCTAGCATGATCTATGAATCCTTCGGCGGAATTTAAAGGGCCGATGACAAGACTCTAGACTTGCAAGGCAGGGATAGGCCAACCTAGTTCTCCTCAACATCCTCGGCGGCGAAGCAAACTTCGAATGCCTTTTGCTCCTCGCGGCAGCGGTTGAACTGCCGGCTGTTGAGCTCGAGGCACTTTTGATACTTGAAGAATGGTTCACCGCACTTTTCTTCGCAGCGACGCAGGCTACACAATGTCAATCGTCGGTCAGTCAGTCATGAGTTAGTTCGTCAGTATGGCGCCGATTTTGTTTTGTTTTTTCTTTTGTAGAATCGTCCATTCACTTACACCTTGAGCGCGCAAGCAGTGACCTTCTCGCCTTCTGAGAGGCAGGCAGCGGGGTTGCCGTCCTTCTGCTTGCACTTGATGAAGGCCCTGTTCTGGTCCAAGCAGTTGTCCGAGATGGCAGGCGCGGCAGCCAGCAGCGCCATGTACTTGGTCGAGACGCCCTCGCTCATGGTGCCTTTCGTTTCGCTCTCCCTGCGCCGACCTTTGTCCAAGCGAAGGGTTTCCGAGGTCCCCGGGTTAGTTAGCTCGCTGCCGCCCTCCCTCGCCTGGCCCGCCCGCGTCGCACTCACACTCGCTCGCTCGCCTCCTGCACGCGTGCTGCTGCTTGGCTCTTCTACTTCTGCCGCTGCAGTGGCAGCGGAGCCGCAGGCCCAGCGAACCTAACCTAACCCCAAACCTAACCGAATGCAGAGGTCTGATTGTTGTGAACGTTGTGACGGCGCCATGATCAGCGACAACTGGCTGACCGGTGCTGAGCGAGCGAGCGGGCGAGCGAGCGAGCTAGAGTCCTGAGGAAAGGGTTTGTGCGCGGACGTAGGCTGAGGTCTACGAATATGAAGATTATTGTGACAGGAACTTGCCTGTGAGTCAGCCATAGCCAGCTAGGCAGCGAGCGAGCCAAGCCGCGTTCCGAGAATCGACGCGTAAGAGATAAGATTTCGCCGCGAAGGTCTTTCTTCTTACAGTCAGCAAGGACCGTCGCGGACGCTTCTCAACTTGCGCTGCTGCATCGGGCAAATCCGGTGCACGTTTTTCGTTATACCATACATACCACACACCCACGTCATTCCCAATCGATGCGAAAGGTGACCGACCGCCCGACCGACCGAACCTGTGGCTGCGATGCGATGCGATGCGATGCGATGCGATGCGATGCGATGCAACGGGTGCATCTGCGCTGTCTCTATTCGACCTATACTATACTTTTCTTATAACAAAAACGTTGACGGCCGCACCGCTGACGGCCGCGCGTCGACCCCACACAACTCGAAGATGACCGACCAACCGCCATGACCTATTTTCAATCATTGATTGTGTGCTCCTGCGGACCGGTGGTATCAAATGCGGTGGAACGGCCATCCCTTCTTCCTCCCTCTACCGCACAAGCGCTCTCGATCCGGATCGAGGAGCCGCCGCGGCCGGGCACGACTCGCATCAACGGCTCGCCGCAAAAGCTCTGCTGACCGAACCCCCAGAAAGCGCACCATAGTAGAGGGAAGCATGGGAGAGCAAAGCATTGCAGAGCAACTTGAAAGCATTGGAGAGCAAAGCGGCTTCGGCTCGGGCGCCGCAGACGGCGCCGCGAGATTGATCGATCAATCGCTCGATTGATTGGCCCCATGAAGAACCTGCGTGGCATATGCATCGAGGCCCGCAACGAGGAGGAGGTAGAGGTGCGCAAGCGTCTGGAGGAGCGCGATAAAGTACAATGCGAGATCCAACAACTTGCGATCCGCATGCAGAGAAATGGCGGGGTCGATATTGCTGATCGCAGGGTCGGGCGGTATGTCGTCAAGGCATGCTTTGTTGCGAGCGAACTTGTGCAGTGGATCATGAAAACGTACGGAACAACGGAGCACCTCGCCGTGCTCATCTGCGAAGAAATGTGGACACGAGGCCTCATTTCGCACGGAACGCAGCGCTTTAAACCCTTCGAGAACAGCCGGAATCTCTTCTTCCGGGTGGCGCACCCTTATACCGTGAACTTGCTCGTGGCGCCTTCGGACCTCAATCTGCTGCATCGCCAGCTACGCGACAACTCGGGCCCAAAGCTCAAGGACAGAATCGCGTACGGAAAGCTCATCAAGCACTGCTTTGTTGCATCGGAGCTTGTGGACTGGTGCGTGTCAGTGCGCAATGTTTATCCGCGCGAAAGAGCCATACAGATTGCGCAACAACTCTTGGACGAGGGTTACATCTACAATGTCAATGGGAGCGCCCGCTTTCTCGACAGCGCGCACGCTCTATGCCAGCACAAGGACACTTATTGCGGTAACATCAACCTTCGAGGTAGGCTTCTCGAACATTTTGTGAACCGCTTCTCCAGGGAATATGAAAGACAAAAGGACGCCCGCAAGGTCGCACACCTCAGCGTCGGAGAGAGCGTCACGATTATTAAAGATCTCGTGCAAGATTGCCACGATATCAAGGCGCGCTACTTGCTGGACAGGCTGCTCGAGAAAAAACGCATTGAGGTTATTCCACGAGCAGGCTCTGCCATCCCTGCGGGTCTTTTTGCACCATCGAAACAGCCAATCGTAGAACGGACCACGGCATCGTCTGCGTTTTCCAGGTCGGCTCGCACTCTCAACGTCTACGACATTGACAATGCTCTCGACGACAATCAAAGCATCGTCAAGTTGCGACCCTTTGATCCGAGTCAGAGCTCCAACGTCTTTCCGACAGGGAGCATTGGTGGTTTCGGGAGCCTCACATACGGTTTTGGCGGAAATCACAGTCAAAACTACGATCCTGTGGTATACGATCCGAATAGACCCATTGATGTTGTTGGCAACATCAGTCAGCGCGAAGCGCAACGTCGTGCTCTTCGTCTTCTTGCGCAGCTCAGTGGGGCTGCCGCACGGCTCTCGCATGCTCCTATGACGCCGCTGTCACGAGGACTCAAGTTGCTCTCCAAGTTTGTGCACGTGTTCATGGCAATTGCACTCGTTCTAGAGGTTTCTCTGGGTGTGACCTCGACACTTGATCTCACGTCCGGGATTCAGGACACTTTCACGCAGAGTCAATTCGATCATCTTAGCACCATTTCCGACTTTGCTCGCTGGCTTGAGGATTCGATGCTTGCGCCTGGATTCCCTTGGCTCGGTCGACACTTTGCGCTCGTCGACTACCCCACCTTATTGGTTTCGGTTCCGGAAGCCGTGGATTGCACCGCAGACGCAGTGTCGGAACGAAACTTTCGCGCTCGCGCTGCGAGCATTGCAGGATTTCAGGGCGAGAATCTCACACAGATTGATTCGATTCCTTGCTTTCGCGATTCGCGAGCAACGACGAGCGGCCTGGCACACATTGACAACTTTTCTTCCCGTCGCACGATGCTTTGGCAAGCAAACAATTATACAGGGAGCGCGAGCCAAATGGCCAATGCAAATGTGTTCCAGGAAATGGGAGAGCAACCCGACCACCTGCAACCGAGCCGGCTCGCGCTTCAACTTGTGATCCTTTCTGCGCAGACCAAACCGCCCACGGTAACAGTCATTCGCGCTCTGGCTCACATGGGTCCAGTGCGCAACGAGGTTGTCGTTCGCACCTCAGCAATAGAACTCGAGCACCAACACTGGGCCACGGGGCTCCTTTGGATCGCTTGGTCTCTCTGTGTTATTGAGTATGTTGTGGCTGCGTGGTACACGCACGGGCGCTACATGCGCTCGCTTCGGTCGGCCAGCATGATGTCGCGAGTGGTCTTATCTTTGGTAGGTCTTGTGCTGCATGCTGAGCACACTGCCCGACAGCGCGAATACTTGGAGGGTGTTGTGGAATCTGGAAACGCGTGGCACGCGCGTTCCCAAGAAGAATCCCAATATGCGCACGACCCCTTTGAGTATCTCTTTGATGCCGGCAACGCGTCGCACACGTGTCTGGTGGCAGCCATGTTCTTTACATGTGTAGGGCTCATGGCCAAGCTTGGCGGCGCGAGATACGACATTTTCGCCGTGATTATGCGAACACTTGGGGGTGTGAGCAGAGAGGTGGAGATTATTGTACTTTCGTTCCTTGGGAATTTTGTGGCGTTCTCCATGTCCGCATATGCCATCATGCAATCCTCAGCACCCGAGTTCAAGAGTCCGACGATGGCGGCAATGACCTTTTTCGGGTCCATGTTTGGTGGAGCGCCGTGGAAGTCCTTTCACGCAAGCGCGGTTCCAAGTTTACTCACAGGGACAACAGGATTCTTGTTGCTTGGTTTTTATCTCTTCTTTTCGATCTTCGTGCTCCTCTCCCTCTTCCAGGCACTGATGTTGGAGTCCTTCCAGCACCAAAAAAAGCAAGAATACGCTCTCAACAATGAGCTCAAGCGACACATGTACACGGATGAGGCCGCAAGCGAACTCGAAACGCTCAAGGAGTGGTTGACGCGAAGCCCGGATGCCTCTTCTCGAGCCAACGGGCCCCTTGTGCGCTCATCTGCGACGGACAAGGAGATTTTGCACTCGATGAGGAGAGTACCTCTTGCGACTTCGGGCTCGGACTCTCTGTATACGATGAAGCGTGCCGGGCAATGGATGCCTGAAATGATGGGCGAGAGCGACGAGGTGGCCAAAGCGTATTCTTTTGACGAACTCGCAGCCGAAACCCGTCTCTTACGTGCTTCAGAGGGCCCGAAACGGAATCGTCTCGTGCCCACGAAGATTGTTCCCGAAGCGGACCTTGAATTTCGCAGAGACAGCGCTCTCGTCAGCGGATCCCGCATGGTTCTCGTGAAAGATAATGAATGATATATTCGTGGTATTGTTCTCGTTCATCCTTTTGCCGTATGGTTTCTACTCGATCGATCGATGTGAGCAAGTCCGCAACACCAAAATTTTTCTCTTGCGCGCAGGTGGCATGCCCTCGACTCTTGTGATCAACTTTTGAAAATGAAGAAAGAACTTAGCTTTTGTTTTGTAAATAAGTAACAATAAAGTAAGCGAGGGGGAGACGCAACCTTGCGGTCGGTCTCGTTCCATCCGCTCCCGCTAATTGCCTCACTTTGCAGCAGCAAAGGCACTGAGGCGGGAGAGGTCCTGCTGGTCGTCACCGAAACGGCGCCGGCATAGATTTCCATGATCTCTGCTCAGCGTCTCGCCGCGAGATTCCCCAAGAAAAGTTTCACCTGAGCTTGAACGAAAAGAACTAGCTCGACCCAAGGATACCTTTGCATCAGGGACACTTTCCCCCGTAAGGGCTTCCGAGTATGCTCGGGGACGCGCTTGTAGCAGATCTTCAGGTCCAATCGGGCTTTCCATGGCCTCGAGATCTTCTAGGGATACGCGACGCACAAGGTGCGCACCATTGGGTCCGATGCGCTGCGGTGACGAAAGAACGCGAGTTTTGTCAATCTCGCAGCGTCGCTCCGTATCGACGACGGGAAGCGCCGGGGGCGGCAAAAGCAGGTCCAGCGCCAAATTATGTTTGGGCGAGGACAGCGAGGCCGCGCGGTTGCGTGCGCGCGCACGAGGGCTTCCCACGGTATGAGGAACAGGCTGATAAAGCGTGATATGATGCGCAAAGTCACCTGAGCCCTTGCGACGCAACCCCTTTTTGGGTCCCGCAGCTCTTTTGGCCGTGGGGCTGGTGGCTGGCGAGGCAGCAAGCTTGGGCGATATTTGCGTCGAGTCGGCCGAGCGCGCGCGCAGGCGTGATCCGGACAGACTACGTTTGTCGTCGACTACGTTGAGACGGTGAAGATGCTGAATATGACGCTCCATCGCATCGTCAGCATGGTGACTGGCTTCGATGACAACCCGGGGCCCAAAACACTGGATCCGGGCAAGATCCTTTGAAGTAAAATGGTCGAAGCCTTCCATGGAGAGCTTGCGCAGGTTCGGAAGGCGCTGCATGATTGCCAGAAAGCAAGGCGCAGAAATGTGGAAGCACCAGCTCAGATCAAGGTGTTCCAAACGGGGCCACGCCACAGGCGCCTTGACCGCGGATTTGTCGGTGAAGAGCGAAAAAGTTGCAGCCGCTGTGGCCGCCTCGGAGAGCGCCTCCTCTGTGCCGGCTTGAGGGGCGACCTCGAGCTCGACAGTGGAGGCCTCGATGCCCAGCGCACGGAGGAATCCGTGGTCGGTGATGGCGCTGCAGCAATAAATAAGCAGAGTTTGCAGGTTTGTACATTGCATGAGATGCTCAAGGCCGCGGTCCGTGATGCCAAGACAGCCAGAAAGGTCGACGTACTCGAGGGCGTGGCAACCACTCACGAGGGCTTCCACACCGACGTCGGAGAGCCGCTCGACGCGGCGAAAGGCAGCCTTGCGGAGACGCGGGCAAGAGGAAGCAAGCGTCTGCATGAAGAGGTTCGAAGCCCCAATGCATCCGCTCAAGCAAATTTCCTCGAGCCGCGGAGAGGCCTTGGCGAGTTCGCAGAGCCCGCCAATATCAGAAATCTCCTTGCAGCCCTTGAGCTCGAGAACACGCAGATTGGGACCGACTGCATGAGCGAAGCGGCGAAGCTGCTCGCCGGAGTCAAGCCGAGGGCAGTCGCCGAAACGCAGCGCAGACAGAGTCGACCGTACCAGCGTGACACCTGTGTGGGTCGAGTTGGGATCTAGGTCGAGAGGAAATCCTCGATGTTCCGACAGGGCGAAAAAGAGCGGGCCTTCGGGAAAAAGGCCGTCGCAGGCAAATTGGCGCAATGCGTGCATGCGCAGGATCCCCAGTGCTACGCCCTCCTCGGTCAAGGTATATGTGCGCCGCTGCTGGGAGGGCTCGCGGACATCACAGCATCCGGAAATGTCGAGGACTTGGAGCCGCTCCCGCACACTTGGCACACCTGCGATGGTTTGAAAATGCTCGTCGCCCATTGCGCACCACGAAAGATCGAGTGCGCGCAGGCGTGGACTCGCCTGGACGAGATTGAGGACACCTGCGCCGGTGACATGGTGGCCCGACTCACGGCAGGAGACTTCGCGAAGCGTTGGTCCGCATGCGTCTGCGAGCGCGCGAAGAGCGCGATCGCACATTGCGTTGGAGATGAGAATCTCGAGGTCTCGGCAATGCGCAAGAATTTTTGCCATGGGGGGCTCCTCGGACGAGGGCGTGGAGGAGACCCGGAGTTCGGGACAGTTCACAATTTCGAGTCTACGGAGATTGGGGCTGAGCGCACGTCCGAAGTTGGGTCCAGCAAAGATGTTTTCGCGCAAGGTCAGGGTCTCGGCCGCGGGGCACATGTTGAGGAGCGCGACGATGTCCTCGTCGGAAGCGCTGACTCGCGAAATATCGACGACCGTGCGTCGAGCGAGCGAGGCTTCCACGAGAGCGCGGAGCTGTGTAGAGGCCGTGCGCACGATCATGGCGTCGCGGAGACTGAGGAAACTGATTACGGTGTCCTCTGCGACCTTGTCGGGCAGGCTGAAGAAGCGCGGTGCCACGAGGCCCGCCAGCAGGGCCGTCATGAACGCAACGTTGTGTCTCTCGCCGGACATTAGCAGCTTGCGCTTGTCGCTCTTGCCGCTCTTGTCCGCAGCGAGGGCGTTCGGCTTGGCGACGGTGGCGCCGGTGGCGCCGCCGCCGCTCCTGTTCGGCATCGTGGCTTTCTCGCAGGCTTCGCGTCTGGGGCTGCCCGGCGGGGAATGGTGCCGGCAATTTTTGCTGTGATCCCCCTCCTGGCGAGCACAAAGAACGGGGACGGAGGCCGCGTCGGAGGCCGGCGAGGTCGCGCGGAGCAGGCAGCGCCCCTGGCGTCTGCGAGTAGCGCGGGCAGCGCAAGCAAGCAAGCGAGCGAGCGAGCACGCAGACACGCAGGCAAGCAGAGCTCTGCGCGCGGCAGCTCCGTGGTCTCGAGTTGACGATTTGCAGATTGATCGTGTTTTGAAAGTTGGAAGATCTGGACCCGGCCGGCGCTCGCGGGTCTGCTTCTTGTTTTCCCGGGGAAGCATACTGGGAGTATAAAACGAGTCGTCCCGAAGATTAACCTAGTAGATTTAGGGGGCCGAGACGTACCGGGTAAACTTTCTTCCAAAGATACCGCCCTCGGGTGCCTCGAAGAAAGGCCGAAGTGCGCAGTACGCGAGACGGCGCGCGAGAGCGCCGAGAAGAGCTGCAGGACTGACAGTTGACCTTTAGGAGCTGTCTGGCGAGTGGGTGGTCGCGCGGGGGCGCAGAGCATTTCCATTCGGTCCTTCATTCGATTTGCGGACCTTTTTCCTTTCCGGGCAGATTTGATTGATTGACACGGCAGGGGAACGTGCCCCCAATTGGAATGGTCCCAGCCAGGACTTTTCTTCGTGGCGAGTGATGAATGGTGACAGCAGCGAAGATGGATTTTTTCCCCTTTCCAAAGGCAAGTGAGCAAACAATCAAGCAAGCAAGCAACGGCAAGTGAAGAATGAGCAAAGTGAGTAAAGTAGGCAAAGCATGCAATTTGATGGTAATCTTCTTGGTGAGCAAAAAGTTGAGATAAGGACCAGTCAGACGCGACGCGGAATACTGCATGGAAAGAAACCCGACAAGGAATGAAAAGAAAGCGAAGGAAGAGACTCCGCTGCCGATGATGTTGATCTCATCGACATGCTCTTTACTAAATCAAGAGAAGCGAAAGAACACAGACACGTCTCTATCATGTTTATTTTCGAGATGATGAATGAGTAGCCCGGGGATTCGGAGTGGTTCAGGTTTAGGCAGACTATAGCCGTCGACCACTGATCGCTCTCGCTACAGAGATCAGCACGGTCCCTATCAGCCTTTTAGTCAACCTTGCGGTCCTCCAGAGACTCAAGATCGTCAGTCGAGGGCGGTTTCTTCTTTTTCTTTTTCTTGGTGGACTTTTTAGACTTGCGCTGGTCAGACTCAATATCCTTTACGGACCGGCCTGTCTTGAAGGATTCCGCAATAGCGCTCGCTTTGTCGCGCACGCGCTCCGCGCCTTCGGTGAGTGATTCAGTGACATCTTCGGGACTGAGGACGTCGGCAGAGACATTAATGACGTGGCCTTCCTGCGACTCTTGGGCTTCCGCGACGCGGTGACCGTGAGCACGTCCTGCAGTCTTGGCGGAGAGGAGGGGAAGTTCGAGGTCATCCTCCTTTTTCCCGGGAGCCTTGGCGCAGCAGGTGATGAGTCCAAATTGTAGCAAAAAGGCACCTGCGTAGGCCGCCCAGTAAATGGACTCCATTTTCGGCTTCTCGTCGCGCATCGATGGAAGCCACACGGCACGATAATAGTGGATCAGGACGGACAGGGGTACCACAAGAAGGAGCGGTGCGCGCAGCGAACAGCGGCAACGCATATTAATCTGCGCCTTGGCAAAGAGGAGAAGCGAGAAGAAGAGGTAGATGCTGTAGTAGATGGGGAGCATGATTTGCAAAGACTCAAAGGCGGTCTCGTTGCGCTCGCGAAAGACAGCCATGGGTTCTTCGCCGTCCGTAGCGAAGGAGGTGGCAAAGACGAGAGCGGAGAAGATGAGATTGTACATGCTCATGAACATGGTGGCCTTTGTGAGAGAGATGCAGCGCTTGAGACGCACAAGAAGGCAGAGACTGAGTCCGAAAGGAATGAGCAAGATGCCGTAGGTGAGAAGACCGCTGATAAAGGGCGAGTCGTCCGTTTCGCCAACGGCAGAGGAAAGCTTTTCACGCGAGGCTTGCAGCATGCTCTGCATTTCGAGCAGAGTTTCCTGTGCCGGATCGAGACGCGGGCCCAGCATCTTGAGCGTCTTCTCGTAAGCACGGTCGACGCCCTCGACGTGAGGATTCTTGAGCCACTCTGCCTTTTTCACAAAGTAGTCCACAAGTGCAGGGTCGTCGACCTTTTCCTTGTATTTGAGGAATTCAGACTTGAGACGCTCTGACTCGGCGGCGGCAGCCTCTTGCTTTTTGCTGAGCTCAGCGGCGCGACTCTCGGCGCTGTCCTTTTGGGATGCGAGCTCACTGACGCTGGACTGGGCCGCGTCGAGTTTGGAAGCCTTGTCATTCAGGTCGGCCTCGATGCGACTCTTTTCTGTCTTGAGCGACGATAGATCGCCGATGAGTTCCTTTGTGCGCTCGTTGGCGTCCTCGAGATCGGACTTGGTCTTGCGAAGATCGCGCTCGGTGTCAGCGAGCGAGGTCTGCGCGGTGTCGCGCTCGCGTTCGAGATCGTCCCGCGCGGACTCGGCGACCTCAAGCTTTTGCTTGAGGTCTTCGACCTCGCGAGTGAGTCGTGCGACCTGTTTTTGGGTCTCCGACGAGAGAAGGTTTTGGACCTGCTTTTCCAAGGTATCTACTTTGGCGACGGCTTCGTCGTGCGCGGACTTGGCGTCGTTGGCGCTGGACTTTTCGATTTCGAGAAGGGCAAGGGCGTCGTCGAGTTCGTCTGCGACTTTTTTGTTCTGCGCGCGGAGATGCTTTCCCAGCTGAACGAGTTTGGTGTTGTTTGCCCGCAAATCTCTCAGTTGGCGCTTAAGCTTGGCGAGATCCGTCTCTTTATCAGAGAAGCTGTCCTCTGCGTGGCGCGCGCGCTCGCGAAGATCCTTGAGCTCGTTCATGTCGAGTCGGATTTGCTCTTGGAGCGCATTGTATCTTTTCTCGCTCGCCTGCGTCTCTGCGCCGCAGGTCTTAAGCTTGGCCTCGAGCGCCATGGCGCCTTCTCGCAGGGGTCCGACAAGTGCCTTGCACTGTTGCAGCGAGCTTTGCAGAAGAACAACCTCATCCGAGACTTCAGTATCCTGTGCTCTTGCCGCCGTCGGCCCTGCGAGGACGCACGCCAAGGCTGCCGCGCACCATAGCGCCGCAGTGGCTCTCCTCGGCAGCCGTCTCCTCGTCGTCGTCGTCCCTGGCCCTGTTGACCGTGGTCGAACCTGCGACGCCATTGGCTTTTCCTCTTTTCCTCTCCTGCCTGCAGCAGCGAGCCAGCTAGCCTGCCAGCCCACGCGCCCGCAGCGGGCCAGCGAGTGGGCGCGCGAGGCCACGGAGGCCGGAGCGCAGCGCTCGCGGCCGCGGCCGCGTCCGAGTCGAGTCGAGTCGAGCCAAGCCAACGGGCTTCTTCTTCTGCTCGGCCTTCCTTCAGATTGGATCAGGTAATAAGGCTGCTCTCGGCCCTGCCCGCTCTCGCCAAGGTGGACGGCGGATCAAAGTCGGGAATGCAAGTGGGGCAAGTTCGCGCGCAAGTGAAGAATGCGCACGTGCACAGTGCGCCTGGCTGGCAGCCAGCCAGCCAGGTGATCTAGGCAACGAGGCGGAGTCTGTGGCCCGGGCAAACCCGAGCAAGAACGTCCAAAGACGTGCGCGCGTGAAGGGCGGGCGGCTTGCCGAGGAGAAAGAGAAGGAGGAGGAGGAGGACCCGGGGCGTGCATGCTCGTAGGCGCACGCGTGGCGCGTGGCCAGCCCGTCGTTTACACGGTCCTGGAGAGAGCTCGAGCCGGTGCAGGGCAGTCCCTGGGCTGGAGGACCACGTCGAAGACGACGCGGAGGACGATGAGCACGGATAAGGCCAAGATGAGCTCTTGCAACAAGGCTAAAATAGACCGGGAGATTTTTGAGGAAAAACAAGCGACCTTGGCGCTTCGCGTCGCTCCGCGTGAGGTTGGAGGACTCATGACGAAATTGAAAAAGTTTACCGTCAGGGGTCGTGGACGACGCTCCGTGGTGGACGAGAAGGACGGCGACAGTAAGACGACCAAGGTCATTGTGCTCGACCCTGCGTTGGTACCAAGTGTTGAAGATTTGGATAAAATTGTCGATCCGGCCTCGCGGGAAAAGGCTGGAGCGGAGCTCATTGATTGGGAAGTGCGCAATGGGTATGAGCACTTGACAGTGGAGCAGGTCTTGCGTCGCCTGATTCCCGAGGACATCAAAGAGTTACCGTCTTCATTCGAGACGGTGGGCCATCTTGCGCATCTAAATTTGCGCGAGGAGGTCTTGCCTTGGCGATACGAGGTGGGGCAGGTCATTCTTGACAAGAACCCGGTGCTGCGCACTGTCGTGACCAAGGTTGGCTCGATCGAGAATCAGTTTCGCACCTTTCCGATGGAGGTAATTGCTGGGGAGAATAGCACGGAGGTTGAAGTGAAGGAGTACGGCTGTATCTTTCGCTTCGACTTTGCCGATGTGTATTGGAATTCACGGCTCCATGAAGAGCACTGGCGCCTGGTAAACCGCTTCAACGCGAACGAGGTTCTGGTGGATGCCTTTTGCGGCGTGGGGCCATTTGCTATTCCTGCCGCGCGCAAGGGACTCAAAGTATACGCGAGTGACCTGAATCCCAAGAGCTATGCTGCGCTAGCGGGCAATATTGCCGCGAACAAGGTTGAAAAGCTCGTGACCGCGAGCAATGAGGACGCGCGAGCCTTTATTCCGCGCATTGTATCAACAGGTGTCATTCCGGATCACGTGGTCATGAATCTCCCCGCTTCAGGTCTGGAATTTCTCGATGCCTTTCGAGGAGCCTTTGATCCGGATGTTTTTGATGGCACTGCAACGGGTGTTGCCATGAATGATGCGGACAATGAGCCTGCGGCCAAACGTGCCAAGCGATCCGATGATGCCAAGCCTCTTTTGCCTCTGGTGCATTGTTATTGTTTTTCGAGCGCTGAAGATTACAAGGAGGACATTGTGGCTCGCGCGGAGCAAAGTTTGGGGTGCTCACTTGATCGCGATGCCGTGGAGGTGCGTCAAGTGCGAGATGTTGCCCCGCGCAAAATGATGTATTGCTTGCATTTCCGCGTTCCCGCCGCCGCGGCTTTTGCCAAGTCTGAGTAAGAAGAAGGGCCTGTGATTGGCATAAAACTATGATGAAAGAAACTTTTTTATACTATGCATGCCAACCTACTTACACCCTCCGCAGAGCTCCTCCTTCGAGACGAACCAGCCTACTACATGCGAGCAAGCTATCGGCCTCGTACCGTTTCGTCTCATTGAAACTTCCCGTCGTCACGTTTCACCATAACACCCCCCCCCCCCCCCGTTTTTCTGATTATACCATCCCGCAGCCACCAACGTTCTTATCAGTGAAATGATTGATTGATAGACTGTGAGTCCGCGCTTGGCTCGCTTATCGGATGTCCGAGTGGCTCTCTTTGCATGCGGCAGCCATCCTGCCATCCATCGCTTGGCCGGCCCCAGACGCGGTGCGGAGACGCCCGGCCTGCAGCGGCGGCATCGTTCTGTTGGCTCCCGTGCAAATCTCTCGGAGCTTGCTGTCGTTTGCCTGCTTTTGCTCGTTTCTCCCGGCCCTGCTTCCTCCCTTCCCGGCGGCTCTCTCGCAGGCAGGCAGGCAGGCAGGCAGGAACTGCTGAGCCCAAACAACAGCGACAAGCAGACGAGAAACAGGCGCGAGCCGACCCCGCGCAGCGCAGCGCAGAGCGAGGTCCGCGCAGCCGCGCGCAGGGCGCCTGGGCACGTTGGCGCGAGCGCCCGCGCGCGCGGTGCGGGCCGCGCGCGCGCCCGCGGCAGGCGCCTCGGCGGCGCAGGCGCGAAGGAAGGCGAACAGCGCGGCAGATCAGCCAGGAGCCCAACGGGGTGCGCCTCGCGGACGGCGACGCCATGGACGGCCTGCTGCGGCTGCCCGTGGGGCCCATCGCGGAGGAGGTCGAGGAGGACGGCAGCTTCCGCACGGCGGCCTCGACGGCGCCCTCGACGGCGCCCAAGAGCGCGATCCGCGAGGACAAGGCCGCGGCTGCGCGGGGACGCGAACACGGCGAGCACGGCGAGCACGGCGACGACGGCCGTCGGCGCGAGCAGGAGGACCGCGATGGCGAGGAGCAGCAGCGACCGCGGCTGCGTCGTGACGTGGGCGCGGGTGTAGAAAATACGACGCCCAACATGAAGACGCCGGCGGCGCCGCTACTTGTCCGCAAGGAAGGGCCGAGGCAGACGGGCGGCGAGCCTGCTGCGTTCCAGCAAGGAGCTCGGATCCAGAAGAATGCTGTCGCTGACCCTGCCGCTGGAAAAGACGAGCATGGGCACCACGCGTACGGATCACCAGCTGCAGACGGAGACGCTGTGTCGTCATCTCTGGCAGCAGAAGAGGTTTCCCCTCGCAGCAACAATATTCACACAAATAATGCATCAATCGCAGGCGCAGGCGCAGGCGGCGGGGGCGGGAGTGGCGGGAGTGGCGAGGACAAATGGAGCAAGCTTCACAATTTGGCTGCGCTGTATGAACAAGGATTCATTCTGGAGGAGGAGTATCGTGAACGACGGTCACAGCTCATTGACGAGCTGACGGGCACAACGTCGTCGTCGTACTCCACAACATCAACGAGCAACGCAGCAGCACGCTCGAAGCCACGCGCAAAACGACGTAAGTCGCGCGTGTCGAGTTCGATTGTGGTGCCGCGGCCGCCGCCGGATTTTGGGCAGATTCCGACCGAGGAAGCCGTGAAGCACTACTTTAGTCTGGAGTCGCGCTCGTGGAAGAGCGAACCGGTGACTGTTCGTCTCGACGATACCCCATTTGCCCGTGGCGGGCTCCGTCTCGTGTATCATTTGCAAGAGGTGGGTCCCGATGGGCGCGAGCAGCCGCCTCCGCTCATGACGTTTACGCCAGAGGATCTCTTGGCGGCACATCGGCAGGCCGGCATGGCTGCAGCAGCGTCGGCCGCGGCTGCAGCTGCGGCTGCGGCTGCGGTTTCGGCCAAGACCTCGAGCGCTGAACAGAGCGCAGCCGAGCAGAGCGCTCAGGACACGGTGGCCCGCATCAACAGCAACGCGGCCAACGCGAAGCGGTCGAGCTACGTCGCCAAGATTGCAATCAACCCGAGCGAGGATCCGTCGACGTATTTCCGGGATGTGGAGATGCAGGCGCACTGCGCGCATTACGCAAGACTGTTTAACTCGTACAACCCGCCGCGGCTGGTCGAGTTTTGCAAGGCTTGGATTCTGGAGCTGACGGAACGCGAGGGCGCGCCTTTGTGTGCGGTGGAGCGCTTTGTGGCGGGCGACTACCGCAAGTTCAACAACAACTACGGCTATGTGAGCGAAGACGAGCGCAATACGCCGCAGGCGTTTTCGCACTTTACTTATGAGGCCTCGGCTCGCACCATGTTGGTAGTGGATATTCAAGGTGTGGGCGACTTGTACACGGACCCACAGATCCACACGCTAAACGGGCGAGACTTTGGCAAGGGGAATTTGGGCATACGGGGCTTTGACAAGTTTTTGTCGACGCACCGGTGCAATCAAATATGCAGGTACTTGAAGCTCCCGCCTGTGAACCCCAATTACAATGATTTGGACGGCACGATGCCTGCGCTGCCGTTCATGCCCGCGACGCGCATCAACAAGCACCACTTTAAGGAGCCTCATTACTACGAGGAGTCGCCGGCTTTGCGCAAGTATCTTGCGAGCAATCCTTTTGCTCGCAAGAAGCATCGTCGCCGTCATAACGACGGTGGCTTTGGCTCTGATGACGACGACGATGAGGAGGACGACTCCTTTTTGCGGCAGTGGGCCACGCGGGACACTGTCGAGGCGCCCTGCAACTTTATGGCCTCGTGTGCGTTGCTTTGAGGATGAACAATTGACGACGAGGACGACGACAAATCCTCTCTTTTTTCTTCTCTTTGCGGCAGTGGCTTACTTGCTGCGCGGGGCATTGTCTGTGACCTTGTGCGCGCGGCTTTGGAGCATACCTTTCGTCTACCTCTTTTATCTTTTTTGCCTGTCTGTTTTCAAGGGGCTACAATACCCACCCTTTCTAAAATCTTGCTCTGTATGAAATCTGATCTTTGACCCATCTTTTTTGTTGCCTTTTGAAACTTCACCGGCTGGTTTATCATTGTACATTTCGCTGCCAAGCAAGCAACTAGCAAAGCAGCGTAGCAAGCCACCAAGGCGGTGGTCACAAGTAGAAAGAGCAACAAGGGGTAGGAAACGCAAGGCTGGTGATAACATGGAGATTTCCCATCCTCTGTAACGATTGTCCAGCGCCAGCACAATCGCACCTACGGCAGCTTTGTCTCGCAGCCAGGATTTCGAGCAGCCATTTGCCATTTCTCCCTTGTCCATGCAAGTATACGCGTTGGCGGCGGCCAGAGACAAGAGCGCAAGGCAGCGTTCGAGGTCTTGATGATTCACATCATGAGTGTGGGGATTGGCGCAGGTGGAGATCGATCACCTCGATTTGTCTCCGTCCGTTCTCCGCGTCTGGACCTCGCGCGCCGCAAGAGGCTGCCGGTGCGTGCTTTGCTCGTTCCGTCTAGCCCGACGATGCTCGCGCGTCGCAAAAGCATCTTGCCCTGCCCTGCCCTGCCCTGCCCTGCCGCCCATGTTTGCTTGCAGCTGCTGTCGCGGTGCGCCGGACGAACGGACGAGCGGATGGCGATTCGTCGATCGATTGCACAAGCGTGCCACGTCTGCGTGCATCTCGCTGCAAGCCTCACGCTCGCCAATTGATCCATTTGCCATGCTTGCCATGCCAATCAATCAACTTCTGGCCCGTCGCCGCTCTTGCTTGGCTGCTCTTGCTCGGCTGCTCTTGCTTTCGCTCTCGCGATGCGATCGCTGTCCGCCACTCTCCCCCTCCCTCTCCCCCGATCCTCCTCCCCGTCGTCGCCGGGCATCTTCCTCGCCCAGTTCTCCTCATTCCCGCCGCTCTTCTCCAAGCTCTCCTCGCCCAAGATCTCGCTCTCGCCCAGGATCGATCGATCTTCTTCCTTTCTTTCTTCCTGGTCTTCCGCGCTTTTTCCTGCTTTCCGCGCTTTTTCCTGCTTTCCGCCCCTGCCTCCTCCGTGCGCCTCTCCCGGGACTTTGGCGGCCGCCGCGAGCACTTCGCGGGTCGCCGGCGGATCCGGATTTCGGGGTGGGCCGCGACTCGCTCTCCCTGTCCCTGTCCCCGCTGTCAGTCGTGTCGCTGTCACTGTCAGCCAGCCGGCGCAAGTCACAGTCACCGGCGCAAGCAGGCCAGCTGTGCAGGCCGTGGCCACTGGCCATGGCGGCTGGCCCCGGCCAGCTTCGGACAGGAAAACACGGCGCGAGGAAGAAGGCCCGTCGCGGCCAAGCCTTGCCGCCCTGGCGAACTTGCAGAGAGCATAGCCGACGCGAGGCGACGCGGCCGACCGAAGTGCACTGCTCGCGGTGCTTCTTGCTGCTTGTTGCTTGCCACGTTGTCGCAGTTGCAGTTGCTTGCGCTGCTTGCTTGCTTGCCGCGTAGTCCAGAGCGCGCAGAGAAGAACAGTTTTGTTTGGTGGGGTGGATCCACCCACGCTGCGTCTCCATCGACGCGGCCGACCTCGCGAGTCGAGTCGAGTCGGGACGGGGCGGAGGCTGGAGCGGTGAATTCAACTTTCGATCTTGTGCGTGTGCATGTGCGTGTGCGTGTGCGCGCGTGTCGCCCTGTCTGCGTCAAGTCAGGCTCCGCTTTGCCAGAAGAGAGCTCGCGCTCGCCTCCCATCATCCATCCGCCCATTCATCCATCCATCCATCCATCCATTCATCCAACCATTCATCCATTCGTGCGCACGAGGTCGCTCTGCACCTGCGCGCCGCGGACCGGCCAGACCGACACGGGAAAAGAAGATCGCTCTTCTTTCCTTCCTTCCTTTCCTTCCTGGCCTCTCCAATTCTTCCTTTTTTCCTTCTTTCCTTTCCTCGACTTGCTTGCTGGCTTGGTTGAGAGAGAAAACCCACCATGGCCAAAGCCGGGTGCACGCTAGCTCACTGTCGTCACTATCTTCCTTCCTTGCCTTGCCTTGCGTTGCCAAGTTGTGTCATCCTCCTCACGATGCCGGCCACGATAGCCGACCGACCGCCGTGCCTGCGTCGCCCTGCACGCGCGTGCGCGTCGCAGTCGCCCGCGTTCCTCGCGCCGCTGCTCCGTCGGTCAGTTGGCCGGTCGGTCGGTCGGTCGGTGTCGCCTCGGCGGCAGGCGCATCACGAATCGCATCACATCGCTTCCCCGGCGCAGCATCTGCGCTGGCTGCAGCGCGAACGCGAACGCGGGAAAAGCTCGAATTCGCGCCTTCATTTGCAATGCAAATCCATCCATCTTGCCGAGCTTGCCTTCGTTGGAGAACAAACCTGCAGCAGCTGCAGCTGCTGGTTGTTGCAGCTGGCTGTTGAAGTTATCGAGCACGGCGGCCGCTCGCTCGTTATCCACCCCTGGCCGCAGACCGCGGCTGGGCACGGAGGGAGGCCGCTGAAAGCGCGGCGCCGGGAAGCCGCTAGCTTTGGCTCCCATGCATTGCAATGGCTCGTGGCGCCTGCTCCAGACTCGGTTGCCTTCGAAGCTTGCTTGTTTTGTCACAGCCGCAGGCCGCGCCCGCGTAACCGGAACCCTAGGCCGCCCTAGCGGGCAGGACTCTTGACTAGGGAGGGAGGGAGAGAGAGAAAGAAAGAAGAAAAGGGAGAGGGAGAAAGGAGGAGAGGGAGGAAGGAAGAGGAAGCAGCCGCACGAAGCTGCGGGAACGCTGTGGGGAAAGAGGGTGGCAGGGCGGGAGGGGGCAACGCGGGAGTTCGCATGCGCTGACCGTGCGGAGCGGCGGAGGCCCAGGCGAGGCCCTGCTTGTGCTGTTGCTGAAGATTGGTAGCGGTAGCCACTTGATTGATGGTGACTGACATGAGTGCTTGTTTGAAGCGAGGCGATCGAGACGGTCTCCTCAGTATCACGACCCGGGTTCTCTCGCCATTGCTTGGTCTCCGGAGCCCAGAGCAGTGGTCTGCTGGCTGTGCTGGCCGGACGGCCGGACGTCCGTGGCGGCTGGCGGCTGGCTGGTTGGCTGTCCTGTCCGTCCTGGCTGACCGGCCGGTCGGTGGCCGACTATCTGTGGCCTTGTGTTACTGGATCGTTTGTACGGTTCGTTTGTCTGCTGCTGCTTGCTTTGTCTGTCTGTCTGTCTGTCTGTCTGTCTGTCTGTCTGTCTGTCTGTCCGTTTGTCCTCTGTGATGTTATTATTATAGCGAGGTCCACGTTCGCGGGCTCGCAGGCTCGCGGGGCCACCCCAACCAAGCAACCGACCGGTCCGTCGACAAGGCGCAAGCATGCCATGCATGGCACCGGCCGGCAAGCCGCTGCCGCCGCGAGTCCATGCTCCCGGCCCCATCCGTGGCCGCCGCATCCACCAGCCAGCCGCATCCAGCCCGGCCGCCCTGTCTCCTGGCTTTCCTCCTTTCTTTCATTCATTCTTTTCTATTTCTTTCTTTCTTGGGTTGGTCGCCCTGCTCGCTCTCTCTCTCTCTTCCTCGCCCCCTCATTTTGTTTCGCTTCGATGTTTTCCCGGGTGCCGCGAAAGTCCCGCGCTGCCCCTCCCTGCCTCCCTCTGCCGGCTCAGCGCCGCGCTGACTGCCTGAGCTAGCTGGGCCACCCTCCCCCTCCTTCTCTCCTTTCCCCTTGGCCGCGGCGACGCAGCGCCCTCCGTCGTGGCCCCTCGTCTTCAGGCAGCTTCGTCGCTGTCGGATGCACGCTCCATCCAAGCCAGCCAGGCAATGAGCCAACTCCTCGCCGCGCTCGCAGCAGGCAGCGCCGCGCAGCAGGCAGCGCCGCGCAGTGGAGCCGCCCGTGTCTCGCGCGCCTCCCCCGCGAGCAAGTTCCTGGCCCGCCCGAGCTCGTCGACCTGGCGCGGCCTCCATCGATCGCCTCATCGCTCGCCTCCATCGCCCTCGCATTTTTGAAATCCGCAGCGCGAGCGCCCGTGCCTCGCCCGTGCCGCGCCCGGCGAGGCGAAGCCAGGAGAGCAAGGCGAGGCGAGGCGAGGCGGGGCGGGGCGAGCAAACCCCAAGCGCGAGGCAGCCAGGCAGCCAGAGCCGCGTCGCGACCGCGCATGGCCGCGGCGGCTGCGCGGCGGGAGCTCCGTGCGGAGCGGCGGCGCAAGCGGCAGCGGCGAGGCGCAGAGGGCGCGCTGCGCAGGGGCGCGGCGGGCCGGCAGGAGGCGGCCTCGCGCGGGGCGCGTGACGAGGCGGCGCGCGGCGGCGCGCGGCGGCGGCGGCGCGCGGCGCAGCAGCAGCAGCAGCAGCAGCAGATGAAGCGCGGAGGCGTCTTGTCGGGCCTCGGCGCCAAGCGCGTGCTGCCGGGCAAGAACTTCTTCTTCGCGGGCATCGGCATGCAGAGCAGCCACGCCAGCAGCGCGCGGCAGCCCGCGTGCCCCGCGGACGCGGCTGCTACAGCGACGCCGACAGCGACGCCGGCAATGTCTGCCCCGGCGAGCGCGAGCGAGGCACCACCTGCATCGTCATCGCCATCGCCATCGAGCGCGGGCCCGTGCCCATGTTCTCCATCGTCGCCTCCTTCTGCCTGGGCCCCTTTACAGGCCTCCG
Organism: Aurantiochytrium sp. KH105; assembly: GCA_003116975.1. Classification (NCBI taxonomy): domain Eukaryota; class Bigyra; order Thraustochytrida; family Thraustochytriidae; genus Aurantiochytrium; species Aurantiochytrium sp. KH105. The sequence goes on from BGKB01000093.1 coordinate 104,118, forward strand.
CACGCGACAGCGACGCCGCTGGAGCCACACAGGACCAAAGAGACGCGCCGTCATCCCCGTCCTCCGCATCTGCATCTCCCTCCCCTCCGAGGCCTCCCTCCCCGGCCGCGGCCTTCGCAGCGACGGCGCCCTCCGAGGCCTCCGACCGCCCAGGGCACGCCGCGGCACCTGCTGCAGCGGCCGCTGAGCCGGAGTCCGCGGCGCCCGCGCTCTCGAGCGAGGCCGCCGCCACCCGTGGCCCCCCGGGAAAAGGAGACGCAGAGGCAGAAGCAGAAGCAGAAGCAGAAGCGAAGGGCGGAGAAGGCGAGGAAGAAGCGGGAAAAACGAGAGGCGGCGGCGGTAACAGCAATACCAGCAGCGGCAGAAACCCAACCACCGCGGCGCCAACCACCTCCGGCCGCGGCCAGCAGCAGCGGCAGCAGCACGCCCCGCGCGCGCGCGAGGAGCAGCAGCGGCAGGCGGCGGCGATGATGATGATGGCGGAGACCGGCGCCGCGCCCGAGCGCGCGGCAGCAGCAGCAAGCGGCAGCAGCAAGCAGGGGCTCGCGACGTCGCCGGCGGCGTCGCCGGCGACCGGTGACGGGCCCCTTCATCAAGCCGGAGACAGCAGCAGCAACAATCAGCGCAGAGAGGAGGAGAAAGAGGAGGGGCCAACCGGCGGCGCCGTTGCGCGCCTCGGGCCGCTCGGGAGAGGAGTGGGCGGAGCAGGGGTCGGGCTTAAGCGCGTCGTGTCGCAGGCCGCCAGCGACGCGGACCTCGCCTCGCTCCTGCGCAGGCGCGTCAAGGACGCGCGCATCACGATCAGCGGCTTCGCGGCCGTCTCGGCGCCCAAGCGCTTCGTCGTGTACCGCGTCGAGGTCCACTGCGGAGGCGAGGTGCGCTGGCAGGTCTTTCGCCGCTTCTCGGCCTTTCTCACGCTCGAGTACAGCTTGGGCCAGCTCCAGCGCGACTTTGTCGAGTGCCTGCCCGCGCTGCCCCAGCGGCTCAGCTACGAACTGTCGGACCAACTCCTGCACGAGCGCGCCGCGGGACTCAACTTTTGGCTGCGCAGTGTCGCCGATCTCTGGGGACGCATCCCCTCGCTCGGCCCGCACTCCCGCGCACGCTGCAGCGACTTTCTCTGCAACACCATCGTCAGCTTTCTCTCTGAAAAGGCCGGCCACTCCCCGCTCTGCCCCGGCGACCGCATCGTCACTCTCGACCTCGATCGCCGCTGCCCGAGCCCTGGCACCCTCTGCTCCGACGCAGACCTTACTTCGGACGAGGAAGGCGAAAAGAAAACCGGGTCCAACGCCCAAGCCGACGCAGCCACCGCAGCCTCCTCACCCGCGAGATCCAACAACAACAACAACAACAACAACAGCGAGCAGAATAACAGCAACGACATGTCCACCGCAACAAATGCCACCTCGGACGCTGACTACGATGGCATGATGTGCTGCGACGTCAACAGCCGCGCGCCCCCCACCAAGGGCGCCGACTGCGGCGACGCCGCCGCGTGTAAGCCCATCTGCTGCCCCGCCGAACAGCGTCCCGAACCCACCTCGACGCCCACCCCCGAGTCTTCCTCGCCCTGCCCCGCAGCCGCATGTGAAGTCTCCGACGAGTACGTTCTGCGCAAGGTCATCGGCAAGGGCTCTTTTGGAGAGGTCTTTCTGGCCACCCGCAAGGACGGTCCCGCTGCCGTCGACACCCCGGCCTCGCCAACCCGGGCAAACAAGGCCACCTCCGCCATCAAGACCTTTGCCGTCAAGGCGCTCGGCAAAGCAGAGACGGTGCGTCGCAAACAAACGCGCCGCATCGAGACCGAACGTCGATGCATGATTGAGGGTCGCGGATGCCCCTTTATCGTCAACCTCGAGGCCGCTCTCATGTCCGACTCGCACCTCTTCTTTATCCAAGAATTCTGTTCCGGTGGCGAGTTGTACTTCCACTTGGACGTTCACGGCAAGTTCTCCAGCAGACTCGCACGCTTTATCGCTGGCGAGTGTGCTCTGGCCCTTGCCCATTTGCACGAACGTGGATGCGTCTACCGCGACCTCAAACCCGAAAACATCATGATCGACGCCGAGGGCCATGTCAAGCTCGTTGACTTTGGTTTGGCCCGCATTGGCATCTCTCAACCCCACCAAGGTGCCATCTCTTTTGTCGGCACCACCGAGTACCTTTCGCCCGAAATGCTGAAAAAGACCGGTCACGGCTTTGCCGTCGACTACTGGGCTCTCGGCATGGTCCTCTACGAAATGCTCACTGGTCTCCCACCCTGGTACTCGGACGATAAAAAAGCCGTCACGCGCGGTATTTGCGAGGGCCACGTTGAATTTCCCGCAAACGAGGTCAGCCGCAATGCGCGTTCGCTCATCCGCAGTCTCCTCATCAAGGACCCGCGCAAGCGACTCGGTTCTGCCGCTGGCGTCAAAGAAATTAGCGAGCATCCTTACTTTGCTCCGCTCGACTTTGTCAAACTCGCCGCCAAGCGCATCAAACCTCCCTTTGTCCCGAGCGCGCGTTCCTCGCCGCTCGACACCTCATGCTTTGACTACAATTTTACCTCGCTCCCTGCTCGTGTGCCAGCCTTCAAGGATTCAAAGACACGCGTCAAGGACGAGGCTCTTGTCGCCTCTGCGCAAGCGGAGGGCGTCTGGTCTGGATTTTCCTATGCGCCCCATGCGCTTTCGGAAAACTAGACATCCGTAGATCATCCCCTGCTGAAACTCAAAACAAAACGTAACCTACATCTACCATTCCTGTATGAAGACTAGAGAGAGGGAGAGAGAGAGAGAGATAAAGAAAGGAAGACGGACTCTTTGCCTGCCGCACGCAGTCGCTCACTCCTTTCACATGTGCGCGCAGCGATGCAGGCGCGCCTTTCTCTCTCTCTCTCTCGCTCTCTGCAGGACCATAATTTTATAACAACCTTTCATTATTTTGTTGGTGTGTGAATCACAACTTTGCAACCTGTGAATCCCGTTTTCGGAACCCCACACGTCGCTCCTTCCCTTTCTTGGAGTGAGAAAGTAGCGCATCCATATCATAAAAGAACAACCGCGAGGTAAAGAAAGCATTATTCGTAGAATAAAACAGAGCGGCGGAGAAACAACCGGCTGTGAGTTCACTCGCGCATGTTGCTCCGTAACCGCGGTCACGCGGAACAATTACTACAAGTAAAACAGGAATAGAGAAAGCCTTTCAATTGCCTTCTTGTTCTTCAAACGCTTGAGCTTGTTATTTTATTGTTCTCTTCATCGTGACTACAACATTCTATTTCGATGCGGCAAACTTCTTCTTCTTGGACGCCTTGGCTTGTTCGAGCGCCTTGGCTCTCCGCTTAATAGACTCCACCGTGGTCTGTAAGCGATCAGAAGTGTTGTCGGCACCAGCACCAGCACCTGAAGCACCAGGCCCGGTATCGCCGCCACGGCGCTGAAGCGCCTTTTTGGCTCCGCGTTTGCGCAGCTGCTCGTCCTCGAAGGCACGCATGCCGCGAGTGTCCTTGTACTGGGAGTTTGTACGATCGACGGCAAAGTCAGGGTCATCGTACAATGTATTAAACCGAGCGTCCGAAGTATCCACCTGAAAGTCGTCCTCGCGAGCGGCCTTGACCGCCTCTTCCTTGCGCTCGCGCTTCTTGCCACGCAGCTTTGATTTCTTCTTGATCAAACGCTCGCCTTCAACAATCGCCTTGTAGTCAAACCCTTCCAAGCCCTTGCCCTTTTTACGATCCTGCTCACTAAGTAGCAAGAGCTCGAGCTCGGCCTGCTCGCGCTTGCGACGTGCGTCCTCGTCAATTTCTTCGTTTTCGCTGTCGTTATCGTCCTCGCGCTCTTGTTCTTCCTTTTGTTTTTGCGCCTTTGATTTACGCTTTGACTTTTTGCTCTCACTCGCGAAAAAGGTGTCATTGAAGCCATCGTTCGCGCTCGCCTCCACGTCGTGCTGCTTCTCTTCTTCTTGCTGCTGCTGTTTCTTGTTCTTTTTGGCATTCTTCTTGGCCGCGCCCTTTTCTTCGTCTTCGGGGACAAACACATATTCGTGGTCAAAGTCCTCGTCGCTTGCCGCAGCGCCGCTCTTCTTCTTCTTTGGCACTTCGTCAGCATTGTCATCATCCTCGTCATCGTCTTCCGAGTCGGACGCCAGAAGAGCCGCGCGCAGACTGGCGCGGTACGCCATGGCATCGCCGCGACTTGCGGCCGCTTTCTTTCTCATTTTCTTGCTGCCGCCAGCTCGAGCACTGACATCGTGCTCATCCTCTTCGTCCTTATCCTCTTCTTCTTCTTCGTCCTCTTCGTCCTCGTCCGAGGAAGACGCAATAAACGCTTCAAGCTCGCGCTCACCAATTACAGTTTCCTCCTTGCCCTTTTGCGATTTGGCGCGCCACTTGCGCAGCTTGAGTCGGTCGTGATCCTCTTCGTCCCACGTGAGCTGCACTTTCGTGCTTTGCAAAGCCTTGGTGATAAAGTCAGGGGCACGGTAGTCTTCCGAAACGTCGGTGACGCGATCGCGAACGGGACGCTCAATCTCGAGGCCGTCAGGGACAAAGCGCAAGTCGAATGTGATGGAAGAACGCTCGAACTCGACGCCGTCGCATTCCTTGTACACGTGGTCAGCGGCCTCGACAGAGTTGAACTCAACAATGGCGAAATAATACTTGAGCTTGTCCAACTCGTACTTGCGAAGTTTTTCCATATCAAAATCTGCGCCCTCATTCGCTTCCTGCTCTCCAGCGAGCTCAAAATCTGTTGGATCATTGAGGGCGACCGTGCGGCGTTCAATGCCCTCGACACGAGGGCCATGCATTTCCTCCTCCTGCAGACGCTTTTCGCCAAATTCACTCTGGTACACTGTGACGGAGCGGATGACACCGCCAACCGGCAAGAAAGACTGCAGCGCTACGAGAATGTCCTGGGCGCGCAGACGAGACCAGTCGAGATTCTGCACGGCAATTCGCGAGGTCGAGTCTCCGACGGGAATGTCCTCTTCCTCTTCCTCCTCTTCTTCAGCATTTTCGAGGTCCTCGAATGATGAAATGCTCGAGTCCGAATCCGAATCCGAATCAGAGTCAGCGCCCTCAACCTCACCGCGTGCAAGCTTGTTCAAGTACGCGAGGCGGTCATCGCTCGCATCGTCGGTCTCGGCGGCGGCTTTGGACTTGGACTTGGTCTTGGTCGGCGTCCTCTTGGAAGACTTTGCCTTGGCAGTTGTGACGTCTTCATCCTGGCCGCTCTCCTCTGCATCGTCTTGGTCTTCTTCGTCGTCGCTTTCGAGCTTGTAGTATCGTTTGAGGTCGGCGCCCGGAGCCCGCTCCTTCTTGCTGAGCTTGCGGCCGTACTTGTCGACACGAGGGCCAGCGCCACTGACAAAGTCTTCGTCTTCAAAGATTTGCTTGAACCTCGAATCAATACGGACCTTGCTGCTGTCCTTTGCGTTTCTGGCGAACTTGGCGCTGTACTGGACCTCCTTGAAGCGGTCGTCATTGATCTCGTCCATGACGTTCTGCTCGCGGGCGTCCCTCGGCGTCTGCTTCTTGGCGCTCTTCTTCTTGGTCGACGACGACTTCGCCGTCGCGGGCGTCTGCCTCTGCGCGCCCTCGCGCGCCATGGCCCCTCCCTCCTTCTCGCGCGCTCGACCTCGCTTGCTCGCTTGGCCTCTGCTCTGGGCCAGTGGCCACCACCCGGAACTGGCTGGCTGGTCGAAGGAGAATTGGCGCCCGGGGTCCGGTGGGCGCGCACCGCGCCCGGCGAGTGCGGATGTGCACCGGACCGCGCGCGGGGCGAGCCTCGTTTTCCTTTTTTCTTTTTCCTTTTTTCTTTCGCAGAGCGACAATACGAGAACGCGCACGCCGCGCCGCGCAGGCAGACCGAGACGCTCGTGCGCGCAAGCCGCGGGCGCGGCGCGCGAGGGCGCGGCTGGGCGGAAGCCCGCCATCGTATTTTCTGGGCTTGGTTGCCTTGCTTCTTCGGGCGGGCGCGTGGAAAGGAGGGAGAGCTAGCTAGCTAGCTAGCTAGCTGCTGAGAGACGAAGGGAAGATGAGCCGCGCCGCAGAGGCCTTCAAGCTGCGCAAAGAGGTGCGGCAAGCGCAACAGCAAGGTCAGGCCGCAGCGACAGGGAGATTTGGGCGAGGGGAGGATGGCGCGGGTGAGGCGCATGATACGCTGCAAACGCAACCGCAGGTGGCCGTCAAGAATCTCGTTCCGGTGAAAATGGATGGTAATTTCAACCTTGGCCCGATGCTCGCGCGCAAAGTCCAAGCCAGCGAGTATTACAGGTCGCTGAGACAACTGACGACGACGGTGCCGCAGCTTGTTGACGAGGTAAGACACAATGTTCGGTCCTTGGATCCTTGGCTCAAGACCTCGAGCGGGGATGCCGGGACCGCGTTTTGCGCGCTTTACAGACTCTGCGAGCTGCGCCCCACTCGAAAGCAGCTTTCGGGCATGCTTACGCAGCAGGGCGCTCCCTTTGTGCGCGCGCTTGGATTTCTCTTTGTGCGCTTTGTTTGCCCTCCGGATCAAGTGTGGGATTGGCTGCGACCGTTTTTCATGGACGACGAGCAGTTCCGCCCCCTCATGGAAGCGGACAAACCGTGGACGATGGGCCTCTGGCTGGAGAGTTTGCTGGTAGAGCACAAATTTGCAGGCATTGTTCTGCCTCGCTTCCCTTACACTGTGGACGAGGATCTGCGCGTGCGCGTGGGCGGCTTGCGCGCTGAGCGAGCGCGTTTTGCTCGAAACCTTTCTGAGCGTGATCGCTTTGTGGTCGGCGCCAAGATTGAAGCGCTCTATGCGGATGATGGCAAATGGTACGATGCTGAAGTGATGGGACCTGGGCAAACATCAAACTCTTTTCTTGTTCGATACACGGCTTACGGAAATGAAGAGGAGGTTTCTCTTGGTGCGATGCGGCAGCCTGGCGCTGCGGACCTCGAAAATGGCCTGGAGAATGTGCGTGCTCGTAGTCGCAGTACCGGCCGTGACAGGCGTAGTCGCGACGGCAGAGACCGCAGAGACCGCGATGACGATGGTCGTAGGTATCGCGACTCGCGGGTTGATGATCGCAGAGAGCGAGACTATCGTGATCGTGATCGTGCTCGAGAGCGCAGTCGTGATCGTGGTGGGCGAGAACGGCGTTCACATCGTAGTCGTAGCCGCAGTCGTAGCCGCGACAGGTATCGGAGAAGGGATCGGGAGCGTTCGCACCGACGTCGGCAGCGCGGAGATAGTATTGATAGTGATGACGAAGAGGTGGCTCGCCGACTGCGTCAACGGCATGGAGCTTGAATCGATTTGCAAAACATGTTGGATCTGTAATTTCTTTGTTCTTTGATGCCAGGAGAAAGGTAGAAAGAAAGAGGCTTCGTTGAAGAGCGTGCGTGCTTATCTTGCGACCTGTCGACCCGACCAATTCTGTGGGTGGGAAGGCACCTTTGCTCGAGAGAGCTGTCAAAAGCAAACTGGATCGCCTACTTGCGTTCATCCAAGAAGAAAAAGTAAAAGCAATACAATTCAAATGATCAAAGCCATGCAATTCAAAAGGATCTAAAAAGAAAAGGGAGGAAGGACAATTTGGGGTTACATAAAACACATGGTAGGGGAGGAATGAAGAGGGTCAATGTACAAGCGACGAGGTCAAGGATAGAAAGAGCGGATTTGTCTTGCGGTCCATCATCTTGAGGACACCGGCAAGTTCGTCAAAGGTAAAGTCTCTGCGACAGGCGGGGCAGCGTTTCCGGGTGAGAATGGCTGCTTTCATCTGGCGCATGTAGACGCTGACCCCTTGACGGAGGCGCAAATTGTGCTCACGCTGGCTGACAAAGTGGGGCAATGGGGAATGGGCGCGTCGCCTGCGTTTGATGTCGTCGACGCGCTTGGCAATGCTCGTGACGCTCTGTATTCTCGCATCCTGGGACTCGAACTCAATTTCGCAGACGCTGCAGTTTTTCATGTCTTCGCATGCTCGTGAAAAGTGTTTATTGGAGACGCGCAGCGCGGCCTCAAGGTTGATGGCGCGCTCGCGCAGGTCCTCGCCCATGGGCGCGGCAGCGGCGGCGGCGGCGACGGGGTCTGTGTTTTCCGGGTCGTCCTGCGGCAGGAAGCGCGGGTCACGGCGTTTGTTCCGAGTGCAGGCCGCGCCGGTTCCGGCGCCGCTGGCCTCCGCCTCCAGGCGCAGCTCCGCGAGTCTGCGCTTCTTGACCGGCAGCAGCTGCAGCTCCAGCTCGCCCATCGTTGCGCGCGCGCGCGCGAGCGAGCGCGCTAGCGAGCGAGCGAGGTAGGCCCGTTGTCTGCTTGCTCGCTTGCTTTCCTTGCTTCCTTTCTGCTCCAGCCAGACGTGGTCCCGGCAGTTCAGTCCCCGCGACTCCGAGCTCGCGTAAGGCGTTTGGCACCTTGGCGTTTGGCACCTTGCGCGCGGCTCTGCTGCGCGCTGCTCTGCTGCTGCTCTGCTCCTGCTCTGCTCTGCTGCTCTCTGCTGCCGAGCAACGCGGCCGCGCTGCGTTGCGTTGCGCTGCGCGAGCTCGACCCGCTCTCACCCGCTCTCTCGCGCCAGACAAGCCAGCCAGCCAGCTAGCCCCGGCAAGACAGAGCGCAGGCGCGCAAGAACGAGGGCGCGATTCGGGTCTACCACTCCGAGTCCGAGACAGCTGGCCGGCCGCCGGTGCACGCACGCAGGCCCGCCGAACCGCGGCTCGCCAGCCCAGCCCAGCCCTTGCGCGCGGCTTCGTGGCGCGGCTTCGTGGCGTCGCCGTTGGGGCTTTGCCCCTTCCCGCGCGCGCCCGCCCGTGCTTCGCTTCCTGCCTTCCTCGGTTGCTTCCTCGCCCGTCGCGGCGCTGCTTCGAAGGGCGGTCGGCCGCCGGGCGGTGAGTCAGACAGTCACTGAGTCAGCCGCCACAGACAGACAGACAGACAGACAGACAGACAGACAGACGGCCGGGCGGGCGGAGAGGCAGCGAGGCAGGCAGGCAGGCAGGCACGGCCGCCACCTGCACCCACGCGAGCGTGCCGCGGCGCGAACGGCGCGATTCCGCTTCGACTGACTGACTGACTGTCTGTCTGTCTGGCTGGCTGGCTGGCTGGCTCGCGGCGCAGCGCAGCGCTGTCTCTCGCCCGCCTCTCTCGCGCCCCCGCGGTGCAGTGCAGCGCGGGAGGGAGGGAGGGAGGGAGGTGCGCGAGGTCCTGGTCGCGGCAGCTGCGGCCCGGCCGGGAAGGAACTCTGGCAGGGAGAGGAAGGCGGAGGAGGGCTTGCGGAGCTGCGCCTGCTCCGTCTGTCTCTTCGCCCGGCGGGACGGCGGGCTCGGCAGAGGCTTGCGCGAGGCGGCGCCGAACGCGGCGGGGACGGCGGCAAGCGCTGGCGGCAAGGAGCGGAGATGGATGTGGAGGCGGGCGGGCTTGCTTGCTCGCTTGCTTGACAACTTGAACTTGGTTCTTCGACTTGCGACTGGCATCCATCAACCAACTGCAAGCTCTTCGCCGTGTAGGTATATTCTTTCGCGCACAGTCTCTCACTGTCAGTCAACATCCTAACGCACACGCACCGTGGGCAGTGTTCCTCCAGACCGCTTTCTTCCCGCGCGCGCACCGCAGCTCAGCGCGGCGTGGCGCGGCTCAGCTCAGGCGCGCCCCCGCTCAGCGCAGACGCGACCCCGGCCTCGGCCTCCGCGGTGCAAAGGAAAGGAAGGCGGAGAGAGGCCGCGCGCGCGGCGCAGCGCAGGCGCAACGGCGGCGAGGCGGAGGCGGAGAGAGGAGAGCGAGGAACGGAGTGCGGGAGAGAGTCCCTCTCTGTCTCCACGGCGACCACCCACTTGGACGCACGACTGGGCTTGGCGGTTCAGCCGGGGTGCGGTTCACACTCTCTACCTTAGCGGTCAATCAGTCAATCAATCCACCGGTGGATTGTTCAATCTAGCGATGATAATCCGTCCGTCGGCAGCGGCCAGCTGTCCACATGCCATCCATCCACACCACACCACCAACGAACGCCAGAAAACCATGTCATCAGCCACCAGGGGAGCGACGGAATGGTCCCCATCGTCGTCCACTTTCAGAAAGCAGCAGCAGCTGCAGCAGCAGGCTGATTCTCGGCGGCGGGCTCACACGCTGCACTCACTGTCACTGACGGTGAGTTTGCTTGTTGCTCACGAGTCCATCGACGCGTCCATCAATCGGTCCAGCCGCCAGGGGCCCACGCTGCGCTGCCACCCGCTGCGACGCAGCTGCAGCCGCAGAGGATGGCAGTGCCGTGCCGTGCAGCGCAGTGCAGGCAGCACTCACGCACACACGCACATCCTGGCAGCAGCCTAGCCCGGCTCACTGTGCGTAGTAAAGAGGACAGGCAAGGCGGAGGTCACTCGGCTCCGCGGCGGCCCACGAGACCGCGCGCGGTTCATTCAGCTGCGCGCGCGAGACTGCAGCGCCGGCACTGGTGAGGGCGAGACTGCGTCGTTCGTTCGCTCGCTCGCTCGCTCGCTCGTGCGGTCGATCGAGGATCGTTCGTTCGCCGAGCGGTCTGGCTGGCAGTGGTTGCTGTCGCTCGCTGGTGGCTAGCTCGGGCTTGGGCAGTCCAGGATGAAGGGTGGATGGATTCACTGTCAATCCGGCCGCCCCGCTCACTGTGCGTCCAAATTACTGCAGCAGCACTTACAACGTGCACGCTTGCGGCTGCTGTTGCTACATGCTACTGCTGCGGCTTCGCGTCGTCGCTGCTTGGATGGATGGGATAGATGGTCGCAGGGAGGGACGGATGGTCGCAGGGCCGACGCGGCGCGACAGCCCAGGCTGGCGGCTTGACTGTGAATTCGTTCATGCTTCTTTCATGCGCTGACCGCTGCCGCTGCCGCTGCGAGTCGGAGTCGCAGTCGTTCGCACCGGTCGCGACAGCACCCGCCACACACACCACTGCGGCACGGCGGAGTCGACCACGGTCCAACGAGGCTCTGGCTGAGCCAAGGTCGCAAAGTTCGCTTGCTTTATAAAAAAATATTAGAAGGCTCAGTTGCAGCTTGCAGTGCTGGCTGGCGGTTGGCGACAGAGACTGCGACCGTCGGCGACAGCGACTCTGACCTGCCCGCTCGTCGCCGCTGTGGCCAGAACCGCGGCACGGCGATCGAAGGAAGGAAGGGCCGAGAGCATCCAAAGAAGCGCATCGCAGCAGCAGCAACAACAATTGCGACCGCGACCAGCGGCCTAGCTTTGCCTCGAGAGGCTGAATCACTCATTGCCTCACGCACCGAGGAGGAGGAGGAGGAGGAGGAGGAACTCGCAGATACGCTTCAGGTGGGTGCTGACGACATGTATACCATCTATCGCGGCATCGTTTCGATCGAATCGAGATCGTCCCGGTGCAGCGGGGCAATTCAGCCCGCCAGCGCCAGCGCCACCACGGCAGAGTGAGCTAGCTAGCTCTCTGCGTTCAGAGAAACGTGCTTCTTGGGCCCCACCTCGTTCTCTGAAATGGTCCAGATTGTCAGAGGGCCTCTTTCTTGCTCGATGAATCGAGAAAAGGTCGCCCGCCGAATCGAGGGCCTGCACGCACGGCCGTCGCCCTCTAAAACCAACTTTTCCGACTCCAAATTGGTGCCCCTGCCGACCAGTGCCTGGGCAACCCCACCCCGCAATCAAGGTCCTCCGAGCCCCCGATTGCTTTTTCAGGTGCCCGCCCTCCTCGAGGCCCCTGATCGCGGGAAGCCGCTCTCACTCCCTCATCGCGCCGCCGTCGGCCGAGCCGCGCCCGCGCTCGCGCTCGCTCGGGCCTCGACGCGGCCTGGCGCGGCCTCGCCCGGCCTCCGCCGCGGCCGGCGTCGGCCTTCCGAGCGCGGGGCGCGGCGCAGCGCGTCGGGCGCCCGGCGACGAGGCCGGCCTCGCGGTGACGTTTCCCAGGCGCGGCGCCGACTCCGGCGGCTCGACGGGCGAACGAGGAGGCCGCGGCAGGCGGCAGCAGACCCCGCTCGCGAGCGACGCAGCGAGAGCGCAGAGCGAGGGAGCGAGGGAGCGAGGGAGCGAGGGAGGGAGGGCGGGCCCGCAGCGGCCGCCGCGACGCGCAGCCGAGGCGGGCGGCGGCGCGGGAAGAGACCGCGCGAGGCGAGGGAAGAGACCGCGAGACCGGAGCACGCCGCGGCGTCGAGCCGGCCGCGCCTGCGCGCTGAGCCGGGCGGGCGAAAGGAAAGGGCTCGCGAGCTTGTTGCTTGACGGCGGCGCCGACGTCGACGGCCCCGAGCTGCGAGAGATCGTCCGCGCGAGCGAGGCAGAACGCCGACGCCGCGCCGGGGGACGGACGGCAGCAGCGGGCGCCGGCCGTACCTCGAGGGAGCGCAAGACACAAGCGAGGGAGCGCAAGACACAAGCGAGCGAGCCGAGCAGACTAAACTCCGTGTCGCGCTGCTCCTTGTGAGCTGCCCCTCCTCAGACCGCCAGTCAGCCAGTCCGTCAATCCGTCAGACTCTGGTCGTCGAAGGGCGAGGAACCAGGAGAGAGAAAGATGGCGGTCCCCTTCGGCTGGGAAGGATGGTTCACGCTGGGATGCCTCGCGGTCATGTTCATCGTCCTCGTGCGCGACTGGATGCCCGCCGACTTTGCGCTCGTCGCCACGCTCGGCGTACTCATGGCAGCGCAGATTGTCACCACCTCTGAAGGCCTCGAGGGATTCTCAAGCTCGGCGGTCCTCACCGTCGCCATCCTCTACGTCGTTGCCGCAGGCATCAACTCTACAGGCGCTCTTGATCATGTCTTCGGCAAGGTCCTGGGCAACCCCAAGTCGCTCGCCATTGCGCAATTGCGCCTCATGGTCCCCGTGGCCATCGCTTCGGCCTTTCTTAACAACACACCTCTCTGCGCGGTCATGATCCCGCTTGTGCAGCGCTGGGCGCGTCGCATCAAGCAACCCGTCTCACAGCTCATGATCCCACTGTCCTTCTCTTCCATTCTCGGCGGCACCATTACACTCATCGGTACCAGCACGAACCTTGTCATCGCCGGCAAGTTCGAGGATCAATTTCCCGGTCAAAGCATTGGACTCTTTGACGTTGGCGCAGTCGGCGTCTCCGCCGCCATGACAGGTCTCATTTACATTATTCTCTTCTCGCCCTTGCTTCTCCCTGGATTTGAGGAGCTCGAGCGCCGCTCGCGCAAGGCGCTGGGCCTCGACGGCGCTGGTGGCAAGTCGATCATCAGCAACCAGGACCCGCAAGCCGACGTCAGCGCGCCGAGCGGCGGGTCCGGGGCCATTGGCGGCGATTTCACCGTCGCATGCATCGTCACAGCCTATTCCACCATCGTTGGCAAGGCTGTCGACGAGGCCGGTCTGCGTGGTCTCAATGGCCTCTACCTTACCAGCGTTCAGCGCGGCCAGCGCATGCACAATGCCGTCGGCCCAGAGTTTGTCATCAACGAGAACGACATTCTCTTCTTCACCGGCCTCGTTGACCATTTCCACGAATTCTGCCTCACCCACGGCTTTGAGCTTGTTACAGATGCCAACGAGGACCAGCACCTCCAACACCCCGATCTGGCTCACGCGTCCGTTCTCAGCTCCGAGGACGAAGAAAGCGATGCCGAGTCCGTCGCGAGCGTGCAGAGCCATCTCAGACACAGTCAGCAATCCCTGGAACCTATTGGCTGGGGCGAGGCCGGAGCGTCCGCCTCGGTAGCATCCGTAAAGAAACAAAAGCCAAAGGGCGCAAAATCCCGCATGGAGCGCAAAAATACCTTTGAGGAACGCATCATCAAGGTCGTCGTGCGCAGCGGCAGCACGCTCGAGGGAAAGACGGCCAAAGAGTGCAAGTTCCGCAAACGCTACGACGCCGCCATTCTATCCCTCTATCGTGCTGGCGAGCAAGTCAGCATTCGCGGTAACCTTGGCCGCATCCCTCTCGAGGTCGGTGACGTTCTTTTGCTCGTCACCGGTAACGATTTTGACTGGGGCAACGAGGTCATTCAACAAGATCTCAAACCTCTCATCTCTGAAGCGGTCATCGCGGAGCAGGCGCGTGACGGCTCAAGGATAGAGTCCGCCATTGACCATCTCAACCACGCGAGCCAGCAAGAGCTCGAACGCGAGTTTCTCATTCCCATGCGCGTCAACGAAAACACACAGCTTCGCGGTGCCCGTAGTCTCGTCGGCCAGACCGTCGAGAGCGCCGGTCTGCGTGGTCTGCCAGGGCTCTTCCTTGTCGCTGTGGAGCATAGTGATGGCACTGTCGAGCACGTCGTTGGCCCCGAGATGGTTCTCGCTGCCAACGACATGCTCTGGTTCGCTGGCGAGCGCGAGGCTGTCGCCACCTTGCGTCGCATTCCTGGTCTTCACCCACCCGATACGCAAGCGCAAAAGCTCAAGGTCCAGCCCGTACAGCGACGCCTGGTAGAGTGTGTGGTGAGCATGCGCTCGCACTTGGTGGGCAAGACGGTGCGCGAGTCCAAGTTTCGCACCCAGTACGAAGCGGCCATTATTGCTGTGCATCGTCAAGGTCGGCGCGTGCTGTCCAAGATTGGCGACATCGAGCTCCGTGCAGGCGACGTGCTTATTTTGGATACGGGTCCCAACTTTGTGCAGCGGTACCGCGACAACCCGAACTTTCTACTCGTGACGGAGATTGACGACTCGTCGCCGCCGCACTTTGACAAGTTCTACATTGCGCTCGTCTCGGTGATCATCATGCTCGTCATGTACGTCGTCTTCTCGGACTACATCACGCTTATCGAACCTGCGATCTTTGTCTCGGGCATCATGCTCGTGACTGGTATTCTGACTCCAGAAAGTGCGCGCGCCGCCGTTTCGTGGGACGTGATTGTCACGATTGCCGCCGCCTTCGGACTGAGTAACGCTTTGTCGAATACTGGAGTGGCTACAACAGTTGGCAATGCGCTCGTCGACCTCGCCGAAATTACCGGGACAGGCTACGTGGGCGTGCTGACGGCCGTGTACTTTGCGACCTTTTTGCTTTCGATGGTTCTCTCCAACAACAGTGCGGCCGTGCTCATGTTCGACATTGCCATTACGGCCGCGCAGAACAGTTGCGCAGATGGCGACGATGGTCAGTCGCTCTGCGTGCAGCAAATGGTCTTCACGCTGATGCTCTCTGCATCATCGTCCTTTTCCACATCGTACGGTTACCAAACGAACATGATGGTTCTGAACGTGGGTAACTACGTGTTTTTGGACTTTTTACGGTTCGGCTTTCCGATGCAATTTTGGCAGATGATCTTCTCTCTCATCTTTGTCTACTTTTTGGAGCAGTGGTACCTCAGTTTAGTCATTACGCTGGCCGCTTTTATTGGAACGATCTTTGTCCGCGTGCTCTTTAGCAAGGACTCGACGCTCAGCAAGCGTCTTCCTGCTTGGATGCGTTGCAAGCGCGACGTAGCGGATCCAGAGATTGAGATGCGTGAGGAAGCCGCCGCGGCATCTTCCAACGCTTCCTCATCTTCTGCAGACTCGGATGCTGGCCACGAGGCAACTTCAAAGACACCTGGCTCGCCTTCACAGCCCGGCGATGGATCGCTCAGAATGACTCGCACGAGCCATAATAGTAACGACGACGTCGAGTTAGCCGTGGAACCTGTTCAGAGCCCCACTGCCGGTGAGCAGGTAGGGGACGCTTCGAGCTTTGGCTCGCCAAGTGCGCAGCGCGCAAACAAGGATCTTGAAATGGCTCAAGTCTAACGAAGATTTGCCTCTAACGACATTTTGAAATGTCTGACTCACAACTCATGTATAAAGTTAGCCTTTTCACCTTTTTCTTTCTCTTGCTACATGTCCTTTTCTCTATCTAGAAGAAAAAAAAGCACTCGATCCTACTCAGCTTTCGGCAGGCCACTCACTCTACTTGTTTTTCCTATCAGCGCGCGAGTCGAGCACAGCCGCCAAGTCCGGGACATGTCCCGAAGCACGAATGATTGCCGCACGCTCTGATGCCAGGTCGCCGTGCTCCCGCTCGAATTCGACAAAGCGGACCCAAAGATCCTCGCAGCCGGAGTGCTCCAATGTCGCCTGCGTCAGAATTTTGCGCATCGCCGTCGGCGTCGCACCCAGTTCATCGTAAAGAGAAAGGATGCGCTCGTGGACCGCAACAGGGAGCACAGGAGGCACAGCTGCTTTGTGCAGGCGCTGAACAACCTGCTCCACAAGGTCGAGACGTCGACTTGTAGCCACCCAGTCCAACAGACCAGAAATGAGACTTGATACGCGCATGTAAGCATCGCCGCCCTCGATGCGTCCGTGCTCATAGAACCAACGAATAGCCCGCTCGAATGCCTCGATTGCCTCGAGCGTCGACATGGACTTGCTCGTCACGCAGCTGTTCAGGTAAGTCAAGTAAATTTCTTGCACCTCGTCTCGCAGCATTGCATCCCCCATCTTCAGACGTTTGCTAACAAAGTGGTTGCACGCGCGTTGCACAAGGGCCCACTGCGATTTTAAGTCCTCCGCCGGCACTCCGCGCATCTGTCTCCGGATTAGGGGCAAGCTCTCCGCAGGTAACCGCTTCATGCATTGCGCGAGCAATTCCTTGTCGCTGGGATCAATGTCGGCGATCCGCACAAGGGTCTCCTCTGACAAGTCAAGTGCTTGCATATCCAGCACCTCACGGGCAGCTGCACTCGCTGAAGCTGCAGACGAAGCCTTTCCAGCACCTCGCGCTCGCCTCTTGGTCGGAGGAGGGGCACCGTCCTCGAGCTCGTCGCGATGGTCAATCAGAAAGTTCGCATAAGCGTCCGCCATCTCGGGCCCAGGTGTCTCTTCCAGCTCAGCCTTGAGGCGTTTCGCGTGAGCCCAAACATCTGGGTTTGGGTCTTGACGCAGCTCAAATTCGATGCGGTTGGCCCAGCACTTGGCACGAGCGCGCGGATCCTCCAAGGCGGTGGGTCCACTCGTAGCCTCTTCCCAGATTTTATGTGTAAGGTTCGCCGCCGCTTCATGCAAGAGAGAGTCATCGAGAAAAGGCTGCAGCGCTTTTGCAAGTGCTTCGCGCAGCTCGGATGACCCTGGCAACGCCCTCACGGCCTGTTTGTACACAATCTCAAGCACCTTGCCCTTGAACAAGAGTTCGCGTCGGGCCGCCTCCCTTGCGCGAATTGCCTGTTTCTCCTCGTCATCGGCATCTTCGTCGTCGGCGCCCGAGTCGCCTTGATCGTTCTCGTCCGTCTCTTCATCAATTCCCAGGACGAGACGTCTTTGGCGAATCTGGTATGCGTGCAGGGCCTCGAGCCGCAGGTATTCGGCCCAGAGCGTGGGACGATCCTTGTTCAGGCGCAGGCCTGTCTGCAAAAGGGAACGAGCAGTTGCCGTGTCTCCGTTGGCTTCAAAGTGGAAACGCGCCGCCTTGATCCAAAAATCGACCTCCCGGGGATGCAGCTTGAGGACCTCGCCGAGACGCTTGGTCGCAACGCCAAAGTCCTTGCTCTCAAGACAATAATCGATAGCGCGATGCCAGATCATAATGTCTCCCTTGAATCTGCGCACCGCGCGTTCAAATACAAAGTTCACGCGTCGGTGTCCACTGGAGTCTCCCGGTCCAGACTTGCGAATACCACGCCGCTTCCTGCGCTTCTTTCGGAGCTTGTCCAGCGCAATCTCGTACTCAGCATAGCGAAGATAGTCTTCCTTGCGAGGAGCACGACGTTGCAGCTTGTACTCGAAGTCTCTGCGTCGTTTTACAATCTCCCTGATCTCGTCTGCCCCGTAAAGCCCGCGCTCCTGGAGGTCCTCCAGCTCCGGGACCATGCCCTCCAGGATGCGCTGCACATTGTCCGCCATGGTGGCTACTTCGCCGACGCAAGCTCCGCTGCTCTGCTTGCACTCTTCTCAGAAACCCTCGCGAGGCTCTTTGCCTGCAGTCGACGCTGGTCGTCGCCCACGCCCAGCGCAGCGCGCGAGAGCAACCTATCCAACTGGTCTGTCGGGCTGGTCTGGGTCTCCTTCTCTCGCCACCAACCACTGGCAACCTTGGTCTCTCGTACTCCTCGAATTTGGGTTGTGCAAAATAAAATAAGTAAAAGGAGGGAAAAAAATATGACTTCTTACATTTCGCTTTCAGCGGCTTTCTTTCTGCATGCCAATGGGTAATGAATGACGAGTTCTCGCCGAGGGATTTGATAACGTGCAATGCTGACTCTCAATATCAATTTTAATTTCAAGCGTTCTTCATCATCTCAAGAACAATATACTGATCATGAGACAGCTTCTGTCAAGAAAAGTGTGTCCATCCTATTCTCCCACTCTTGAGAGATTTGAGTAGTGGTTTCTTGATCGATCGATCGATCAAACCTGTGTAAGCTCCAAATCTGAAGATAGCTCAGGAGTATTACCACCTTCTTCTTGCAAAGTTCGCTTGCAGCGCGTCCACGATGGAAGACGGCGACCATTGCTGAAAGCTACACGTAAAGTCACAACACCGACGAAAGCGGCCAGCGTAACGACCAATGTAAAATACCACTGCTCCATAAAGTAGACAAAGATGAGAGAAAAGGTCATTTGCCAAAATTGCATCGGAAAGCCGAACCGCAAAAAGTCCAAAAACACGTAGTTGCCCACGTTCAGAACCATCATGTTCGTTTGGTAACCGTACGATGTGGAAAAGGAAGACGAGGCGGCAAGCATCAGCGTAAAGACCATTTGCTGCACGCAGAGCGACTTCCCATCGTCGCCATCCGCGCAACTGTTCTGCGCGGCCGTAATGGCAATGTCGAACATGAGCACGGCCGCACTGTTGTTGGAGAGAACCATCGAAAGCAAAAAGGTCGCAAAGTACACGGCCGTCAGCACGCCCACGTAGCCTGTCCCGGTAATTTCGGCGAGGTCGACGAGCGCATTGCCAATTGCGCTTGCAACGCCCGATTTGGAAAGAGCATTGCTCAGGCCAAAGGCGGCGGCAATCGTGACAATCACGTCCCACGAAACAGCCCTACGCGCACGCTCTGGCGTCAGGATTCCCTTGACAAGCATGATCCCCGAAACAAAGATCGCGGGCACAATCAGACTAATGTAGTCAGAAAAGACGACATACACGACGAGCATGATGATCACCGAGACGAGCGCAATGTAGAACTTGTCAAAATGCGGCGGCGACGAGTCGTCAATCTCTGTGACGAGCAGAAAATTCGGGTTGTCGCGGTACCGCTGCACAAAGTTGGGACCCGTATCCAAAATCAGCACGTCGCCTGCACGGAGCTCGATGTCGCCAATCTTGGACAGCACGCGCCGACCTTGACGATGCACAGCAATAATGGCCGCTTCATACTGGGTGCGAAACTTGGACTCGCGCACCGTCTTGCCCACCAAGTGCGAGCGCATGCTCACCACACACTCTACCAGGCGTCGCTGTACGGGCTGGACCTTGAGCTTTTGCGCTTGCGTATCGGGTGGGTGAAGACCAGGAATGCGACGCAAGGTGGCGACAGCCTCGCGCTCGCCAGCGAACCAGAGCATGTCGTTGGCAGCGAGAACCATCTCGGGACCAACGACGTGCTCGACACTGCGATCACTATGTTCCACAGCGACAAGAAAGAGCCCTGGCAGACCACGCAGACCAGCGCTCTCGACAGTCTGGCCAACGAGACTGCGGGCACCGCGAAGCTGTGTGTTTTCGTTGACGCGCATGGGAATGAGAAACTCGCGTTCAAGCTCTTGTTGTGACACAGCCTGAAGCTGACGCACCGGAGAAGCTTCTACGAGCGCTGCTTCCTCTGCCAGAAAAGGCTTGAGATCGCGTTCGATCTCTGGTACACTCCAATCAAAGTCGTTACCGGTGACAAGTAAGAGAACGTCGCCAACCTTGAGCGGAATGCGACCAAGATTTCCGCGGACGCTAAGCTGCTCGCCAGCACGATAGAGGGATAGAATGGCGGCGTCGTAGCGTTTGCGGAACCTGCACTCCTTGGCCGTCTTCCCCTCGAGCGTGCTGCCGCTGCGAACAACGACTTGCGTGATGCGCTCGCGGAAAGTGTACCGACGGTCGGACACGACTCGCTCTCGAGTGGGAACTCCCTTCTTTGCAGCGTCTGCTTCCGCTGCGCGGACACTTGCTACGGATGCCACTGTCGCGCCGCTCTCAATGTCCCATCCCAGCGGCTCCAGTCTCACTGACTGGGGCTCCAGCAGTCGATCGCGAAGGTGTTGCTGCGAGGGACGTGCTGGGCTCATATGCTCACTGCTGCTACTGTCAAGCGAAACCACATCATCATCGTCTTCGAGGTCTGTCGTAACCAGCTCAAAGGCGTGTCTGATGCAGAACTCACCAAAGTGGTCGACGATGCCTGTAAAAAACAGAACGTCGTCCTCGTTGATGACAAACTCGGGACCGACAGCATTGTGCATGCGCTGGCCGCGCTGGACGCTGACAAGGAAGAGGCCGTTGAGACCACGTAGACCAGCTTCATCGACAGCCTTGCCGACTGCGGGTGAGTATGGCGTGACAATGCATGAGACGGTAAAATTGCTGCGCTGGCCAGGAACGCTCGGCGCACTCTCTTCGCCTGTGTTTGCGAACGAAGGGTTGCTCGAGGTCTCGCTTACGTCGAGTCCAAGAGCTTTGCGAGACCGGCGCTCCAACTCCTCGAACCCTGGAAGCAACATTGGCGCAAAAAGCAGAATGTAAACCATGCCAGTCATTGCAGCAGGGACGCCGACAGCACCGATGTCAAAGAGACCAATACTTTGACCAGGAAACTGAGCAGAGAACTTGCCTGCGACCACCAGGTTGGTGCTCGTGCCAATGAGCGTAATGGTGCCACCAAGAATGGACGCGAACGACAGTGGAATCATGAGCTGCGAGACGGGTTGCTTGATGCGTCGGGCCCAGCGTTGCACGAGCGGAATCATGATCGCGCAAAGAGGTGTGTTGTTGAGAAAGGCTGACGTCAGCACGATGGGCACCATGAGACGTAGCTGCGCTACCGTGAGCGACTTGGGGTTTCCGAGCACCTTGCCAAAGATGTGGTCAAGCGCACCAGTGGAGTTGATGCCTGCAGCAACTACGTAGAGGATCGCAACAGTGAGGACACTCGAGCTTGAGAATCCCTCGAGACCTTCCGATGTTGTGACAATCTGCGCTGCCATGAGCACGCCGAGTGTGGCGACGAGCGCAAAGTCTGCGGGCATCCATTCGCGCACGAGGACGACGAACATGACCGCGAGGCAACCCAGCGTGAACCATCCTTCCCAACCAAAGGGGACCGCCATCGTCCTCCTCGCCGCCTTTGCTTCCTCCTCCGCTGTCCCAGATCACCAACCTTCTCAAGACCCAAGGCCGTTTGCGATTTGCTTTGCAATCTTGCATGCTGGCCTGCTCTCGCCTGCAAGTGACGAGAGAGAGAGTCCATAGTCTCAATCGCAAGCACTACCAAGCTCAATGAAGATGAATAAAAAGCTGCCTGGCTTCTCCATGCATGACGCCTCACCTCACTGGCCTTGGACGATGTGCGGTGGTATGCTGCATCGTATGGCAGGTAAGGTGGTAGGTCGATCACGGTGATCGATCGCTGAGCCCGGGCCGGCCCTTTTTTTCCAGCCTTCCATGACAGGCTCTTCCTCCCAGTCTACTTCTTCATACCTCAGGAAGCTCCTAGACAACTTGTGGGCTCGCTCGCCGGCTCGCTTGCTGCAGCACAGCCGCTGCTGCCGCCGCTGCCGTGGCCGCTGGCACCGACGCCGGCTTGGTGTGAGGCCGACGTGGGTCTATTCCTCCTATGTTTCTGCAGCTGCTGCTGCTGCTGCTGCTGCCTTCGCCTACGTTCACGACCGGATCGAGAGACCTGCTCACGTCAATCGCCTCGCCGTCGACGACAGGGAAAACAAGCGCAGCGAGCACTGCTCACGACCCATCGCAACCGACACTGCTCACGACCCATCGCAACCGACGTCGCAGCTCGCCGTGCCGCTGACGTTGCGAGTCACCTGGCTCGCGAGCGTCCCCTTCTGGTACCCACGCGCCCCAAGGCGGCGTGACGTCTGCTCTGCACATGTGGCATCGCGGCGTGCCATTCACTCCGAGATTCTGCTCTCTCGAGTCCAATTGCGGCCCCGCAGCCACGGCCCGAGCTCGCCACGGCGGCGGCGACTCGGCCGGCACCGCGCAGCTCAGCACAGCACGACGCGGCGCCGGGGGGCGGCAAGCAAGATCCGGGGCGAGGCCTGTGGCATCCTCGCGACAGGCCGCGCCTGCCGCCTTAAGAAAGAAAAGGGAAAAGAGTCGGGCCGAGCGGCCAGGCGTCCAGCTCGGTTCTGCAGAGGTTCCGAGCTGGTTCTGTGAAGGTATCCGTTCAGAGGGGAGTCCCCATGACAGGACGATGAAGGCGGTCGTGGTAGTGATGGTGATGGGCGCAGGTAGGCAAGAAGGCAGGCAAGACAGGCAAGACAGGCAAGGCAGGCAAGATAGAGAATAGGGGAGAATAGCGGCGCGCATATGCTTGAGGTAGCTAGCGTTGACCTTGCTTGGTTCTTGCGTGTCTGTCTGGCCAGATCACGGCTCACACGAATAAGAAGAGCCAAGGGCGCTGGCGAAAAAGTAGTGCTGTCTCCTCTCTAGATCAAGGCTTAGTCTTCTTTTGCCTTGGCATTTTTGCTCGCTTGCATTTTTGCTTGCTTGCTTGGTTACTTGCAAGTTTGCGCGCGGACGCACATCAGAGCAAGGCCACGATGGCGGCGACGGACCCGGCCAAGATGGCCATGAGAGTCCTTGCCGAAGCGCCGCTGACGCCACGAGCCGCTGCAGAGGTTGCAGCAATGGGTATCAACGAAGAAGAAGAGGACGCGAACCAAAGCTTGTTCCGGAGCGTCCTCGACGACTTTCAGCTCGACGAGTTGCTTTCCGGAGATGCAGACAAACAAATTAAACAGCAGAAAATTGTCACACCCGATCGCAAGCTGTGGTTCACTACCAGACGCACTACGCAGAGCAACGTGGTCTCCGTCATTTGCACAATACGCACCACGGCCAACGCAAAGTGGCAAAATGCGCTCTCCTCCGACGAAAGCGTGCGAGGGCGTCGTGCAAGCACGGCAGATGTGACGAGGCTTGGCAGTCTTAAGTCGCCCTTTGAGTCAAGGCGACCTCGAGCCAAGGACCTCACTGCGTCTCTGCAGGTGCAAAAAGACCTACGCTGCGAAGAGGCGCATTTTCTGACCAAGCTAGGGATCCGGAGAGAAAAGCGATCTTCGCTCGAAAATTCGGCAGCCGTCGTCCTTCAACGTACCGCTCGAGGCTTTCTCATGCGAAGATGGCTCAAACGAAACGCTGGCCGCCTTCGCCTGCAACGCAAGATGAAGCGGTCGTACCAGGTCATCGCGCGTCAAATCCGATTGAAACTCGAGCTTGCAGAAAGTGCCAAGCGCGCCGAGGAGTACCGCGAGCGTTCGAGCATCAAAATTCAGGCCGCCACACGTATGTTCTTGGCCGCTCGAGCAGTCGAAAAAGAGCGCCGCACCCGCTTCGTTGAACTTTTGAACGAGGCTGCGACCAAACTCTGCGCATTTGTGCGTCGAGTCATCTCTGCGCGCACGGTGGCTGCCTTGCGTGATCGTCAAAATGCAGAGCGCATCCTGCGCGCAACTGTCACCATTCAAGCTTCTTACCGCATGTGGCATCTCGGCAAACAAAAGGCAAGAGCGCTTCAGCATCGGAGAACACGAATGAGCGCAGTGCGTATACAATGTGCCTGGCGATGCGTCTCGGCGAATGCCCAACGCATCCGCATGCAAAATCGCGTCGTGCAACGTGATCAGGTTCGTGCAGCAGTCCTGATGCAGGGAATCGCGCGTGGCGTGGCTTGTAGGACGCGCATTGGCAAAATCCAGAACGAGCATGAGGCTCTTGTCCGAGAAGCCATGGCGCTGAGCATCCAGCGTGTGTGCAGAGGGTGGTTGTATGGCCGCGCACGCGTTCGTTTCATTCGGGCTCGCAGGCTTTGTACGTGTCAAATCTGGGCCGCAATTGACATTCAACGCATCGTGCGTGGCCGCTTGGCGCGGAAACGCACGGCTGCTGCTCTTGACGAAAAGCTTACAGACATCTTCTTTCAAGCCCGGCTTGGACGTCGGCAAGAGGTGGAAGACCTCCACGAGCTTGAAAGCTGCGTCGGCATGGAGGATATCAACGGAGACTCCGTGCTCACCATTGCCTGTCGATTCGGATACCGTAAGCTCGTGCGCAAAGCCATCAAGTGGGGCCTCGACATCGATCACGAAAATGACGCAGGAGAAACAGGGGTCATGCTTGCCACTCGAGGCGGCCACGTCGAAATTGCGGAACTCCTTCTCTCCAAACGCTGCAAGGTTTCTTCCGAGGGCAGGACTATTCTGCACGATGCATGTGAAGCAGGTCTTGTGGCGCTCATCCTCCCGCTGCTTCTTTGCGAGCAGGACGCCAACCAAGTGGCACCCGAAGACCCAGATAATCGCGCCCCACTCCACCTTGCCATCGCCGGGAGCGCCCCAAGCATCGAGCTCGTTCAGAGTCTCATAGAGGCTGGCCACGCCGACGTCAATCTTGCGGATCGCCACGGCGCCACGCCACTTCACATGGCGGCTGCTCGTGGCCTGACTGACATTGTGCGTTATCTCGTCGACGTTGCAAAAGCCGATGTGCACAAGCAAGACCTCCGAGGCCGCACACCATGGAAGGTTGCCGTTCAAGTCGACGAGGATGAGTGTGCCGAGCTTCTCGCAAGTGGATGGCAAATTGATATTGAGAATGATGCGGTCACTGACGACGAGCTGAAACGCATTCTTGACGGACCGGAAAAGCTTGTGCACGTTATCCGCACGCGAGGGGATCGCGCTTTTCTCAAAACTCGTGCCGCCGTTGAAGCTGGCTTTCCCGTCGAGTACCAGGATCCAGAATCGGGCCTATCCGTTCTCATGGCAGCAGCAAGCGCTGGTGCTGTCGACATTATCCGCCTCGTCGCAAACCCAGATCTCATTGCCAACCAGCACGATTCCTTTGGCAAAAACGTCTTTCATTATGCTGCCCATAGCGAAAAGGTTCTCGAGCTGCTACTCAAGCGAGCTAAGGCAGATCTTGGAGACTGTCTCTCCGAGCCTGACGGGGCCGGTGTTACGGCGCTTCACGAGCTTTGTGCCAAGGACTGCCTCACCGGCAACCTACTTCGCACCCTGCAGTCCTCCAATCTTGTGCTAGGCGCTGTTCGCGATAAAGAAGGCAATACATTGCTCCATAGCGCTGCCCACACCTGCGCCCTTCGATCAATTCCGCGGCTGCTACAGCTGGGTCTGGAGCCTACAGTACTCAACTACGCAGGTGATTCTCCTCTGCACGTGGCTTGCAGCAATCCGTCCATTGCTGCTGGAGCTTCCGATCTCCTCGCTCATCTCGTTGCCTGTTTGACCCTTGCAAACAAAGAGGGCCAGCTTCCCGTCCACGTCGCAGCAGCAAGCGGGTCGGCCGCAATTCTCAAATGTATTCTAAAGACGGATAAGGAAAGCAAAGCCAACGCTCGACGTCCAGACGCCAAAGGACAGTCCTCTCTTCATCTCGCTACAGCCAATTCGCATGAAGCCTGTCTCGAACTTTTGTTGAGGCGCTGCCAGTGCACTGCAGAAGATTTACACGGGCTTGCGCTCGTGGCCGTGGCCAAGGAGTTCGATGTGGGATTTGATCTCCTTCTGGATTTGTCTCTTGAGCTAATTCGCAACGCAAACAAAGCATCGCAAAATCACGAGAGCAGAGATGGCGATGTCCAAGCAGAAGCTGGTGGGGAGGAAACCGAAAATCAGGATGGTGATGCCAAGAACGATATCCCCGACGAGGAAACAATTGTGCGCCAGTTGGGATTCCGCAAGATATTTGAAGAGGCCATTGCCGTGGGTTGCATTGGTATTGTTGACGCCCTTCTCAGGGCTCGCCCCGAGGTGCTAGACTTCGATCGCGATCTCGAGCTAGCCGCTCAGAGCGGAAGCGCTCCAGTTCTCGCAGCGTTTCTCAGAATCGCGAAAAGTGAACACGATGCAGACACCGGAGCACCTCGCGAGATCGATGTCGACTCCTTGGCCACAATTGCCTGCTCTGCTGATACTCTCGACGTGCCCGAGATTCTTGCGGTCTTGGGCATTGAAAGTGCTGACGCAAGTCTCGTGCGACGTTTGGCAGTTCTTGCAACCAAGGCAGGCAAGGCGGAGTGTCTTAGTTTCCTCTGCGAAGTCGACCGGAATCTGCCGACAGCTGCCGCGCTGAAGGTAGACGAAACCGATGAGTCCAAGACGACCTCTTTATTGCATATCGCCTGCGCGGGTGGATGCATTCCCTGCATCGAGATCCTCGTAGGTTTGGGCGCAGATAAGAATGCGCGCGACGAGAGTGGTGCATCCGCACTCGAGCTTGCCTCTGACGAGGTTGTGACCTACTTTGTTGCCCACGAGGACGTTTCAGAGGACACTACTACTCCGGAGGGGGGCGCCGAAGTGCCCGCGCAAGAAGATGAGTCATGAAACTGAAAGTGTATGACCTGACTCAGGTTGACGATGTGATTCAGCTATGTTATAATTTAGGTGTTCTCTTGAGAAATTTCTCGGCTTGGGTCTTGGACACGTCCGAGATTCGATCGCGCAGATTGTTGACCATCTTTTCGCCCTTCGCCAGCGCGTCAGGGATTATGTCTTTCTCAATATGGTCCGCGGTGGTGGTCGCGCTCTTTTTGGCTGCATCGTAACTCTTCTTGCAATCCTCAATTGTACTTTGCAGCGCTCCCTCTGTTCGTACCGCAAGGCCCGACACATTTGCACTTTGGGCTTGCACCATTTCCGTGACAGGAATCGCTGCTGCCTGAGCCTTGGCGGCCGTCACGCCTGCGCTGACGGCCTCTTGACTCTCTGCGCAGACACCTGTGATGATGTCTCTGGCCTGAGCAAGGTCCCCACTCGCAATCTTTTTCCCGACTAAAGCAGCTTGCTCGATGACAGTCTCAGCCTTTCCCGCTACATCGCTCGTGCTTCCAATATTTTCAATGAGATCTCCGAGTTCTTTTGCGACAGCAGAACTTTTTGAGCTGCAAATCGTTTGTGGAGTGAGCATAGCAACTTTGGCATCGACGCTGCGCAAAGCGCTATAGAACGCGCGCTGCGCGGGAGCCCCTAAGTCCTCTGCAATACGCTTTGACAATGTTTCCATTGCCTCTTGGCCATGAGACAAACTCGAGCTCAGCATGTCTCGCTTCGAAAGACCATGCTTGAGTTTATAAATTGCGGTCTTTCCTCGCTGTGCCGGCTCGGAGAAGGAGCCTTTGCACCAAACTACGTGCGTGCAGTCGTCTTGCACTGTCGCAACAAAGATGAGATCATGACAATGCACTGTGTCGAGACGAAGCACGCCATCGGCACCCTTTACAGAAAGGTCTACCTGAAAGCTCTCTGAGCAACGCTGTCCGGCACTTATCAAGAGCGAGCCATCGCAGGAGCCGAGACGTTCTTTCCAAAAGGGAATGAACTTTAGTGTGTCAGAACCTTTGTATGCTCGGCATGTCACGCAAGAGTCGTAAATGAGGACTTCGGCGCAATTGCCTTCGGAGCCAAACATGCCATTGAGTGCAACGCCAGCTGCCACGTTGAATGCGACAGCTCCAGCAGCGACTGCAATGCCCGGAGGGCCGCTCCCGGCCGCAAACGCCAAGCCCATTTGCATTGCTAGGTCAGCAGCGAGAGCTGCTCGACTGGCCGTCACCTCATTTACGTCGAAAGCACCTTTCAAAGTTCCAGAAACGACTGCTCCAATGAAGATATCAGCTAAGTTTGTACTTCCGAAATCGTTATACAGCGTCTGTAGAGTTTCCATGTTGCTCTGACCGTCGAGAAGCGCCTGGGTCACGGCGGTCGCACGAGCGCACGTCGCGGCTTCTTCCTCGGAGACGCTCCCGTCAACATGGCGATCGTACTTGAGGGCGTGTGCCTGCGCCCAAACCCGGTCTCGCTCTACTTCATCGGGACAGAGCAGAACGTAAAAGGGGCGCTCTTGGATAGCTTCAGGCGTCAGATGCTGTGCGATCTCTACAAGAGCCTCATCGCCATCGGCAATGGATGCGGACGCACCCATTCGCTCAATGTCGCTCGTGCTCTCGCTGCTTCATGCGCGCACATCCACCGGGCCATGAAGGCTTTGCGTTTTGCCTGGGGAACGACGGGTGATTCCCATCAACTTTCATATAAGGGTTGGGCCCGGGGGAGAAAGGGCCTGAGAAGGGGTGTGACCTCGAGTGATGGACTCCGCGCCCCCCCACACAGACCCCACAGTTAGTGCACATGACTTTCAAGGCGAAGCAGGGAAAGAGAAACTTTTGAGCGCTTTGGTGGTGTGTATATGCGTGCTTGCTTGGGTGCGTGCGCGCGTGCGTGCGCACGTAATATTCATATTTTACAAGTTGTCCTGATCTTCCTTGCTCAAGTGTCTGGACCGACCGCTGTGTCATAGTCCTGAGCGAGCTGCTGCACACGGATGAGAGATTCGCGAATGCTATCGCGCTCGAGGCCCGCGCGCGCGTACTCGTGCATGTAGGCATCCACGGCAAACATCCGATTCGCACGCGCGAGAGCCGCGTGCACAGGGTCCGCAATACTCGCCGAGTTGCTCAAGCATGCGATCGTCTTTTCAATTCCTTGCAATGGCGAGCTCGACTCGTCGTAGCGAGTTCGTTGCTCATAATAAGGCCCGGCCTCTGTTGCTGCTAGTCTCGCGCCCTTGCCTCGGTATGTAAAGGTTGCAGCAATCGTTCCACGAAAGTTTTTTCGTGCGTTCGTCGCGGCCTCTTTCCCGAGCGCAGCCCAGGAAAACGACGAAAAGGAGACAGCTTCCTCGGATAATTGTGGTACAATTGCCGCGCGTAAACAATTGAGCGCCGGGCGAACGCACAGCTCACGCACAGAGGCATCAAGAATGTCATCGTCGCGCCAGCGACAGCTCGAATCAGTACTTCGCGACGGAATGAGAGCGCTCGCGCAGAGATCGCGCGCAAGAACCCGGTTGAGATGCTGCATCTCAGGGCGCTCGACTCGAAGGGCTCCCTGGCAGACTGCCCGTGCCTCGTCATTAAACAAATTAATAATGCCATGCGAGGTGTGCTGAAGTTCTGCAAGTGTGAGAATGGCGTTATAGTTTTGAACGACAACCTCGCCCAATTTGTGTGGCCAAACTACAACGTTTGCCACCGAAGCGCCAGGAAACTCGTCGCGAAGGACTTGCGTCACATGAGATCCAACGCCAGACCCTGTACCACCCGCAACGCTCTGCATAAGGAGGAAGCCACTCAGACTATCGGCGGCCTCGGCTTCGCGTCTCAGCATCTCTACACAGCGCGAGGCGACGAGCGGGCCATTTTGCACAAAACCTTGCGCCCAATTGTTTCCGGAGCCGCCCTCAAACGTGAGTCTTCGCCCGGGTGCGTAGCGCCAAAGTCCTCGTCGCGCGACGCAAGAATCAACAACGCGAGGCTCCATGTCGACCAGGACTGCACGAGCAACGCGGCGGTCTGGCAGTCGAGGTGGTTTTCGAGAGCTCGCGTCAGTGTCTCGACGGAGCTCCTCGAGCACGATCTCTTCTTGTTCGTCGAGTTTAGAGTTGGCGTGAAAGAAGACCTCGCGACGACGTCTCGCGCTTATAAAGGCGCGAATCTGAGCATCTGATCGACGTTGTAGTGCCGCGTCAGTTGCGTGTTGCAAGCCTGTATCATCATGTGCGCCGCTGCGTCCACCTCGAGCATTTGAGAAGGCAGACGAAGACAACGAGGAAGAAGATGATGATGACTCGGTTCGTGGAGGAGTGGAGTCCTGGACGTTGCCCTTGATGCAGGTCGCGTGGAGGGCATCGAGAACAGCTTCGCCAAGCTGATTGCCGCACTGACCGATCTGCACCGAGACGACTGCGGCCATCGCGCAGCGCACGTGCAGGCTGTCCTAGTCCACGCCAAGGGGCAGAAAGTGAACGCGCGCGCGCGCGAGAGAGAGAGAGAGAGAGAGACGCTGCCCGCGCTCGCCTCAAGAGGCAGGCAGGCAAACGGGTTTCTCTCCTTTTTGGATTGACTTTTTGATTTTTTGGTCTTTATCAAGGCCTGCTACGATACGAACAAGCTAGACACTTGTCGAGGTGCCGCCTTCGCTCCTTTGCATTCGAGAAACCGGATTTTGAGGATGCTGGGACAACGAGCCCCAACTTTTCACCCAGGCAGGACTCGGCAGCCAGCATACAATGAAGGGTGGTCTTGGCAAAGCTCATGTCTGGAAAAAGAAAGGAAGAGAGAGAGACAGAGAGGAAATTCGGAAAGATCAGATGATGTTCAAATATGAGTTGCAATGCGACACCTGCTTTGTCGGACCCTGCGGTTACGGCTTGCTTTCGAGGTTGTCAAAATCTGGAAAATCGAGTCTCCTCTTGTCGCCGTCGTAGTCTTCTTCTTCTCCTTCTTCTTCGCCGCCATGTTCTTCTGAGTCGCTGTCCATGCCACGTCTCACCGACAATTGAGCGTCAGCATCGCGCGAAAAAGTAGCTTCTGGTGTTGGAGCAGCACTTGTCCCGATGACCGATGACGCCGACGAAGGAAGCCAAGTCGACATGGCCCGCATCAGGACCGTAGATAAGGTGTCGTCAATAACCTCGCTCATGCGCGAGCTACGGCGTCGAGCTGCAGAAGCGTCTGTGCCCGCACGTAGAGACACCCGGCGCGGAGCCAAGGAGGCTCGGCGAGGACTCTCCGCGGTCGTAGGTTCCGTATCCTGAAGCCGCTGCGCAGCGGCAAAATCTGTGGAGGCATTGGAAAAGTCGAGACCCGTGCGAACCCAGTGAGCACAAAAGTCATTGTACGACCAAACGTTAGAAGTATCCGGAAGGACATAGATTGGATCCGTAATAACGTCGCCAAGAAGGTTCGTTGCGCTCGTAATGGCCTGCGGGTCGACTTCGGACGCAAAACGGGGCAGCTCCAGATATGGCACGATCTTTTCGAGACGCCCCTGACGCTGCCACTCAGGCCACGCCGCGAGCCAAGCCTCGAACTTTTCCTCTGGGATTGCAAGCGCAGCCTTTTTGGCCTTGTCGATATCTGCGTCGCTCACTTGCACGTGGTTGGCATACAGCATTTCCTTGGAAGACACGGGAAGTCCTAGTGGTTCCCGCAAGGCGATTTCGAAACGCAGGTACACGCAAACGTCGTCTACAGCTCTGTTCAGCGAATTGATGTAGCTTTCCACGTGCTCATGCACAATATTGAGACGCATGATGGACCGACCAAGCTCGCGAAGCTTTGCACGGTCCCCGCGGGCGTGAGAAATGGCAACGACCAGCTGCATCTGCCCAAGTGCCCAAATGGGCTTATCCGCACAGGCGTCCGTGGCATCAAGCATACGGATGACGATTTCATCGCGGGAAATTGGGTCTGCGATGATGGTCTCCAGAATCTCCTTGACGCGCGCTTTGAGATCGTCCCGATAATCTTCATTCTTGAACTCGCTCGACGAGAGCAGCATGCCGAGGAATTTGAGCACGCCATACACGTATGCAGCATCAATGTACTTTTCAAGGTCGATGGCCTGAACGTCGAATTCGCGAGCGACGTCGTAGAGCGTGCTGAGCTCAATTGCGTTGGAGCCTTCTTCGCTGGCAAAATGGCCCACAAAGAAACGCACATTCGCGTTCTCGACGTTTTGCAGCTGCTCGAGCTCGTTGCCGACAATACTAGTGTCAGCCACGTTGACCATGAGGTAATTGCCACGAGGCTGCTGAAAAGGCTCGAGTGGAAGTGAAAAGAGCGCCGTGCAGCCAGAGAGATTGAATTCGAACCCCAAGCAGCGCAGTGAAGCAGGAACCGTCCGCAATGACCTGCAATTTATTGCCAAAATGTTGCCGGTAACTGTAAGGTCCTCGGGGAGGGCCTCGAGTGCCGTGCAACCGTGGAGCACGAGATCGCCCTTGACGGTGAGCCCCTCTGGAAGACTTGTCAGAGAGATGCATTCGATGAGGACCAAGTTTCCTTCCACAAGACTCAGGCCAGGTGGCAGCGTCTCGAGCGCGTTGCAGCCGGACAGGTTGAGAGATTTGGTCGAGGTCCATGACGACGGGAGCCCTGCCAGAGCGCTGCACGTGGAGCAATTGAGGTTGCCTTCCACAATCATGTCATCGGGGAGATGAAAAGGCTCTGTGTTCTCTAGGCGTAGTACGAGGTCCTTTTTGAAGCGCATTTTGCGGCCAAAGGAGGTCACCGTAAGCCGAGCAACGAGGGCATTGCCATCGACGCAGAGACCGTCGGGAAGCGCGAGGTCGTCCTCGGGAGTCGTCGAGCGCGGTTCGGGGATAATCACGAGGTCGTTCCGGACGTAAAGACCATCTTGAATCTCGCCTGGATCGAGTTCCGTAACCATAAGAAGAAGACTCGAATGTACGCGAAGAGGGGGCAAATTATCCAGAATTGCAAGTTTTACGTAGCCTCTGCGCGGATGGGAAACGCTGATGGCATGGTGCCGCGGATCCCAGTGAATCACGGCCTTTGCGAGCTCTTCGCGCACTTGCGAGGTTTCGGAGAGCGGCGCGAGCGCCTCTCCTACTGAACCGTATTTGCTGCACGTGAGTGCCTCGAAGGCTTTTCGTCCTGTGTGCAAAGCAAGTCCGCTCGTGCCTTGGATGGCGCGCAAGACACCGAGACCAATGGGTGTTACGCAAAGGAGTGGGCAGATTGGAAGCGTCAAGAGGAGTGCAGTGGTCGAGGCCGCGCAGTCCGCCATACCGGAGGAAAAGTGGATCTCCTGGCCGCTCCGGCAATGAATGGCGCAGGCTTCCTCGTCATCATCCGGAATGGAAGGGATGCAGAAAGGCGTTGTGACAAGTGCAATCGGGGTCACAATCGCGCAGGCACCAAGGTAGATGAGACAATCCATGCTTCGGACCCAAACGGTGTCGAGTCGGCAGCTGAAGCGGTTATCGAGATTGTAGCACCAGACGGGAGTCAAACTCAGCGACACGGGCTCGTCTTCGTCTGTGGTGACATAGGGCTCCCACTTGCTGGGGTGGCAGCAGCAGCAGACCTCCTCATCCGCTCCTTCTGGTGTTGGCGACGAGGCCGTCAGAAGTCGCCGCGTCTCCGTCGCAAACCCATCGCGTCTTCGGTCCGCGGCCATCCACGTCCCAGCAAACGGGTCACCCGCGGCGAGGGCGCGCGTCACCAGTTCGCGCAGCAGGTTGTCAAGGTCCATCTTGCCTTCGCGACCTCACGCGAGCTCGCTTGCCCTCTTTCCTCCCCTCGCTTGCGACCGCGCGTGCGCACTACGCGCCGCTCCTGCCTCCCGCGCCCGGCCTCCGTCCCTCGCCTCGCCTCGCCTCGCCCGCCTGCGCGCAGCACAGACAGCAGCAGGCTGCGCGTTTGTCAGAGTCTGCGGCCTCGCCTCCCCGGCCGTTCTCCCCCGCTCGCCGCAGCAGCTCAGCCGCCCGTGCTGGCCGCTGAGGCCGCGCGCACACTCGGCCGCGCTCGCGTCGCAGGCCTGGCAGAGGTAACTGCTCAGAGAGGCAAGCGGCAAGCAAGCAAGCAAGCAAGCAAGCACGAAGCAGCGCGCGCGACACAAGCGAGAAGAGCAGAGCACGCCTGGAAGGGCGACACGAGCCAGCGGCGGCGGGCCCTGCCTGGGCACCGGTGCCCAGGGCCGCAGGCCCCAGCTGCCACGGGCGGGCGGGCGGGAAGAGCGAGCGAGCGTGCGTGCGTGCGGGCGGGCCGGGGCCAGCGGGTACCGCCACGTGGCTGCGAGCTGCAGCTGCAGTGCTGCGAGCGAGTGCGAGCACGAGGGGGGAGAGAGCAAAACGAGGAGACGCAGCGGCACGTGCCGCACGCGCTGCGCGGCCCCACATTAAATGGTACATTAGTGGAGCCGCGTGCACGCGCGGACTCGCAGTGTATACACGAGCACTGCCGTAAAATGTGCTAGGTAGTGCTAGTAGCTGTGACTGCTGCTACTACGTGAGGTACTAGAAGACCTGGGCGGTATCGTGAGCGAGCATCCGCAAAGCTGGGCAGAGGCAATTGCTCGCTCGCGTTGTGCACGCGCGGATAGCGCGAGCGCGCGCGGCACGGGCGGGATGGAGAGCGCAACGGCGGTGGCCGAGGTGACGGCGTCGACGTGGGTACGGCGGGACTCGCGCATGGAGGCGGCGGTCGTGCGCGTGCTGGGGCTCGCGCGCGAGGCCGCGGGGCTGCCGGCGCTCGGGGTCGCAAACGGGGCTGCCGGCGAGGACGGCGAGCGCGGCCGCACGCTGCGCGAGAGCGCAGGCGCGAGCGCGCGCGCCCTCAAGAGGGCCATGGCGTGTATCACCGCCCAGTCGACGGCAAGACCGAGCACCCGGAGGATGTCCATCGGCGCTGGGCCCGCGGGAAGGGCCATGGTCGCGCGCGAACTGCGCAAACTGCCGCCAGATTCGGTCCTCCGACGCAGCCTCGAGGCGAGCAATGTGACCCTGCATTGGCTTGCCAACAGAGGAACCCTGCGCGTGTCACTACCCTTTGAAGAAGTTCTCGTCGTCGACCTGGTGGAAAACTTTCCGCGCATGATCGTGCGTGGCAATGCCTTGATTCTCGTGCCAGGCGCGCAGAGATCACGACGTACCAGCACGAGTCGCGCTGAGCCTTCGCCGCCACCCAGGATACCTAGTGGGCTGTATGTCCATGGCAACCTCGTCATCATGACAGAAATTAGCCCCGAGGGCGAGTTTCTTGATCCTGTACCACTACAGGTCCCAGAGCGGCTTCACGTCGGCGGAAGCCTCATGCTGCTCAATATCGACGTCAAGGACTGGGGCGCGAATATTCGCATCGGAGGAGACCTCGCGGTCCGTGAGGGAGGACATCGGCTCACGGAGCTCCCGGAGTTTGCCGAGCTCGGCGGTGCACTGGACTGCAGGGGATGCAGACTGCTGGAGAAGCTCCCCTCCAATTTGGAGCACGTTGAGAGCCTTTATCTGGAGGATTGTTCGTCGCTCGAGAGCTTACCGGACTCGTTAGCACGTGTCGGTGGCGAACTTTGCTTGGCAGGGTGTTCCCGGTTGTCCAAATTGCCCGACTACCTTATTGTCGAAGGCAATCTTGACATGCGCAGCTGCACCTCGCTCACCACGCTCCCGAACTTGTTGACGGTACATGGAAACACGTGGCTTCAAGATGCGTGGTCCTTGACAAAGATTCCCGTCACTGCAAATTTTCAAGGCTCCAAGCTCGATCTTCGTGGCTGCTCCTCGCTCCGCCGACTTCCCGTGGTCGCTCTCGAGAAACAGCGAAGGAAGACGCTCCATGTCGATGTGCGTGCGACAAACCTCGAGCCTGACTCATACGAGGTTCTTCAAAGCATCGAGACTGATGTGCTCAAGTTTTCTTTTGATGCGTCGGTACTGACGCTGCTCGAAAACAGTCGGAGGGCAAACACAACGGACTTTGAACCGCGGAGAAGCGCGACAGGGACATCGAGAAGTGCAAGTACGGGTTCAGTCACCGGCACTGCCTCTGGCAAGCTCATGGCGCAGTCGCAAGGGCACGAGGCAAGACTTGGGGCGACAGCGATGCGTCCAAACTCAAAAACGTCCAAGAAAAATTCTGATCAAGCGGTGCCCAAACCGCGGCGAAAGACACAGTGTCTTCGCGAGGTGGGCGATTTGAACTCGATCAATACAATAGAGGACGCGTTGGCTCTCTTTGGCGCCGAGGACATTGAGCTTGCTCCGTTTGTCGAAAACGCGTACGTTCGCGACATTATTGAGTTCCTGAAACTCCTCGCCTCGAGCTTAGAAAATCGCGTCCCGGACCTTCGAGAGAGTCTCTTGGAACGACTGCGAGATGTGCTCGAGACTGCAGCAACGGACGAGGTGGCGCGAGAAGAGATTCTCATGCGCATGGCCGACGCCGTGGACACATGTGTGGACAAACCCGTCTGGGCTCTTGGACAGATGCAACTTGTGGCTGCGCTTGCTCACGCCAGAGGCGACCGCACGGCCCTGCGCAAGCTCGGGCTAGGTGTAATGCGACTTGGAGTCGTACATCAACATGCAAGTAATCTGCTCAATTTGAGCGACCTCGACGTCGATGACGTTTGTGTATATCTAAAATTTGAGCTCGAGCTGAGGGACGACCTTGGTCTTCCAGTGTCCCCTCGGGCTATGGAATGGGAGCAGTATGTCGACGTTACCCCCGAAGATATCGAGGCTGCCCGCGCGGAGGCCCTCGCAATCACCGATGCGGATCTGGACGTTTGGCTCTTGTCGTGGGCTCCGTGGCAGGAGCAGCTGCGCGGGGAGGCCGTTGTTGCGTACGAAGATCTCAAGGTGCCAGACCACAAATTGCGCATCGAAGCCGATGCGGCGACTGCCACCGATCTCTTGGGCGACGCAATTTCAGATCCTGTCGTCGTTCTCCCGGACGTAGCCAATATATGGTCGTATCAAGACGTTTGCGTGCATTGGGTCAGGACGGGCCTTGACTTTTCCAATAATCAGCTCTCGAGCGAGTCCTTTCTCACTAATGTATGCAGACTTTACAAAAATGGTATGCCCATCAACGCATCGGAACGTCGGAGCTCTACTCGGCGCTCCTTTTTCGGTCTTCGTTGATAGGAGAACCAAAAAAATATGTGTAAAACTCGCAAAAACGACGAGTTGTACGATCTAATCATGTGATTTCTGTGTTTGAATGTATGAATTATGAAATTTGCTGGTGCTCAAAAAGTAAAAAGTAGGGAGAGGAGGAATATTTAAAGACTGTCTACATGCACTGGTATTCAACTTGATGACGGCTAGTTGTTTCGCATCTTATCTTTCTCATTTTCAATTTTTCCAAAAGAGCTTCAATCACCAGTATAGATGGGCCAGTCCCAGTAGTTCGTACGAAATCCCATCTTTTCTTTTCCCCTTTTCCGCGCAAACTCTTGCACTTCTTTTTCAGGCAGTAACACTGAGGTTGATGGACGCCTACAGTTGGGGCCTAACGTACGAGTAGTTGCTCGGCGGTCATCAAAGGAGTGGCCATTACTGCCGTTCGGACTTGCATTTGGCTTTTTTAAAGACGCGCTACAGGGGCGGCAGGCAGCTCACCTCCCTGCGCAAATAGGCTCTAGCAACTCACCGCAATCACCTTGTATTTCTGCTCGCGGGACCTTTTCCATTGTTATAGTACCGCGCGACAGGAACACTGGCAGCGCCAGCGCAGACCGGTTTGCGTTGGGGCAGACACGCAAGCTGAAGGCGAGAAGAGCGAGCGCGAGAGCACGCGCGTGGTAGCCCGAAGGAAACGCCGGGCCGCGCTTCGACTCTGCAGCGCTGCTGATAGATACGGACGAAGCGCACGGGCAACATGAGCAAGCTCATGGAAAACTATCACCTGCCGGGTGCCTCGTCGCTCATCGAGGAGCTCGATCGACGCGTCATGGTCGTCTTGCGCGACGGTAGGCACCTCGTGGGGATCCTGAGCTCCATCGACAAGTACTGTGAGTTGGCATTATGCGCAGACCGTCTCGAAAAGTAGCACAAGACGTTGTTCATCGACCTTCTACAAGGATCTTTTCAACGAACGGGCAGACAGTCAGACAGACAGACAGACAGACCAGCAATACTCACGCAACGCATGGTGCACTTGCTTGCTCGCTTACTTGACGCAGCCAACATTGTGCTCGAGGACGCATACGATTATGCTTTTGCCGGCACGAGCGTCTTCAAAGAGCCTTGCAACGAAGTCATTATTGTGCGATCCGACAATATTGTTCTCGTCGGGCAAGTGGTACGTTGCCTGCAAGCGAAAAAAGTCACGTCGCTTGCGAGCGAGAACTTTTAGATTACTCCCTCGCCGTTATGTTCTCTCCCTTCGATCATCTAACCTATCTCTCGTTGACTCTCTCGGTGTCTCGTGCGCAGGATCAGGACAAGGAAGCAAGTTCCAAGCTCAAGGAGGTTGACCGAGCTACATACGAAAAAGAAATTAACGAGAAGCTCGAAAAGGAAAGCGACTTTGTGCCGCTCACTGACCCGGAAATCTGGGACTTTAACGAACCGGCATGACAAACACGATAGTCTTTTTTTTTTTTGCCTAAATACATAACAACACAGGAACTCTACGTGTTCAACGTTCAGGACACTCATATTCTCTGCTTTGATCAAAAGCGCGGGTTATCTCACTCTGCGAGCGCTCTTGGCAATCACGTTACAAGTGCAACTCGGAAAGCCACGTCGAGGCTAGGTTGGAGTGTGTTGGACCTTGGATAAGTCTGCGTCGTGAACGCTTTGCAACGCCAACTCAAGCGCATCGACAAAAGCGTTCACACTAGACTTGTCAAAAGTCAAGGGCGGCTTGATGACGAGGACGTTGCTATGTTTGCCATCGCAACTTGTGAGAATACGGTGCTGGTGTAAAAGTTGCGTGATGATGAAAGAGACCTCCTTGCTCGCAGGCTCTTTGGAGACACGGTCGCGTACGAACTCGAT
Source organism: Aurantiochytrium sp. KH105 (assembly GCA_003116975.1). Classification (NCBI taxonomy): domain Eukaryota; class Bigyra; order Thraustochytrida; family Thraustochytriidae; genus Aurantiochytrium; species Aurantiochytrium sp. KH105. Next base: position 142,522 of record BGKB01000093.1, read on the forward strand.
GCCCAAAAAAAGACCGCTCCCACGCACGTCGCCAATCAGACGCCCCGCCCTGGTTTGCATGAGTGCGCGGAGACGCTCGCAAAAGTATGCACCTGTTTCTGCGGCGTGTGCCTGTAGTCGATCCGATTGAATGATCTCGAGCACCGCCAAACCTGCAGCGCATGCAACAGGATTGCCACCAAATGTGTTGAAATACTCCATTCCATTCGTAAACGAGTTTGCAACCGCGTCAGAACACACCACCGCGGCAAGGGGAACGCCGTTGCCAAAAGGTTTGGCCATTGTGACAATGTCCGGATCCACGCCCTGTTGCTCAAAGCCCCAGAAATGCCCACCAAGACGACCAAAACCCACTTGCACCTCATCTGCCACGCAGACGCCCCCTTGCGCACGCACCGACGCGTACACAGAGGTCAAATACCCGCGAGGCGGCATGATGACGCCGGCGACTGACATTCCAGACTCTACAAAGAACGCAGCGGTTCGACGACCTTGGCCCTCTACATATTCAAGCTTTTCGTCCACGTAGGCGGCCATTCTTGATGCAAATTCCTGCTCCGATTCGTGATCGCTTCGTTCTCGATAGCTGTCTGGGCAAGGGACCACATGCGTTTGCTCTGGGCAACCTTTGCCGCCCTTGCCGAGAAACTTGTACGGAGAAATAGCAAGCACGGCCTCTGTGTGGCCATGATACGCACGTTCTACAACCACTACATCTGTGGCTCCAGTATGCGTGCGCGCAAGGCGCAGCGCGAGGTCGTTGGCTTCGCTGCCAGAGTTGACGAAAAACACGCGTTTCAGTCTTGATCCAGCTGGCATTGTGCGAATGAGCTCTCGAGCCAAGAGCACTGGATAAGGATGGAGGTATCTTGTGTTCGAGTTGGTTTTGGCAAGTTGACGCGAGACAGCGTCAACGACCGCTTGTCGCTGCCAGCCGACGCACGCCGGGTTGTTGCGCGAGTCCAGGTAGCGAAAGCCTCGGTCATCAATAAGGTGATGGCTCTCGCCCCGGACAATCATGAGCGGGTCCGAGTTCTCGTACGAGATACTTTGCGCGTCGCAAAAGAATTGCTTTCTCAGCGCATACACCTCCTCCTTGCTCATGTGTTCTGCCTCGTTTTCAAACGCAAGGATCTCCTTCGCCATCTTTGAGGTTTTCTCGGGTACCGGTTCTGCTGTCACTGTTGATCTCCACGCCAGCAAAGAGGAGTTCTTCTCCTGTCTTCTCTCCCGCACCCACGAGGCTCCCAGTGCGAGCGTCGCGCCCAAAATCGTGCCGCATGCCACGAGGCCTACGACGTGCAGCTGCTGCTGGTTCGCCGGGCTCTGTCGTGAGGTCATGGTATCTCCGGCTCTCGCGACCGTGCCCGAGTTCGCAGCCTTCGCGTCGCCGCTCGCTTCGTTGTGCGCACGACGTACTCTTGCTTGCTAGCTCGCGGCACCTCTATCCGTTTGCCTGTCTGCGCAGTGCGCCTGCGCGCCGCACGTGCGCGTCGCAAGTGGCTTCTGCCGGCAGCCAACTTGACTTTGATCGTGTCTGCGGCGGCAGACCTCGCAGCAGCAGACCATTATTCAGGTTGTCTCGACCGCGCCGGGATCTTACGACGGGAGCAACGACCGGAGCGGGCCCAGGCCGAACGCTTGCTGGCGAGGGCGCGCGCGGCCCTGCGTGCTCGCTATTCTCTTGTCTTTTCGCGGCTCCTCGCAGCAAGCGCAGAATCGGAGTTGGGAAGCGCGAGGGCGAGGTGGGAATCCTGGCATTCTCGCACGAGGTGGAGAAGCAGCAAACCTGTTTGACCACTCGTTCGACAAGAGCAGGACAGGGCGAAAGCGCAGAACAGGGTAAAACACAAGGACGCACAGACGCTTGCAACGAATAAAACATCCGCGGGCGACCATGTTCCTTTCCAACTTGCTCAACTCACCGAATCCGACGGTGTTCGAGCTGTCGATGGCAGGGGGACTCACTACCGCATTGCAGGTACGTGCTCGTGCATGCCACTCATGATCTTTTCTATGTGGCCAGAATGACTCACTTCCGATGAAACAACCCACGACTCCGTACTTTGACACAGCCGGCCTTTGATTATCTTCTCGTGACCCTCGGCGAGCGATATGCAACTTTTTTCCGCCTTTGCGCCTGGAAGGTGAGTTCGAAATGTGAAATGCGCGCATCACAAGCGTCGTCATTTCGTCGTCAGCCAAAGGAAAGTCCGACATACTAATGCATTTACTTTCGTTGTGCAGGATGAGCTCTACTATCTGCTGCTCGGGATCATTGAGCGGCATTACCTGCAGGTATACGACGCGTGCTTCTCGGAGAATTTTTATGCGCTAAAACGGGTCAAACGGGCCGGCCCCCAGGGCGCACAAGTCCCGCTGAGTCCTCGCGACAAACTCGTGAGTCTCTTTTTCGTGACAGTGATCCCTTACTTGCGCATGAAAACCGTCAAGGCCCATGAGGTGCTCGCAGTAGAGGCTCAAGAAGAAGAACAGCAAGAGATGCAAGAACGACAGCGGCAGCAGCGAGAGGGTAGTAGCTCCAACGATGAACATGTGGGACATGGGCAGAATGAAGCAGCAATGGTGGCACGAGGTTCATCAGGAACCTCGAGCGCCGTTGGCCGCCGTCCGAGACTCTACAAGCGACTGCGCCAAATGTTTTTGCAGGGAGTACCGCTTACGCTTGCCAGCTACGAGCTTTGGGGCTTTTACCTCAAGATTTTGTTCATGTTCCAGCGCACGGAGCACTTTTCGCCGCCTCAATGGCTGCAGGGTATATTTCTCGCTCGTGTCACGGGAGACGACATGCGCGCGCAAGCGCTTGCAGAAGAGCTTCGGGACTCGCACCGTGGCATTGTGGGCAAGATTGCTTCAAAGGGCATTTCATTCTTGCGAACGGCTCTTGTAGCCTCGGCTCTCATCTTCAAGCTCTTGGAGTGGTACTATTCGCCCGAAAACCAGAGTCAGCGGGAACAAAACAAGAATGCGCAGATTATTCCACCGCCGCCCATGCCGCCACGGCCCTCGTCCATGGGCGTTGGGTTGCCGCGCCATCCGCGCCAGTGCCCCCTTTGTCATGAGCCGCGTGTGAATCCAGCCATTTCGTCAAGCGGGATCGCCTTTTGTTTCATATGTATTCACCGTCACGTCCTGGAGCATGGCGCCTGTCCTGTGACGGGCACGCCTTGCCAAGTGTCACAGATTCGCCGCATTTTCGAGTCTTAAGAGAGAAGGAGGCAAAGAGAGGGGCCGCACCTCTTCGAACAGCCGATACGATGCGTAAGTTTGGGTGTCGCGATGGTAGGGTGTGGTTAGGCCTGATCTGGTATGGGATGGGATGGTACATGACAAATGGCATGGCATGACATGACATATCATGGAAAAGTTTGCGGAATCATATGTGGGAAGGAATGCCCCTGTTTGCCCGATGTCATGAGATATATGTACATCAGCCCACGGCGATGGCAAGTCGACTGGCGGACCCTCCATGCCAGTTGGCGTCGCAAACCAGCGATCCGAGTCGTTGACCATGTTCAATGCAGCTTCGGTCAAGAGCTGGACTGGGCAAGATTGTCTGCGCGGCCGCCCTTGAGCGCACTGCGCACCCTGCGGCCGGCAAGGGCCCCTCAGGTTTCCTTTTGCTAGAGTTGGTCCCGCAAAGCAGAGAAGTGTAGGGCCCATACATACCACGCTTTGTGATCGTCGTTGACTAACACACACGTGACCGTCTTTTCTGGTTCAAACGATTCGTCAGCACAGATGGGGCCACGTCTATCTATGCCCATGCTCATGCCTATGCTCAGGCTCATACCCGTGGCACTCGACGCAATATCCCATCAAGCCAGTACTATTGTGTGGTTGTCTTGTACGGGCTTGGTACACACCGTTTTGGCGCTTTATCATTTTTTATTTTTTTCCCGATGAACGGATCATCTGGAGTGAATTTTAAGAGAGACAAGAGTCGCGCTGCGTACCTGAGGCGCGCGACGCGGCTGGGATTCTGATCTTGATCTTGTTCTTGCTCTTGCTCAAAGCCACGAGCTCCGGCCCGGCCTGGCCTGGCCCGGCCTGGGTTGGCTTGGCTTGACGCGGCACAACAAAAGAACATGCCCAAGATGCAAGCACCGCGAGAAAAGCGACTCTCGCGCGCTGTACCGCCCAAGGGCTACACCAAGGCGGTCTTGGTGGACACGGCGGGCGTGCGAGATCCATATGCCGAGCTGCTCGTGCGCGATGAGAACGCCAAAGAGAAAGCACGGGGGCAAGAACATGCCGATGCAGCCGTGACAGCCTTGGCCGCGGCCGAGGAAAACCTACACATGGTGAACTTGCGAACGACGAAAAAGTCGTACAGTGAGATCAACTTTGAGGCCTCACTCATGCCCCGAGCCATCGACTATCTCATGGAGGAGCGAAAGCTCATTGCTTTGTCTCCGCAAAGCGTTGTTCCTGAAATGCTCACTCCTGAGAGAGATTTCGAGGATTGGGCGCTGACGAGACCAAATGTCCAGGTTGAAGCCTCGTACGGGCGTTTTACAGTCGTGCAACGTGGCAAGAAAGAAATTGAAGATGAAGAACAGCATCGTAAACAAGCGCAAGGGTACTGGCGCCGATACCGCAAACGACCCGTGACTCCAGCCGAAAGTTTTCGCGTGGTTCGTCTCGAAGCGAACTCTCGACCCTTTCGACAAAGCTCGTGCCGACTACTGTACAAGCAGCGACGATTTGCCGAATTGGATCTCGAGCTTTTGAACCCGCTGCTTGCTGCTGCGTACAAGACGCGACCTGAAACACTGAACGGTATTGTCACAGAGAGACTGACGCCATTGTGCAGAGATCATTTGCCCAAGCTTTGGAAGCTCGTGGCCATGCGTCTTGCTTGCGTTCTAGCGCTTGGCGCGGTTCCCGCACTTCTCTATTTGATCCTAGGATGGACAATTGTCGACGTTGCGAGCGGGAGGCTCATTGACTTGGGCATATGTGCTGGCCTGCTCGTATGGTTCACAGTGCCCATCCGCCGCTTTCGTCGCAAGAAGGCTGCTTACATACGGAAATGCTGGCAGCAGTTCCGCACGCGTCTCGATAGCGAATTGGCTTGCGTAAATGCAGAGCTTGAGGCGCTCGAGAGCCCGGACGCACCAGGAAGAATTCGCTTCGCCCCCGTTCTCGTGTGGCTCGGTCACGACCCGTACACCTCGGACCGCATGTCGCAAGTCGTCAAGGCCATCGCTGAAGCAGATCGTTTTCATCGCGCCCGGGCAATTTTAGCTGATCTCGAAGAGCGGGTGGCCAAGCTGGAGCGACAGCGCTACGAACTCGAAATGAATGGAGAAACAGCCAACACAGAGGTCATCGAGACCTTTGGTAGTGAGAAGCGGCTTCGTAAGCAGGTAAGCAAGCAGCGAAAGGCTCTTGCAAAGCTTTCGCGGCGCCGTCTGCTGCAAGGGCGCGAAGCAAAGGTTCCCAGCGGATCGTACCTGGTTTTGCATCGTCTCACGATTGAGGTTGAGCTTCCAGGTCCGACCAATCCCGTGCTTGGTCTGCAGCCCGAGCCAGCCGCTATGCACGGCGAAAGAGCAGAGGACTCTGGCGGCGAAAGTGAGTCGGGACTCTTACGCCGCGTCGACACTGATCTTGTCGGCGCATGCTCACGCTGTCGACAAATTACTCTGTACACGCGCAACGTGGGGCTCGAAAGCATCGCGAAAAACCTGTGCAAGAGTGCGCGCGAGGACGCCGTCGCCTTTGACGAGTACAGATTACGCAAGCTGCTCAAGCTCGAGCCAGGCACAGACCTCGCCAAAGCGCTTGGAGGGACCCACAGCGACGGCACCGATGATCAGGAGAAAAAAGAAGATCAAGACGAGAACAAGAACAAGGACAAGGACCAGGACCAGGACCAAAACCACAAGCGCAACGAAACGGAGACGCTCGAAGACGAGGTTGCAGCGTCGGCATCGCGCTGCGCTGTGTGTCAGGGTCCCCGCGGCGCATAGACTCTTCGTTACTCGCTCGCTCGCTCCCTCTCTGTCAAGTGCAGTTCTGGCGAGGACTTGCCGTCCGAGTGGTGGTGGTGGTGGTGGTGGTGGTCGCCGCGATCGGCGACGGGCGAGCGTCAGCTGCTGATCATGAGCGCATCGGGGAGCGGCGACGCAGGCACGACATCGGGACGCAGGTGCGGCTGGGCCACGTCTTGGATGACGCAAGACTTTTCTCTACCCGTGGTCGTCGGACTCTGCGTTACGGCAGCGGCCACCGGTGCTGCCGTCGCATCGCTGGCGACAGCGCACGTGCTGCGACGCCGCGCACTCGGTGCCACAGCAACGGTGCAGCGGACCGTGCATGCAAACACAACCACAGCGCAGACATCAAAGGCAACTATAAATGCATGCGACGATAGTCTCGTACGCCCTGCAAAGTCCAACAATGATGACGCAAGGGCCAAAGCCAAAGCCAAGCAGCAACTGCAACAACAGAAACAACGGGTATGGTCTGAATTTCTCGAGAACGGGCTGCGCACGCGTTATGTTGGATACGCGCGGTCCGTGTACTCTGCCAGGAACTACACACCAAATCAGCCGACGCGCGTCCCTTCAAGTCGCGCTATGATCGACTTGCGAGATTGCGACAAGGGCTGCCTTGAGGACTTGGACTCTTTCAGCCATGCATGGCTTGTCTTTGTCTTTCACGACAACGAGTCAACCGACTTTGTCAAGTCAAAAATTCTTCCCCCGCGTAAGCCAGATCGACGCAAGGTTGGCGTCTTCAGCTGCAGAAGTCCCAATCGGCCAAATCCGATTGGACTCTCGATCGTGCGCATCGAGCACGTGGATCCCGACAACCGCAAGCTCCTTGTGAGTGGTGTGGATATCTTGGAAGGAACTCCTATACTCGACATCAAGCCATACATTCCAATTCACGATCAGCCGGGGGGCGAAGTGCGTGTACCGGAATGGATCGCTGCCTCATCTGCGCTGGAGCCTGATTTTGCGAGTGTGGAGATTGACCCCAAGGTTCTTGAGAAACTTCGTCGCTTGCCCCGCAAAGTCAAACGAGGTGGCCTATATCAGAGTCCAGAGGGCGTCGTACAAGTTCTCTCGGAAATTCTTCGGTGGGATGGCCGTAAGCGTCACATTCGGCAAATGCACGATCGCCAAGGCCATGGGGAGTGGCTTTTTGAAATGCTTGGCATGGATTTTAGTCTCGAGTACCCAGCGCCTGGAGTTGTTCATTGCACTGATGTGCATCCAATCGGCGTTGTGCACCTCGTGGATGGGCGCATCCGTTTTCGTGAGACCGAAGAAGCTGCAGAAGGTAAAGATAGCAATGGAGACAAAAGTGAGGACGTCAATTCTGTCCAAGATCAAGATAGCGCAAAAACTTCCGCCTCCCACTCATGATGGTTCTCGTTTGCTTCGTTCCACATGACATTGATTTTATGAAAAAATAATGCATCACATTTCTCGGTCAGTTCTCTTCTGGGATCTGTCTGTCTCTCTGTCTGTCCCTCAACAGCCTAACAGTAAGCTCTCACATCAATCGATTTCGATCATTCCTTGGAAGACGCCCCTCCGCACACGAGTCATGTCTTGGTCCCCCTTTGCGCAAGTGTGCGCGTCGGACCTGCCATTTGGTGAGTTTTCTGTCAGTCCGATTCAGGAAAGCCTGGCTTGGGACTCGCTCGCTGCCTTGATCCGTTTCCGCAAGGCAAGCAAAAACCTTTGCAACGCAACGCAACGCGACGCAACGCGACGCAGCGCGCGCGAGGACGAGACAGCAGCGCGACGATAGAGCAGAGGCAGATCAGCGACGTTGAGCAGCGTAGCAGGATGACGTTCAAGTCAGACTTTAGGCCCGACCTCCTCGAGGGGAAGGTGGTTGTCATCACCGGCGGCGGGTCCGGGATCGGCCTGGGCATCGCGCGCGCGTGCGGCCTGCACGGCGCCAAGGTTGTGATTGGTGGACGCCGCGAAGCCAAGTTGCAGGAGGCGTGCGAGGCTCTACGCAAAGACGGCGTCAAGAATATCGAGGGCTTCCCTTGCGATGTGCGGGACCCGAAGCGCTGCGAAGACTTTATCAAGAAGGCTGTCGAGGCGTTCGGCACGGTGGACGTGCTTGTGAACAACGCGGCGGGCAACTTTTCCACGACCATCGAGAAGCTTTCCCCAAACGGCTTCAACACCATCATGCAGATTGATTTGATGGGCTGCTTTAACATGTCCAAGGCTGCGCTTCCTTACCTCAAGACGAGTGGCAAGGGTCTCATTGTCAACATTAGTGCCACGTTGCATTACAAGGCGTTTCCTTTCCAGATGGCGGCTTCGAGTGCCAAGTCTGCCATTGACGTTCTGACCAAGAATATCGGTGTGGAATGGGGCACCGACTATGGCATCCGCGCTGTCTCGGTGGCGCCTGGTCCAATTGAGAATACTGTTGGCGGACCCGGCGGCCGTGTTTTTGGCAAGATGCTTGGTGCTGATGGAGGTCCGGATCTGCGCGAGTTCGTGCCAATCGGCCGCTTTGGAACTGTCGATGACATTGGCAACACGATTCTCTTTTTGGCAAGTGACGCTGGCTCGTACATTAACGCGACGACGATCGTTGTCGATGGCGGACAGTACCACGAGGCGAGTGGGCGGTATCTTTTGGCCAAGCGTAAGATCGCCGAAGCTTCGGACAAGGAGCGCCAGACGCACAAGGGCGGCGTCGAGCGTGCGAAGATGTAATATTTTCCCATAAAAGCAAATCCAAAGAAAGTAGACAAACAAAGATGATGATGATGAAGAAGAAGAAGAAGAAGAAGAAGATTATACTTTATAATGCTGTTTCGTTTCTTCAACGTATACTCGCAATTCTACAACGTGCACGTGTGCGTATATGGGCGTGTTTTGTTGTATTCGCGACAGTTCAGATGGGCTCTCTGCATTGATCTATTTTTTACAAACACCCGAGCGATGAGGCGCACTATATTGGGCTCATCCCACTAGCTAGGTTCCATGTCTCATGACTGAGCGGGCGTTGCACCTTGTTGCGGTGGAGAGTTCGGCGTGAGCATTGCCTCTACAATTCTTCGCTCAAAGGGAGCTGGAAGCGTTCTTGAGGTTTGACGCAGAGCATCGAGATCGGCCATGGTCACGAGAATTTTCTTTGAAGCGACGTCGTTGGCGCCCTCGCGTTTTGATTTCTCAGCATTGGACTTGCCAGACTCGCCGCCCTTTGCGTCCACTGCTTGGGTCGGTTCCTCCTTCATTTCCACATCGCCGTCGGTCTCGTTTTCGCGCTCTGCGCGCTGGGCGTCGCGTTGCCTGCGCTGCGTTTCTCTGTGCCGAGCGATCGCTGCAACTTCGGGGAGAACCGAAGAAAGGAACTCCTGAAAACTGCGCGCCAAGTACTCGACTTGATCTTCCGCCTCCTTGCCCTTGGGAAGAGAGATGGGTGGCGTGAGTTTGGATCCGGCGTTTGCGAGGACTCGTTTGGTGGTCATGCGTTCTACAACGTGGGTGTTGGGCCAGTATGCAAGGTCTTGCTCGGCTGCGGTCATGCTCGTACGACCCGTGCTAATAGCCATCTTGCGTTCTTCGTCGTCAATGTTCACGTCCGTGCAGTGCAGCACATCGTTCTCATTGTCCTCGATGACGCCTCGACCTCCAACTTCGAGGACTTTGAACTCGGGCACGTCTTGGAGTTGATGCAAAAGAGGGGGCTCGGCGCTGCGTGGCTTTTTCGTGGCCTTTTTGGTGGTCGCTTTTCGGGGCGCGCTAGCTTTCTTTTTCGATGCTGCGCTTGCTTTCTTGCTCGACGACTTTTTCGATCCTGCTGTTGTGCTTGCAGGCGATCGAGGCGCCGGCGACTTGTTTCCGCCCGCCATTATGCTCTCTCCCGTCCGTCGGGAAACGCGCTCGTTTGGACGTCGGCGGGGATCAGTGCGGCGCGGCGCGGCGTGACGTGACGTAGCGTAGCGTAGTGTTGAGCGGCTCGAGGTGGGTGGCGCGAGGTGCCACGGCCGCTGGCCACCGCGTTCTAACTCCCGCCCAAGCTCTTTCTTTCCCGAGCTCTCTCCACTCCCTTTCGATGGAGCGACAGTTGTCTCGCGCCGCAAAAGGTCTCCTCGCGGAGGCAGGGGTCACGTCGCGGCGCTTCCCGCCTGCCTGCGCGTGGTCTGCGCGCGTGACGCGCGCAGCGCGTTGTTGCGTGCGCAGCGCGAAGTGACAGCTTTGCGAGTTTGGATTCGCCACTACAGTTGTATAGATAGAATACTAGGCTGGCTACTAGTACTAGTTGCAATCAATTTGGGGGAATCAAGCGGCCAGCGATGACGGCAAGAGCGACTCTATCACGTTTGCAAGCAAGGTTTTTTCTTTATTATGGTCAAACAAGTTTGCAAAACGGACAGGGCATTGTCATTTGCCGAAATTTGTCAATTTGCCTCGTGCAAGTCTGGCTCGTCTTGACTTTGTTGACAGTTTTCGCTCAACTCACCAGGAGAAAAAAGGACATGGGCTACACAGAAGGCGTATACATAGATTGCTATTGATCTCGCAAGGTCCACGAAAATAAAACCGAGTCCTCCGTGTCATCCATGCTGTGAAAGCCAAAACAAAAAGTATTCTGCGAAAAGATCTAGCGTCTGGCTTACGCAATCGATCAATGATGAGAATTAGACAAGTCATTTGCTCTTCAAATTCTTCTGCAGACTCATGACCGCAAGTGTCAAGATCCTCACAATCTGACGCTAGCAGGCGCACCAAGACTGAGATAGCTTAGACGCGAGATGTGAATCGCAAACAAGACCTGACCTCAAGAAAAGAAACAACTTTCGCAAAGGAACAAGAGACTGGCAAGGAGCACAGACAAAAGGAGAAAAGGAAAGAGTTTGAGGGGAAAAAGGATAACAATGGACCCAATAGATTTAGTACTGGTGGCCACCGGCCTCCTTCTTCTGGCCGAGCTCGAAGGTCTTGCAGCGCTTAAGGCCGATCTGGCACTTGGTCTTGCACTCCTTGCACTCCAGGCGCAGGGTCACCTTCTTGGTGGTCTTGGCCTTCTTGTGGAAGATAGGCTTGGTCTGACCACCGTAGCCCTTCTGCTTGCGATCGTATCGTCGCTTGCCTGTTTTTATGCAACATTGGAGATGAATATTGTCAGTTTCCGCGATTTTCATTCGAAGTCGACACGAAGGCATGCTGCTCTCGTCCAAACAAGCTAGCTGATTAGCTTGTTGGTCGATTGGTTGGAGAAAATGGAAAACAAGCCTCGATTTTCAGATCGATTTGTCAAGAAGAAAAATGACTTACCCTGGGCGAAGTTCGAGGCCTTGCCGGCCTTGTACTGGGTCACCTTGTGGACCGTGTGCTTGCGGCACTTCGAGCCCTTGCAAAAGGTGCGGCGCTCCTTGGGGACGTTCACCTACAGACCAAAAAAGCACACCATTGAAAAGTTCACGTCAGTCACCTACAAAGTTCATCCTCCGCGCCATTCTGCTCCTCGCCCGACGCGCGCGAAGACGAACACAATCACAAACACGAGACGCTCCAGCGCGGCACGTGCGGGAGCAAGGCTCGGCGTTGCGTTGCGTTGCGTTGCGTGGCCTCGCCTTTGCTTTGCTCTCTCGCCGCGCGCCGCGCGCGCATCCATCATCATCTCGTCCTCTCGCCATGCATCCATCCCCTCGCGCGCGCTCCTCGCCTTTCCCGCGCGCGGCGCGACGCGCCCTCCGCTCCTCCGCGCCGCGCCGCGCCGCGCCGCCCCGCGCCCTCGCGTACCATCTTGCTGCGTGCGTGCGGCTGTCCTCGCTGCTTCGCTCGCTGCCAGTCTGCGCTCTGCCTGCCGCCCGCCTCTCTCCGGCGCCCCGCCCTGCGCCGCCCCTGCTTGCGCGCCTTTGCGCCGCCGCCCCTCGCTCCTGGCCGCTCGTCCCGGCGCCCGCTTTGCGCCCGTAGCGGTCCTCAACCCGCGCCCTGCTTGCGCCCCTTCGCGCGCCGCCCCTGCTTGCCGCCAGTAAATCCGCCCCGCCGCGCGCTCTCCCGCGCTGCCCCCCCCGCGGCGCCGCCCGCGCCCCGCCGCCCCGCCTCCGCGCGCCTCCCCGCGCCCGCCTTACGCGCGCCGCCGCGGGGTCAGGGTTAGGGTTTTACGCGGGGCGGCAGAGAGGGGGTTCGCCGCCAGGGGAAGGGGTTAAGGCGGGGCGGGCGGGGAGGGGGGCAGCGGGGGAGAGCGCGCGGCGGGGCGGCCAAGGCGGGGAAGCAGGGCGCGCGGGGGCGGATAGGGGGGAACGCGGGGAAGAGGACCGGGCGCCGTCGCGGAGCCACACAACAGAATGCAAAGAGGCGAGGAAGAGGTAGGTGGGCGCGGGCGGCGCGCGGGGAAGGGCGCGCGCGGGCGGCGCGGCGCGCGGGAGAGGCGGGCAGCGCGCCGGGGCCCCGGGCGGGCCGGCTGCGGAAAGAAGACGAGGACTGACGAGGACGAGCGACCTTGCTTACGAACACGCTGATGCTGCCGACGCTGCGCGACGTGGTTTGAAACGACACGTGACGAACTTGCTCTGCTCTGCTCTGCTTTGCTTTGCTCTGCTTTGCGTGCGACTGCGACGTGCGGAACACGACGTGATGGACGCGGTGATTGCGAACGTGTGGATCTACGGTCGATGGAATGCATAAATGATTGCTTGAACGATGCACAGACAGGCAGGGTCTCGACGCGCGTCAGTGAAAACCAGCTTCAACACAATGCCCCGCGCCCAGAAGGAGGAGCCTTTGGAGCTCATCGCCACTGTGAACCTCCGCAAGGCGACTCACAAGATCACCTTCAAGAAGAAGGCGCCCCGTGCCGTGCGCGAGCTCCGCAAGTTCGCCACCAAGACCATGGGCACCAAGGAGGTCATCATCTCCCCGGCTCTCAACCAGAAGGTCTGGTCCACCGGCATCCGCAACATCCCCACCCGCGTGCGCGTCCGCTTGTCTCGCCGCCGCAACGAGGACGAGGACGCCAAGGAGAAGATGTACACCATGGTTGACGTCGTCGAGACCACTGGCTTCAGTGGCCTCGGGACCGAGAAGGTGTAAGATTGGCAAGAATGCTTTTTTTGCTGATAGACGTATTTTCCACAATCCCCATCCTTTGCCCCCCTCCCCCTGCATTCGACCAATTTTTTTCTGCTCTTTGCTTTTCCCTTTTGGGACTCACACATGCATGTATGCATTCATTGTTGCGGCCACCTCCAGTGTTCACGATCCATGATTGTGTTCATATTTTGCTTAGCTTTTTACCTCGGTTCGCTTGCTTGCTTGCTTGCTTGCTTGCTTACTTGCTTCTTTTTTTGTTTGTTTATAAAGTCTCGCCACACGACGATTCCGTCCTCTCGCTGGCCTGCCTGCCCAAGGCGATCGCTGCTGCGTGAAGCAAAGCCCAAGCTGGGCCTTCTTGGGACATTTCTCTTTCCGTGTGAATATGTGTGTGCTACCTTGCTTGCAATGTTTTCTTGCGCATGTGAATGCAATAAAGGGCAAAATGAGACTGTTCGTGAGTCAGACTAAGCCGCTGGCAGAGGCCGCCTTACGGCGGACTTGCAGTGTACGCCTCAGAACTCGAGCTCGATGAAAAGTAAGAGGCAAAGGATTCAGAACGGTCCTTGCTCGTCCCTGTACTTGCGACACCGCCATTGGCAGATCCCGGGCGAGCCGCGTGAGGACTCGGAAAACACTCTCTGCGCACACCACTCCGCGAGAGGCCATGCTCGCGCATAGCTGCCGCGGACGTCGGCTTCCCTGTTGACCCACACGTCGCGCTTGAGCGAGTCTTGGCGCTCGTCACAAGAGTTCTGTAGGCTGCAGAAAAGGCACAAAAGGCTTCATTCGCCGCGGAAAGCTGATTCTTGTCCGGGTGAAACATGAGAGCCAATTTTTTGAAGCGCCTACGGATGTCGTTGTCCGAAGCCGTTGCCCCGAGACCGAGGCAAGCAAGCGGGTCAGAAGACGAGACATCGGGCATGAGGTCGAGGTCCTCGAGACAGAGGATGGTCTCGTCCCACCCACACTTGAGAAGCCAGGCGCGACGTTGCGCGCCCGTGTTGGCCTCGTCTTGCTTACGCAGCTGGTCTTTCCGAAGACGCTCCGCCTCGATTTCCGCAGCCATGCGCACCTGCGCCTCGCGGAAAAGGCGATCTTGCTCCTCTGCGGCCTCGCGTTGCCATGCCTGCTCGAGTTTTGAATTGAATGACTTGATCTCGGCGAGCCAGCGCCGGTACTTTTCCCGTTTGCGAGTCGACCCGGGCTGGTCGCTGTACCCGCAAGTGCACTTTTCTTCGTTGCTTTCAACGACGTCTTGGTCGAGCTCGATACCCTCAGAGGGTTCCACATAGCAAGGACATTGCGGTAAGTGCTGGTGCTGGTGTTGATGCTGCTGACAGTGCGAGCCGGATCGCTCGCGTGCCATGGGCGAGTCGTAGTCAAAGGCGTGGTGCCGCGCGTCGGCGGCAGCGCGTGTGCTTCCTGGCAAAGACGAGTACCGAGGGGAGCACATTGTCGACTGACTGCCGACCGACTTTGAGGGTGATAAACATGAGGGCCCTCCGCAGAAACCTGCGTGAGGGTCCATTCCAAAAGCTTGCGTCGCTGTGGACGCCGTCGAGCTGTCGGAATTTTCTTGTACAAGATGGATGGTCTTGCGCGGCTTGGGCTTGGGCTTGGGCCGCGTTCGTTTGCCAGGTCCGGTCCTCGAGGTCATCTTTACGCGCTTCTTCCGCGAGAGCTCCTCCTCGAGACGTTCACGTTCTCGTTTTCGTTCCGCGGCGCGCACGCGCGCGCGCTTGTTCGCCTCACGACGTGCTGCAAGATCTGCTGCCGTAAGTGCGGCCAGACTCGTCAACCCGTTTGCGGGCGCTTCCTCTTCAGGAAGGGAACCTTCACTGGTGCTGCTGGTGCTGCTCTGGGCGCTACCACTGCTGGTGCCTTCACGGTAGCCACCGCTGCCATCCTCGACGTAATGCTTGTTGTGAGGTTGCTCTTGAGACGTTTTGCTATATTCAGAATCGTCTTGTCGGCCCTCTTCGTGTTGTTCTCGGTGCGACGCCGCTGTCAAGGTCGTGGTGTCATCGTGCGTTTGAGCGTCGCCCTGATTCAAATCTTGCCTCGTGCTTTCGGACACGGACATCTCGCCGCCGTCCTCTGTTGAGGAATCACGGTCGCTTTCACTGGAAGTGGACTCCATTAGAGTCCCCGTCCTGTCATGAATGTCATCTCTTTCTCCGTGGAGACGAGAGATCTCGCCCCAGTCTTCTTCTTCCGCTGTGGCGTGCATTTTCCTTTTATTCACGTTCTCGGTCACACCCAAGAACGGCCTTGATCGCGTCAAGGTGTACACGTGCGTATGAGCTTAAAGCCGTACGCTTTCTTGCTTTTTCTTTTCTCCTTGGTCTCTCGGTGCCTTTCTCTTGCTTTTTTGGCTCTGGTGGTTGCCTTGTGTCTTGGCTTGCTTGCAATGAATTCGTTTCTCTCTTCTCCCCCCCCCCCCCCCCTACCAGGGCACCGCCGCCTTCGGTCCTTGGTTTTCTAAAATGCGTGTGGTGTGAGTGTTCGTAATCGCGGTCCGGATTTATTCCTCTCTTCGTAAGCATTGTTGTGGTCGTGTTAATATTGGTCTCGTTGTCTCGGTCGTGATACTGCTGCTGGTAGTAAGATCGGTCTTCATGTTCATGTCCATAGTCTCAATCTGCATGATATACTCGGGCCAACCGGCCATGGTGCTCAACGGGAAGGACTGTCAGAACAAGAGAAACCAGAACGAGGAAAAAAGTAGAGGCCAGGGCAGCGTGGCGTCGTGTGTCGACCCACTGCTTCTCCCCAGATAAGTATACTGCAACCTCCACTCCAAACGAAAAAGAGGACCCGATCAATCAGCACAAGACGGTGGTCGTCACGTGGCTGTTTCCCTTGTCCTCCTCGCCCTCCTCGTCCTCCGCCAGCTGCGTTGGCTTCTGGAGGTCCTCCTGCTCCTTGTTTCCGACAGACAAGTCTTGCCAGGACCAGAGGTTTCCGCGGATGCCTCTCCTTCCGAGTCCTCGCTCGGGACCTTGCGCGGGCGGGGCCGCGGGACCGGGGCGCGCGCGAGTCGCGAGCGTGCAAGCGGCCGGGCGTGCGCGTGCGTGCGTGCGTGCGTACGTGCGTGCGTGCGTGCGCGAGCCTCGGCGGAGCTGGCCACGACGCGAGGGCGGCGATGGCACGCGGACTCCGTCAGACGGACTCGGCAGGACTCCGTCTCGACCTCGGGCGGACGCGCGCGAACTCGACGCCGGGCGCGGGGACCGCTGGCAGTCGCGGGTGCTCGTGCGCGCGTGCGGGCGGGCGTGCGTGCGTGCGTGCGAGCGAGCGAGCGAGCGTGCGAGTTCCGTGCAGGCAGGCCTCGAGGCGCGATGCTGCTGTCGCTGCTGCTCTGATGCTCGTGCGTGCGTGCGCGCGTGTGTGCGAAAGGCGACTGCTGACTGTGCCTGCCTGCATGCCTGCCACTGCACTTTCTTCGATTCTTCATTGACGGCGGGGTTTATACAGTCAACTTTAGGCCGACAGTGAAGTCGGAGTCAAGGCGCGCCAATGGCAGCCTGGCCTGTGAAATAAACAAAAACAAACACTTTGGACAAACAGAACAAAACAAATTTTTCACAGACACTGTGGCACACGGCCGATGCGTACACGTGAAAGTGAAACTGTTCCGGTTTCGCCTTCAGGGAAGTGCCCGTGGTGGCCATTCTTCACTTGGGGGGCGCCACGCAAGTGTCGCGAATCAATCAATCAATCAATCAATCGCCCCGAGTGCAGGCAGTCACGACCAAGGGCGACGCAAGGAGGGCTCGGAAGCGCGTGCACAATGGCATGCATGCCTCGAGGGGAAAAGGAGGAAAAGAAAGGCCTCGGGTCCGCACGGAAATGGGGCCGCGCGGAAGCGCAGATTGGTTGGGTTCCGACGGCAGCAGGATGCGCGGGATACTGTAGGGAAGGCAGGCAGGCAGTCAGGCAGGCAGTGGTTGGGAATGAAGCTTCAGGTTAGGTTTGTTGACCCGGATAAAGGTGGTGCGAGAGAAAAATAGAGAGGTGTTCTTGCGATCAATGCGCATCGAATCTGAAAGTAGGACTTCAACCCAAGTTTGCTGGCTTCATGAACATGAATGCAGTGGGGAGAAAAATCATGAGCTTCGTTCGCATCCAGCTTGTTTCCTTTTAACTTTTTGACAAATCGTGATCGTACCAGAACAATGCATTGATGTCATCAAGTCAATGGACAAGACATGCTTTTCTCGAGCGCAAAAGGGGTGGCGAACAACATGACAGCCGCGCTGGCAGTGGCCGACTCGACCGACAAGACCAACTTGTTATATAGTACTCTTCTTCAACAAGTTGGCGGGCGCGGGGCCCCGCTTGTAAAAAATAAAACACGAATTTGATCTGGGCCGCAAAATAAAATTGGGTGACTTTGTGGTCACGCCCATTTTGGTCTGAGATTGATGAGGCAAAGCGTGGTCAGAGTAAGCACTGCTCCATCTCACGATAAACATTCTGCCGGCGAGCTCGCGGGCAGGCAGGCAAGCAAGCAAGCAAGCAAGCAAGCAAGCAAGCAAACTCGTGGCAAAGCTGCGCAGCAGCAACAGCGCGCAAAGTGAGCAAGACGTTGTCAAGGCATCCTGAGTTCGAGGCTCAACGCGGCGCCTCGTGATTGGCAAGCCTTGCCGGGCTGACGGCCCTGCGCACGGGCAGGCGCAAAGCCTGTCCCTAACGAGCACGGCCGGGCGCGCTTGCTAGTGTGCTCGAACTCCCGTCTTGCTCGCTGCGCAAGGCGAAACAGATACGGTCCGGCACCTTTGTCACGCAAATTGCCATGGACTGGAACGATCGGCAGCAGCAGCAGCAGCTCCTCAATGCGAACGGGGCTGCCATGCACCAGCTGAGGAGCGAGGCATCGACGTCGCAGCCATCTGTCACGGAAAGCTCGTATTCCTCCGTCTCGCCTCCAACCAGCTCCAGTAGTTCTCCTGTTCGACCGGAGCACTTCAGCCCCTCGAGCAATATGCAGCAGCACAACAACAATAACATGAACAACACAAACGGCAATTCGGGCCTCTTTCCGCCCATGATGCAACCGCAGCAGCAAAACTTTGTATTTCCACAACAAATGATGATGCAGCAAAATCCTCCTCAGCAGCAGCAGCAGCAGCAAATGATACAGCAGGGTCCCGGAAACGGTATGTTCATGATGATGCCAGCGCCACAGCAGCAGCAGCAGCAGCAGCAAGTCCCTTTTTTTCAGCAACAGCAGCATCCTCAGCAACAACAGCAGCAGCAGCAACAGCAGCAGCAACCGATGTTCTGTGCGCCAGCAGGTCAAGGCGGTTTCATGATGCAGCAACCTCAAGGCCAGTACGTCATGTTGCCGGATGGTCGGATGGTGATGCTGCAGCAAGGTGGGATGCAGTTCATGCCGCCGCAGCAGCAGCAGCAGCAGCAGCAGCAACAACAACAACAACAACAGCAGCAACAACAACAACAGCAGCAGCAGCCAAACATGGTCCAGACAGGTAACAGCATCAAAGGGACTCCCAGCGAGGCAAAGAAGAAAGATTCTGACAACTTGTCTCACTCGAACTCCTTCCCATCGCAAGGTGGCTCGGCAGAACCAACGCCGAATGACTCTACTCGTCAAAATGATGGCCGACCAACGGCGAGCGGAGATGATCAAACAGGTGACCCAAGAGCAAACCACAACACCGCACCAAGCGACGCTGGAGCATCACGCCAGCAAGAGCACCAACAACAGCAACACCAACAACAGCAACACCAACAACAGCAACACCAACAACAGCAACAGATACCACAGATGATGTCTGCACCAGGACAAATGTTCATGATGAATGGCGGTCAGATGGCAGGCATGCAGCCTCCACCGGGCATGATGATATTTAACCAGCAGGGCATGCCGATGCAAGCCATGCATCCCATGCAAATGCACCCCATGAACTTTCAAACAAACCAGAATAACCCAAACGGCATGCCCTTGATGGCAGCCCAAGGGATCCAGATGGGCCCAATGATGCAAGATCATAGACAGGAACCCATGCGCAAGCGACGTCGGCGCAGAGGGCCGGCCGTCACATCTCTGCGTGCACTCATTCGACCGCGCAAGGCGAATAACCTCGTGCTGGACTTTGCAGGCCCCTTTCGCACTTCCAAACTGAACGAGGCCATCGAGCTGGTTCGCATAGTTCCCGGTGCTCAATTTGCGTCACACTTTCTCGTATCCGACGCCTCGCTAGTCACGAACGTTAAATTCGGAGGTCTTGGGCTCTTACGAGGAAGCTGCTTTGCAGACATTTTCAGGGTGATCAATCGCACAAAAATTCGCAAGCTTGACCTGGACGACACGCAGACGATTGAACTTTCTGCGCTGGCATCCATCCCGGAAAATGCACGCAAGGGGAACACAATCGGAGCCGAGGCCCTCGGCCAGCTGTGGAGTGCGCTCAGATCCAGCGCATGCCCCTTGGAGGAGCTCAACGCTGGCGGAACTGACGCCGGTGCCAATGGTGGCTACCGTTCGTTGGGCGCTGCACTCACCCTCAATACTTCTCTGCACACACTAAACCTCGACGATACTTCGGATGAGAACACGACCGCGCAGGATTGCCGTGAGCTGGCCAACGCACTGCGCACAAACTCGAGCTTGAAACACTTTCTGTTTGGAGGCAACCGAGTAGGCTCTGCAGGGTGCTCTGCTTTTGCGGAAGCGATTCAGTTCAACACCTCCCTTTCGACGCTCAATCTCGAGGCCAATGGAATCGGCGAAGAGGGCTGTGCTGCTCTCAGCGACATGCTTCGCTTCAATTCTGCGCTCCGAAAGCTAAACTTGGCACGCAACACGCTCATCGGAGATGCGGGCTGCCGACTTCTGGCGGGAGCAATGAGCGCCAACGAAACCCTCGAGGAGCTCGATCTTGAGCAAACGAACGCAGGAGCCAGCACTGGAGCTGGTATTCACGCGTTGTCGACCGCGTTGCGGTCCAACACGACCCTCAAGACGCTCAATCTCGCGGAGAACGACTTGGGGGCAAGTTCAGTGATCCACCTTTCGAAGCTGCTCTCATTAAACTCATCGATTACGACCCTGGTGCTTGCGCGGAATCGCATCGGGATCAAGGCCATTCGTCAGCTTGTGCTGGGTTTGAGCACCAACACCACGCTGAAACGTCTGGATCTCGTCGGCAACCCGCTCACGCCAGAGTGTCACCAAGAGCTAGAGGCTATGAGTCGTACTCACCCCGAGCTGGCCCAAGGAATTATTCTCTAATGTATAACTCACGAATGTTTTTTTTTTGGCTCGAGATTGGTGGTCATAATGTATGGAATGACTGACGCCTTCCTGCTTGTGGACGCAAACCGGCCCTCCCAGCTTGTTGTCTGCGAAAAGTCCGTCCGTCCGTCCGCCCGCCCGCATGTCGTGCAAGTTTTGCCCATAAAGACAACCCTCCCCACCCCAAGGAACATGAAGAATCCGCAAACAAATTGCAATGGATCCCGGGCCACCCACGGGCCGTGCATCGCCCCGAGTCGTCGCTCAGAGTCCCTCCTTCCTCCCTCACCTGAGGCCAGCCAGCCCGCCAGCCAGCTCGACATCCTCGTCGCTTCCGCCTACCACATACTACATATACGCGATGGCTCGGTCCTCGCGCTGCTGGAAGTGGCCAGGCAGCCGGTTCCCGGCCGCCAGCGCAAGTGGGTTATCGCAGCTCCCGCAAGTGGGCGGCCGGCGCGCGCAAGTGGCGCAAAGCCCGTGCCGCACTTGCGCGGCGGCGCGGGTCTCACAGTCAATGCGACTCGCAAAGTAAGTCTCTCCGGAGGCACGCACTCGAAGCGGACGTTCGTTCTCCAAACACGCATCGCGCGCATCGCGTCCAGCGCCGCGGTCCCGGGCGAGCAGAGCCGCGGCGAGGAGCGCGCAGGCGAGGACGAGCCCCGCGCCGCCCGGGCGCGACGCGGCGGCGCTGCGCGGCGCGGCGCGGCGGAGATGGCGACGTGCTTCGCGTTCCTGGGACGGGCCCATGGCGGCGGGGCCGGTACGGCGCGCCATGGGCCCGATGGGGATGGGGCCCGCGGGGGAGACGCCGGCGCCGTGCGGCGGAGGCGCGGCAGCAGCCTGTACTGCGCCGTGAAGAGGATCAGCTTCGGCGCGCCCGCCGCGCACGACCTCGGGCTCGCCGCAGGCTGCGTCGCGGACGAGGAGGCCGCCCACGCGGGCACGCGCGACTTGGGACGTGCGAGAGCCGCCTCGGCGGCGTCGCGGACGCGGACGCGCACCTCGCGCCGCTCGCGCGCCCGGGCGAGGGCGCAGACCGCGGCAGGGACGATGACGCAAGCGATGTCCGTCACGGCCGCGCTCGGGGGACCCGGCCTGCCGGGGTCGAGGAGCAGCGCCGCACGCGGTACAGGCAGGACGGCCCCTCTCACACTTGTCAACCCGGCCACCTCCGCCAACGCGTACAGCAGCAGCGGGAGCGGCGGCAGCAGCAATAGCAGCAGCAGCAGCAGCAGCAGGCTGTCGGCCATGAGAAACTTCTCCCCGCGTCTTGGCAAGGGTTTACGGAAAACTTCAACGCGTTTGGACGAGACTATGCTCGAGCTTGAAACACAAGTTGAGAACCTCCTCACTGCAGGCGGGCGACCCTCCGAAATTGCCGAGGCCTTTGCGGAACTTGGTGATGCTCAACTTCAGCAAGGCGCGCTCCCGCAAGCTTTGGAAAGCTTTGCCTTTGCGCTCTCTTACTCGTCGCCGAGGGCGCAAGCCGTAGCGTACCTGGGTGTGGCCAAGACACGCTATGCCATGGCCAAGAAATTATCCAAGACGAAGCGCGCAAAGACTCGCGAGGAGGCACTACAAGATATCGAGGCTGCGCTGAAGCTCGTCGCTCGCTTCCATCAAGACACGCCCCTTGAGACCGAGGCCAAGCAGCTGCACAACGTTGTGCAGGCGCTTCCGTTCAAGGTGTCTGTGTAAACGCTCTTTTCCCGCCTCCACCTATTTCCTCGATTCCTCTTCTTTTTCTTCCTCTTCTCCTTTTTTGCTCTCGCTGACTATATCCCTTTGTGCCAGGTCGTCCTTGGTTTTCGAAAAGGATCCTGAGCAATCTTTTGTTTCACCTTCGTCTTTTTACAATTGGCACAACTATTTTCTCTCTACTTCTTCACTACTCATATCGGGCAAAGTCTCTTCCTTGTGCCATGGTTGCGCAACTCCCTTGCGAGTGCTCTTTCGTTACACTTTTCCCATGATTGACTTTACTTTCTACAGTTTTGCTCGTGATTTTGCGGGGCTCGACGATTTTACTTCATTCCAGGCCTCTAACAAGGCTCGACGAAGAACAGCAAGCTGAATCGCCCGCCATAGCATTTTGAGAATCGTCTTAAAGTTCCCGAGAGCCAAAAGGATGGCGCCTGCGTACAAGATCGTCGACAGAGCAGGATATTCACGTGCGAGCTGTGCATATCGATCGTAAACTTCATCAAAATCAATAAGCGGGAGCAAGGCCATTTGAGCGGTACGCAAAAGCATGACCAAAGTTTTCCAGTCTCGTTTGCTCACAAGAATACCAGCTGCAGTCTGTGCAAGTCCCGCGAGCGTGCCGAGCGTTCCAAAGCGTTGAAGGCTGGAAAAAGCTCGAAAGAGGTCGTCAAAGACCTTGGCGCCGAGACCGCTCCCAGTCTCGGTACTTCCCTGATCCCGTGTGTCGCGGAGAATGAATACGTGATCCACATTGACCGCAGAGGCCCAAGATGATATGCGGTCACGTTCAGACCCAACCCAGGCTTCCACCTCGATGCATTCCACGTGTCGAAAGAGATCAGGACGGTTCCGCTGCAACGCGAGGAAGTCCTCCAAGGACCCACTCGCCTCATTTCTTGCATCAAAGTCGAGTCTCAAGCCGACTTCTCGAATGGCCTCGGCAACTTGTGAACTCGAGCTTGCCAATGTACCTCTGTTTCATGCACAATGCATTGTAGCACAGTGCGACACAGTGCAATGAGAAACAAAATACAATGAGCCGTCATGTAAGGATCGCGCACAAAAGATTAGCTCTCCGACGGCGCTTGATTCCCCTTTCCCTCCCTCCCCCCACTGTTTTAGCTCTTTTGGAAAGAAGACAAATCTAGAAAACTTACAAGATAGCGTTTGTGCAAATGCGCCCGTGCGGCGCTTTGCCACCTCCACGCGACCGACCATGCGAAAATTTCGGTAGAAAACCTTTGCCAATGAGTTTTGACATGGCAAGAAAGAGCTGCGCGAGCGAGTACTCTTGGCCAACAAGTTGCTCAAGCTGTTCGAGCCAAGTTTGCGTGTCTTGAGGGCCCATGCGCGGTCGAATGACGCGCGGACTCCTCGAGCTTCGGAGCACGGTGTCTAGTGCAAGCGTGCGAATCACAGGTGGACTAATGTGCAGTGCCCGCTGCCGGTCCAAGACAACTACAACGTGATCATACGTTTGTCCTGTGAGTTTTCTACCCAACGCGTAGACCGGGCCGGCCGTGGCCAAGAGAATAAGATCCCCAGGCTCCGGGTCTCCAGACATTTTACTTCGTGCAGCGCTCTCAATCCAGGCATCTTCTTTGCGAGCGCGATCGAGACCTTTTTCGAGAGAAAGACTGTCCGGAGCCAGTATCCGTGTCAACGCACGTGCAAAAGCCTGCACTGTTTTCTCCGTCATGACTTTTTGGATATAGCAAAAGACAAACGTGCCACGACGTAGTAGAGAATGGCGCGCGCTGATCACTTTGTCCGCGCTGCAGCGCCGAGTAAAACGAAGGCGCCGCGCCAACGACAAAACGAAAAGGCCAACAGCGATCCAAGCTGGGCCACGAAGCAGCGAAAGAAGAAAAAGACAAATCAACGGAGACGAAAAGTTACTATCCGCGCAATGCGTCCTCAGCACCAGTACACAGGCTTCTCCGCTCCTTTGCTTTGTTTTGCTTCGTGTTGCTTTCCTTTCCTTTGCTTTGCTTTGCTTTGCTTTGCTTTGCTTTGCTTTGCTTTGCTTTGCTTTGCTTTGCTTGCGAAAAACGGTGCTGGCGCGTCCGAGTCGCTCGCGCTTTGTTTTGTGTGGCTCTTTTGGGGCCCTCTCATCAACATGTCCTAATCGTTCTACTCGTGCTAAGAGCTCCAAGAGGTCGAAAAGCTCGAGATCCACAAAGGCTTTCCTTTCTTCTCCTCCGCGCTCCAAACGCCGAATTGACACTGTGAAGAAGGCGTGGCGCACGACGCACGGCGCACGCCGCACGAGGCCTGGCTTGCTTGCTTGGCTTGCTGGCTTATCTGCTGGCTTGCTTGCTGGCTGGCTGCCTGGCTGCCTGGCGTTCGCAGAGGTCTTGAGGTGCGCTGGCGAAAGCGCTGACGTAGATTGGCGTCAACGCGGTGAGCGCGGGAGACAGAAGTCTAGAGGTGCGGGCAAAGCGTCTCGGGAGCCAGCATGACGGACTACACGCAGTTCGAGAGCGACCTGCTCGACTTTTCGCGCCACAAGTATGGCGGCCTTGCTAAGCCAACCAAGTCTTCCCCGATCATTGTGGGCATCTGCGCGATGAAGAAGAAGGCCGAGTCCAAGGCGATGAAGGAAATCATGAACAGGTTGCGGCATCGCGGCGGCATCAACTCGCTCGTGTTTCCAGAAAAGGTGATTCTCGAGGGCCGCATCGAGGACTGGCCGCGCTGCCACAGTCTCATCTGCTTCTTCTCGGACGGTTTCCCGCTCGAGAAGGCAGTAGCGTACGCGGAGCTGCGCAAGCCCTTCTTGATCAATGAGATCAAGCCCCAATTTCTTCTCAAGGATCGGCGACACGTCATGAAGCTGATGGAAAAGTATGGCGTTCCCACGCCAGAGCACGTGGTCATGAATCGGTCCGCCGCGTCGCCCTCTGGATATCCTGTCGGTATCAATAGCGAAGACGACCTCGAAGAATACGATGACTACATTGTCGTAAGCGGCGAGCGCATCGACAAGCCTTTCGTGGAGAAGCCGGTCGATGGTGACGACCACAACATTTACATTTACTACCCGCGTAGCGCGGGTGGAGGAAGCTGCAGGCTCTTTCGCAAAGTCAACGACCGCAGCAGCGAGTTCTTCCCCGACGTCAACAAGGTGCGACGCAATGGCAGCTTCATTTATGAAAAGTTCATTCGCACCGAGGGCTCTGATGTCAAGGTTTACACTGTGACGTCAGGGTACGCGCACAGCGAGGCGCGCAAGTCACCTACAATTGATGGAGTGGTCAGCCGCAACGAAGATGGCTTTGAGGTGCGTTACCCGGTGCTGCTCAACAACGAAGAAAAGGAGATTGCCGCGCGAATCGTGGCCGCGACGGGCCAGCGCATCTGCGGCTTTGACCTGCTTCGCTCGGATCGTGATTCCTTTGTCTGCGATGTCAATGGGTGGAGCTTTGTCAAGAACAACCAAAAATACTATGAGGACTTTGCGCTCATTCTCAGCGACCTAATTCGTCGCGCGATGGGCATGGCGTCTCCGCAGCGATTCTTTCCTGCAGGGTCGGGCTCTCTCTTCAACGAGGGCTTTGAAGACGATACCTCTGACACGGACACAGAGTCCGGACCGCCCACCCCGGTTGCAAAGGCGCCTTCACTCCGCGCGGCTTCCTTGGCCTCGCTGAAAGCGTCCGACAATGACGAAGCGACGGACGATAGCCCTCACGAGGAGCTGCGCTGCGTGATTGCAATCGTACGACATGGAGACCGCACGCCAAAGCAAAAGCTCAAGCTCAAGACAACCCACCACTCGCTGCTCGCTCTCTTTGACAAGTACGGCTCCGGGAACACCCGCGAGGAGCTCAAGCTCAAGTCGGCGGCGCAGCTGGGCGATGTACTCAAGATTCTCTCAGAGCGCATCGACGACGTGCGGCGCGAGCGCGAGGCCCGTTCGGGAGAGGATTCGGATAGCGAGGAGCAAGACTACCTGGACGGCCTCTTGCAGGCGCGCACCGTTCTGGAAATGCATGGTACTTTTAAGGGCATCAATCGCAAGGTGCAGCTGAAACCCACGGACTGGGATCCTGACACGGGCGACATTATCGAAGCCCAGTTCATTCTTAAGTGGGGTGGCGTGCTCACGTTTCCGGGCCGGCACCAGGCCGAGCTCATGGGCCAATCATTCCGGCAAAAACTCTATCCTTTCGATGGTCTGCTGCGCTTGCATTCGACGTACCGCCACGATCTCAAGGTTTATAGTTCAAACGAGGGTCGTGTTCAAGTCACGGCGGCGGCCTTTGCCAAGGGCCTGCTCAGCTTTACGGGTCACTTGACGCCAATCTTGACGAGCCTTGTGCGCAAGTCTGCCGAAGTGGATAGTCTCTTGGACGACGCGTCGGATGCCAAGCAGCCAATCGAGAATGTCAAAAAGCGTCTCCACGCTGCGCTCTTGGATAAGGAGCCCGTCAAGGACGAGATCATGCATCAGGTGGCGCCTACGGGCGCCTCGTCTCTGACGGATTCCTTCAAGCAGATCGACTTCAATCCACGCGCGGCAATGGGAACGCTGAACCTGCACATTGTGGGTTTGGTCAAGCAACTCCGCGTTTTAGTCAAGACGCATCGCGAAAAGTTTGGAATCAACAACACGGGCTCTGCGGGTGTGGCAAACACGGGCAAATTGCTCGAGGAAAGCTCGCAGAACGCCGAGCCTTCCGCGACCGGGGATATCAAGATGAGTGGCGAGGCAAACGAGGGCGTCTCGGCCTCGTTGGGCCGGACCGATGTGGGCCACTCGCTCCAGTCAATCGTGTCGGCTGAAAATGGAACAGCTCTTCTGATGGCCTTGCATCGCTGGTCGAAGCTTGAAAAGGACTTTTATGTCCGCAAGAAGGATCGTTTCGACCTTAGCAAGATCCCGGATATTGCCGACAGCGTCAAGTTCGACATGCTACACAACCAACAGCTCCTCAAGCTGCAACCGCCGCACTTGCACGAGATCTTCAAGCTTTCTCTCTCGCTCGCAGACATTGTCGTCCCGCAAGAGTACGGCATGACGCCCGAGGAGAAGAAGAGCATCGGAGGTCGTATCGCACACAACCTGATCGAAAAGGTGCAAGCGGACTTTGCAAACACGGTCTCGTACTGCATCAATGGTCCCCGGGGCAGCGGTAGCGCCCAGGGCCATTCCGGAAGCGGGCCGGGTGTATCGGCCACGAGTGGATCCACGCGAAAGCTGTCGCATTTGCAAAAAATTGACCCGAACACCGTAACTTCGCAGCCTGGGGGAGGCAACAACCATACTTCTAACAGTACGAGCAGTTCCGCCGGTGCCAGCGCCAACGCGGCCATGAGCGTTGCTGGGGCAAGTCCACCCGAGACGCCGAACAATGACAGCTGCGATTCCTCGGTTGGTGGCGGAAGTGTCGCAAGCGAGGAGACCTTTCACCGTCTCGATCGGCGACATGCGCGTTCGCTCGGTATCAAGTCAAGCGACCGTATGGTACGCACGCGTCTATACTTTACGAGCGAGTCGCACCTTCATTCGCTGCTCAACATCTTGCGCTATACCACGCCCGAGTCGCTGGGTTTGAACCAAGATGACGAGCTGGAGCTGCCCGAGCTCACCGAGGAGGCCAAGGCGAAGCTCGAAGCGATTCCGGAACTGAATTACCTGACGCATATCGTCTTTCGTCTCTTTGAGTTGTCCCCACGCAATGGCAATGGTCGTAGTTTCCGCCGTCGCCGCAGCGAATCCGACTCTCAAGCCGCATCCGAGGGCCAATATCCGCGCCGATTTCGCGTGTCGGTGGCCGTTTCGCCCGGTGTCGAAATCCACGTCGGCCCGGACGGCAAGGTCGAGCAGGGTTGCGGAACGCAGGCTTCCGCCGACAACACAGAGGCTCTTAATGTGCAGAACGGAGCTGCGTACGGCTCCGAGGCTGACATCCAGCTCCTTCCGTGCTCACCTCTCGTGCCGCTTTGGAACAACATTGAGTTTTCAAAGCTGAACAACCTCTTTCATCACGTACTCAAGGATGTCAACAACGAGCTCGCTCAGGAAGCCGAGGAGGCCAAGACGCCGCATGTCTCTCGCGAGGTTCAGGCCAACGCCGAGGCTGAACTTCTCGACGAGGCAAGCAAGCTTAGGATTGACGTCATGACAAGTCCGCGACCGGCGCCTCTGCCCGTGACGAGTGAGGATGTTCCCGTGCGCAGCCTCAACGAGAGCTGATCTCCTTTTTCTCTTCGAGATCGAGTCGAGGCCAAACCATCCATCATCGTCGTCTTCTTTTTCCTTGACAGTTTCCTGTTCAAGAGCAAAGGCAAATGTTTCTCTGGTTCTCGACCTCTTTTCACGTCAAACAATTACGTAGATTTTCTTTTCTTTTCTGGTTTGTTTATTTTCTTCCTCGCTGGTCTGGTGTTTTTGATCTCCCTCTTCCTTTGTGTGTGTGTGTGTTATGAAGAAAGGTCCTGACGATGATGTTCAAACTCGAGCAGCACCACAAACACAGCAGCAGCAGTAGTGATAGCAACATGGACGAAGCAAAACAAGCACGGACGCGAGCACTTTCGATAGCCCTCCTTCTCTTCACCCATCCTTTCGTGTATGCGTTCGTTCATTCACTCATTCATCCACTCCCAAGGGATGCAACAACACAGAGGCAAGTCTCCGTGTTTCTCTGCCAGTGCTGTAAGAACAGCAGCAGCAGCAGCAGAAACAAAGGAGACAATGAAAAGAATAGGGAAGGGAGAGAAAGAAAAAGTGCTCGGCTCACGCTCGCTTACCCCAGTGTGCGTACTACTGCTTGTGCTGGTCAAATGCCGGTTCGCTCGCCGTACGCGCGCAAGGAGAAATTGCAATCGCCTATGTTTACTTACTCCTTTTCTTCACCACCCTCCTTTTGCGCAACGAAAATGTAGTGCACGTTGGTGGAGTCCTTGGCCTCGGGCTGAGCAGCGGTCATGACTGTTGGTTTTGCTACCGTGGAGACGGAGACGCGCCAGGGGTACTCGTCATTCTCGAGGTAGCCGAGACGGTTATCCGGGACGCCATAAGAAATCATGAAGAAGATGCCATTGGGCTTGAGCACACGCACACACTCAGCGAGCATCTTGGACACGTTGCCAGTGGATCCCTCGCCGCAGAGAATAGAGTCCATCGTGCCTTTGTCGATGATGCAGTCAAAGGTTTCGTCGCTAAAGTCCAAATGGCACGCGTTCATGACCTGCCACGTGAGCGTAGACTTGTCCTTGTGGCGCTCCTTCATCTGGTCAATGACCACTTTGGAGATGTCAATGTTGGCAATCGACGTAAAGTTGTCCTCGTACATGTCCTCCGTCATTCCTGTGTGTGTGCCAAAATATAAATTAAGCATGTGACGTTTTGAGAACAAGCGTGAGTCGACAAGGTCCAACGATTGTAAAAACAAGTCCGTGTAGAAAAAGAATTTGAAGGAAATGGAAACCGCACTTACGCGAGTTGCCACATCCGATGTTCAAGATGTTGTCGCTTTCCTTGACGCCTGCTCCCCGGAGCTTGTCCTTGAGGCCAGAGTACCTCTGGTACCAGTCAAAGGCCTCCGGGTCCTTGGTGTACCTGCGCAAAGGGAAATTCGCAGTGGACAGAAAGACGGACCCCATTGTTAGTGAGAGAGTGAGTAAAGCGCGCTCTGCGGAATAATCAATCTTTCATCGACATTAAAACAGGGATGCGCCGTCGAGCTTGCGCGCGTATGCGAACCTACCTCTCATCCCAGTACTGGTGCCGGCCGTACTGCGCCATTTCTACCTGCTGCTGGCGCGCGTCGCGCGAACGGCTTCTCTGCTCGACGAAGGAGGCGACGAAGGCGTCGCGGGCTCGTCGCCGCTCTCCGCGTGCGTGCTCGGCCTGGCGACTGCGCGCGCGGTGGCGGGCGGCGTCGGGAGGCGCGCCGTAACGGGGGCGGCCAGCTGACCTGCACGCGAGCGGCTCTCGGCGCGGGCGCGGGCGTGGGCGCTTGCTCGCACGACGGGCTCGCTCGTTCCTGGCTCGGCACGATCGACGTTTGAGATCGAGCGAATCGCCCAAGTCTGACTGACGCCGCCCAAACACTTGTAACGCCACCAATACTCGTGTTGCGCGTCGCTTTACTGCACTTGCTGGATCGGACCGCCACAGTACGTCATTATACAACTAGCCTCGTTACTAATAGTGGTATAATAATAGGTAGTGGGAGTGAGGGATGCGCAACGGCACTCTCGCAGTTGGGTCTTCTCGGCTCGGCTCGGCTCGGCTCGGCTCGGCTCGGCTCGGCTCGGCTCGGCTCGGCTCGGCTCAACTCGGCCTATTTGGCTGGCCCAGTACGCGACAAAGCCCTGTAAAAAAGTCTTTTGGAAAAGTTGTAGATGAGATCGTCAAAAAGACAAGCACGAATCAGGAAATTAAAAGTCAACTGGGAGAAAGAAGCTCGTGTTTGCAACAGCAAACGTATTCTCCTACTTGGGATAGCTGGCGACAGTGACTTTCTCTTCTCAACAAATCTTCAGCCCAAATCTTTTCATGCTCGAAGCAAAAAAAGAGTTCAAGTACGTTGTTTTTGACCAAAAGTAACCATCGATGCAAGCGAAGAGATGGTGACCACTGTTCTCGTCCGAATAAAAAACCTGTTCCGCTTTGCATTGTGCATTGCACACCTGAAAGCGAGGGACATGAAGAAGCCAAAATACAATCATGCACAGCAAAGTTTGGTTGACATTGAAAAGCTGTTTTCCTTTTATTGCAGTGCAATTAAAAGCGAGGCGTTTCTTCTTTCAGATGCTGCTCAGCAGACTTTGAGAGGAAATAGAACGCTTCGTTTCTCTCACATGATGCACATCAAAGCTCGAAAGAATTGCAAAGCTTGCTTCACATGCTGCACGAGGCAGGAAGGCCACGAACTCAGCTGCCCCCAATGAACAAAGATGTGTACAAAAAGATGGTTTCGGTGCGACGCTAGTTTATGAGGATTCACCAAAGGCGCCAGAGAGTTCTACCGAACGTTTGGATAAGTAACTGGGTTTTTACGAAATTTCTAGCCTGTCGGACCGGATCTGAGATGTAGATTGATGTTTTGCAAGATTTGGTTTTCCTCCGTACTCGTGAACAATAATTTCTGTTGTGACAGAGCTCTTTGAAGTTTCCTCGCCCGATGAAAACTCTGGAGCTGGTTCACTCGCACAGCTTGTCTCACTACTTTGGTGAGCTTTCATACGCGATTCGGGAAAAGAATTGCTGTGGCGATGGCATTCTGTCTCGTGTGCGACATTGACAGAGGGCAGACCTTGGGGTCTGCTATGCCTATTTTCTGTTGCAGATGTGTTGTTTGATGGAGAATCTTCACGGTTCTCCACCTCCTCACGATGCAAATTCCTAGGCATTTCGGAAACTGCTGACCCTGTTTTCGATTCTGCGATGCTTGCGGCATCGTAATAGGTTTCGTCATTCTCCTCGTCTTCTACGTCTCTCCTTTCTTTCTCTTCTTCCACATCTTGATCCTCTTGACCCTCTTGCTTGTCCTTTTCCTCGCAGTCCTCGTTCTGGTTTCTCTTTCCACCGATGGCAGCAAAGACATTGGGCAATATGGATGTAGCTACGGGAAGCGAGGCAGTACCGGAATAAAGCGTGCCGTGAAAGGCTGGCTGCAAGGAGAGCGCCGGGACGAAATCTCTTGAGCTAGCGCGCGACATTTCCTGTTCTCTTGGGGCCTGCAGCACGCGTTGCTCGGCATCGCGGAACTCTGTCTCGTTCAGAACTCCCAAGCGCAGATACTCTTGCAGCTGTTCGAGCTGGCGGCCCACCGAGACGCCGTGCATGTCATCGTGTAGGGAGAGCGCCCACGGAGGCAAGATATCCGGGATCTCGCGCTCCGGCTGCTGCCCGTCATACTTTTTGCCCACGATGCGCACGCTGGGCTCGCGGAGTCTCTGCTCGCGCTGGGCGATCTCCTCGAGCTGCTGCGCCCGCCGCGTCTCACGCGCCTGCTGCTCCTCTTCGTCCTCGCAGACGCACATCGTCTGCCTCTCCAACGCGGTCTGCCTCCCCTCCTCGCGGTTCCGCCGTCGCCGCCGCCCCTGCCGCGTCTGTGTCGTCTTTGTCTGCGTCGGCGTCCGAGTCCGAGTCCGCCACGACGACGGACGGCATGGCGCCCTCGCTGTGCTGCTCGCGTTCGTTCATACGGCAGCGCAGGCAGGCAGGGCACGCGACCCAATGTCCCGGACCGGCTCACTCCGCCGAGCTCGACGCCGCGCGCTCCAGCCGTCGCCTGCTCCTCGCCGGCGGGGCTTCCCGTCGCCGCGGCGCAGTTTTCGCAGCTCGCCGTCGCCATCGCGGTCGCCGCGGCGTGCGGCGCGTCGCTCTGCAGCTGCTCTTGCGCGGGCTCGCGGTGCCGGATCCTTTTCCTTTCTTGCGCATGGTCAATCGCTCCCAG
The DNA here is from genome assembly GCA_003116975.1 of Aurantiochytrium sp. KH105. Classification (NCBI taxonomy): domain Eukaryota; class Bigyra; order Thraustochytrida; family Thraustochytriidae; genus Aurantiochytrium; species Aurantiochytrium sp. KH105. The sequence continues at coordinate 174,972 of BGKB01000093.1, forward strand.
GAGAGAGGAAGAAGAACGCGAGACCCCGCGGCAGGTAAGGGCGCCCACCCTTTCTCGGGGGGAGAAGAACCGAGGCGAACGCCGCCCTCCGCAGCCGCGGGGCACGTGCCCCGATTTGGGGTTGCGGTAGTTCTATAAGTGCGGACTCAAGAGCCCCTCATTCGTAACCTCTGGCAGGCGTAGTAGAAGGCCTAGGTGGCGCTAGCCGGCTTTCCAGGGATCAACGTTACTGGCACACAAAGCTGGCATAGGACTACACGCGCCAGCGGCAGCGGCCTCGGCAGGTGAGGAGAGGAGGTAGACCGCCTTCGCTCGCGAGATGGTGCTGGCGGCGTGCGGGTGGGTGCTGGCGAACGCCTCGCTTGGGGAGCTCCTGGTTCTGGAGCTGACGGGGGTCATCTTACTGGTAACGGCGCTCTTGGCCATGGCGGCGAACGGGGCGCACGACTTGGGCAGCAGCGCGTGGCGGGCAGCCTCGACTTCGGCAGCAACGACGACGATGACGACGATACTTGCAGCAGGGGGAAGGCAAGCGGTACGGCGACGAGCGGTGGACGATGAACAATTATAGCAGAAAAAGACACGAAGAAGGAGAAGAAGAAGAAGAAGAAGAATTAAGCTGCACACATAGGCTACGTAGAGATAGCAGGACTACTATACCATTATAAAATAGGATTGGTGCCCTTTTGCCTCCAGGAGGCTTAGCATAGCACAGCATTCAGATAGCAGAGCAAAGTTCGCTTACAGGTTGGACTTGGACGGCTCCGGGGCGGCGTCGGAGTCCTCGGCGCGTGAAAGCCAGCCGAACTCCTGCTTCTTGCGACCGCTAAAGGGATCGATAATGATGTTAATGAGGCAAGGACGCGGATGCGCGACAGCCTCGCGAAGAGCAGGCTGAATGTCGTCCGGGGACTCGACGTAGAATCCCTTGCCGCCAAAGCCCGTGATGACATTCTCATAATGCGCCTGGTCTTTGGCCGAGAGACTCGTCACCGGGACACCGCCCTTGGCGCGTTCCTCGGGGGTCTCGCCAGAGTGCGGCACGCCAACGCCAATACCGCTGTTGTTGACAACAATAAAGGTGATGTTGTTGAGGTTGTACCTGCAAGCGGTCTCGACCTCCATGCCGGAAAAGCCAAAGGCAGAGTCACCCTCAATGCAAAAGATTTGCTTCTTGGGGTACAAGACGGCTGCGGCCAGGGCAAATCCGAGACCAACGCCCATGGTGCCGTAGGTGCCGGCGTCGAGACGATGCTTGGGAAGATAGTTTTCGAGAATCGTGCGGCCAATGTCGAGCGTGTTGGCGCCCTCTGTGCTGATGATGGCGTCCTTGTATCCGTTTTCGAGGAAAGACTGGATCTCCGAGAAGACGACATAGTAGTTCATGGGCGTGGAGCGATCGCTCGCGAGCTCGAGGTTGGCGTTGCGGTTCTTGCTGACCTTGGCATCGAGAAGCTTCCACCACTCGTCGTCGCGCTTGCGTGGGGCCACCTTTTCCTTTTCAACAGCGTCGGAGAGCTGCTCGAGGACAGCGGACGCCTGGCCACAAAGCGTGGCGGCGGGAGGGACGTTGTCACCAAAGACTTCGGGGCAAACGTCGATCTGGATGATTTTCACATCCTTGCGGAAGCGTGGGGGCAGGCCAAAGTGGAGAATCCAGTTGAGGCGCGCGCCGCAAAGCACGACGACATCGGCGGACTTGAGTGCGGTCGAGCGGCCGGGAGCAATCGAGTTGGGGTGGTCGTCTGGGATGCAGCCCTTGCCCATGGGCGTTGGCAGGTAGGGCAGGTTAAGCGTCTCCACCAGACGCTGGGCCTGCTTGCCGCCGTTGCCATAGGCGCAGCCCTTGCCGACAATGACGAGGGGCCGCTCGGCGGAACGAAGGAGATCACAGGCCTTGCGAATCTGTGCAGGGTCTGCGAGCGAGATGGGCGGCGGGAGCGCGCGCGGCACGCGCTCAAGGAGTTTCTCGTTCGGGGCCTTGTTGACAAAGTTGCCCGGAAGGTCAAGGTAGACGGCGCCAGGACGGCCGTAGGTGGCCATGCGAATGGCCTTTTCCACGTAAAAAGGGACCCGCTCGAGACTGTCGAACTGGGCCGCATACTTGACGTAGGGGCGCGCGAACTCGACCTGGGGCGACTCCTGAAAGGCGCCGCGTGAGTTGAGCATCTGGTCGCTGGCGCCGCCGATGACGATCATCGGCCAGCAGTTCTCCTGGGCATTTGCAAGGCCCGCCAGCGCGTGCACGACGCCTGGGCCCGAGACGACCACGCAGACGCCGGGCGTGCCGGTCATGTACCCGATGGCGCCGGCCGCGTACGCCGCAGCCTGTTCATTCCTGCATCCGATAAAGTGGATGCCGGCCTCCTGGATGGCGCCTCCCAGCTCAATGACAGGGACGCCTACGATACCAAAGACGTACTCCACGCCCTGGTCCTTGAGCGCCTGCGCGATGACCTTGGCGCCGAGTCCCGCTCCCACGGACATCTTCCTTGGTCCTCTTTCTCCTTCTCGCGCTGCACCTGCTGCTGCTTGTGCTGGCTCTCGCTCCTCGCGTGCGGCCGGGTTCGTCTCCCTGTGCGCGCGCTTTGCGGTACTGCGTGCGAGCTCTTGCTCTTGCTCCTGCTCTTGACCCCGTTCTGGCCTTGCTTGCGCGCAAGGGCGTATCTTGGCGCGCCGGTCCGACGCAGCCGGCCGCGGGGGGGAGTTGGTCGCCGACAGCTGCAGCGGGCCGCCGGGGGACTGAAGCGACTGGCTGAAGATGCCTGGCTCGGCTCGGACGGCGCCTAGGCCGGCCGTCCTCGCCTCGACTCGACTCGTCTCGCCGCGTCTCGCGTTCATCGCGTCCATCGCGTCTCTCGCGCTCCTCAGGGCAAGTAAATCTCGACTTGGGACACGCCCGCCTCATCTGTGGAGACCCGACAAAAGGGGGGGGGGGGGTCTCCGTGCGCACGTGCTTGGGGACGTCTGGAAAGGTGCACACGTACAGTGTGTGCGAAACGCATTGCGAAATGGAGAAAAAACGAGATACAGTCCCACTCTCCTTCGCTAAAGAGGGCAAATGATGGCGCTTCACCAAAACGAGCCAGGGTACAATACCCGCCTTAATCTGTTCGCTTCTCGAACTTGTCCCCAAGTTTCTTCTTGATTATAAGGGAGAGTTGCCAGCAATTAAGGCGGGTTTCAAGCTGGACCTCTGCCAATTTGCTCGCTACCTCTCGGAGCAACCCCACCCCTCCCGAGGAAATCAGTATAGCTCCCGCATCTGCAGGTTCCTCCGACGGGACACGGCCTGGATCGTCTCTGGGTTACTTGGTGGAGAGTTTGCAGAGACGGCCCCTCCGACACGGTGCCCAGTGCAAGTAGAGGGCGGCGCGTTTGCAGAACGCTTCGAGAAGCCGCGGCGCCTACAGCTTCGCTTCTGGGGGCGCGTGTGCGCCACTCTCCCTTCCGACACACCCGGTGCGTCCCGCCTGGCAGCCCGCGCCCCCACCGCAACGACCCTCCCGGAGAGTTCCCCTCCGGGACTCCCCCCGGGTCCCCCCCGGCGCCGGTCCGCGCGCGCTGGCCCGAACATGTCCGGCCGCGCTCTCGCGCTTTTGCGTTGCGCCAAGGGGCTGTGGCCGAGTCCCGCCACGGGCCCGGGTCCTCGCCGCCGCGGCTGCGGGGCTGCCGCGTCAATCAGGCCGCGGCGGCGCCAGAGGGGACGCCGCCGTCGCGTCCGAGTGCCGGCTTCTTCGCGCTTTCTTCGCGAACACAGCGTGCACAGACAGACAGACAGACAGGCACAGACAGGACGGAGACTGCTGCGCTGCTGCAGTGACACGGAAATTTTCCACTGGGCGCAAGCAGAGGCACTCTCCGTTGGCGCGCTGCGGGGGGAGGGAGAGTCCCGGGCTGAGAGCGGAGCCGGCGCGGTAGGGGGTGCTAGGCCGCGGCTAGGCCCGGCGCTCTCGCCCCGTGCGGAGAGTGCGCAGCAACGTGCAGCGCAGCGCGAGAGCGGGGCCTGGATCCCTCCTTGCCGAGCAGCGAGGCGAGGCGCGCCGTCGCAGCCAAAACCGCAACCCACCCGAGAAGAACCCCGCCGAAGAGCAGCAACAGCAGCAGCAGCAGTAGCAGCAGCCGCAGCGAGAGTTGGTGCAGGGAACAAGACAAGGCCAAGATGCAGATCTTCGTCAAGACCCTCACGGGCAAGACCATCACCCTTGATGTCGAGCCTTCGGACACCATTGAGAACGTCAAGCAGAAGATCCAGGATAAGGAGGGCATCCCCCCTGATCAGCAGCGTCTTATCTTCGCTGGCAAGCAGCTCGAGGACGGCCGCACGCTCAGCGACTACAACATCCAGAAGGAGTCTACTCTCCACCTCGTGCTCCGCCTCCGCGGTGGTATGCAGATCTTTGTAAAGACCCTTACCGGCAAGACCATCACCCTTGATGTCGAGCCCTCTGACACCATTGAGAACGTCAAGCAGAAGATCCAGGACAAGGAGGGCATCCCCCCTGATCAGCAGCGTCTTATCTTCGCTGGCAAGCAGCTCGAGGACGGCCGCACGCTCAGCGACTACAACATCCAGAAGGAGTCTACTCTCCACCTGGTGCTCCGCCTTCGTGGTGGTATGTAAATGGTAAACCCGGTTTTTGTACTTTTCTGACTTTATCACTTCCCTTGGCCCTTTTTACTTAGTCTTCTTGCTGGTTGCTTGCCTGACAGGGAGTTAGTTGTTGGTGACTTACTTTGTGCCTTGTTTTGCCCCCTTCTTATTTTCAAGGGTGATGAAGATGAAGCCGAAGCAGAGCTGATTTTTGCTTGGGTCCACAACCAAGATCGAGGATGGAGGATGGCGCGCCCTCGGAGGACGTCTCGCGCGAGAGCGGCGGCAGCGCAGGGGGGCTCGTGACCGTGGTGCTGGATATGAACGAAGCTCTTTGGGCGCAAGTGTCGGCCAAGGGCGGCGAGGACAACGTGACGCTCGCGAGCGCCCTCAGCAGCGTGGTGGTCTTTCTCAACGCCGTGCAGCTCATGGACCGCGAGAGCGAGGTCTGTGTCGTGGCAGAGTGCCCCGACGGCACTGCGCGCGTACTTGCTCGTGGTGTTTCCGACGTCGGCCCTGCGGTAGAGGCCGCCATGGACCTCGTTGCCAAAGCGGCAGCCGTTCCCAAGGCTGACCAGCGCTCGGGACTCTCGACGGCCCTCTCTGTGGCACTTGCCAGCACGAATCGAGCCATGGTCGACCACAAAACGCGCTTTGGCGTGGACCCTCTTGCGCGCGTTCTCGTTATTCAGGTCACTCCCGATGATCCTAGTCAATACATTGCTTCCATGAACTCTGCTTTTGCCGCACAAAAACTTGGCGTCCTAGTCGACGTCGTGGATCTCAGTCCAGAGCCATCCAAGATCCTGCAGCAAGTTGCGCACTTATCCAAGGGTATCATCCAGCGCTTTGAGACCATTACGACGCCTGCACTCATTGAGCATCTCTTGACCGTTTACCTGCCAGACGCCGAGACGCGCAAGCTTCTCAAACTTCCCCCGCAAGCAGCAATTGTCCTCCAAGCGGCCTGCTTTTGCTGTGGCAAGCTGCGCGATCGTGGCTGGGTGTGTTCTGTTTGTCTTTCTGTCTGGTGCAAAGATCCACGTCTCCGTAGCTTCCGCGCAGATCTCATCCCGGGTGTGGAGGGCGCTCAAAGCACCTGTCCAACTTGCCACACACGCATCAACAAAACAATGAGCCTTCTTGATGCTTCTTCGTAAAGAAAGGCAGTCGACCCCGACCCGGGCCATGGCGTGGCATTTTCCCCGGAGGCAGAGGCTTGCTGAAAGAACGATGATGAGGTCAGGACCAGGCCCAGTTTGCGTATTGCGTCCTTTGAATTACATGCCGCAGAAATAGTGCTGCCGCGATTCGAATCTGTCCTGGCCTTTCTTCTTACAATGTACAATGATCACTCAAAATCAACTGTGAGAGAGATAGCATGCAAACAGACAGACGTCAAGTCCCTTTATAATGCGAAGTAGAAAAAGATAGAATCTGTCAATTTACTCTCCTTGTGCTCGACAAGCTATGCCGATCTCACCTGCGAAAGGGGGCCTTTCTTCTTTTTGCTATTACAGTAGCTGCTGCTGCTGCTGCTGCTGCTGCTGCTGCAGGGAAAGACGGTGACGCAATTGATGATGACGATGGTGATGACAACCCAGTTATTGAGGACGCTCAAGCTATGGAGCACGGCCGAAAACCACACAGCATATAAGCTAATTTTTTTCTTAAAGTTTTGCTTTCTTGTAAAGTGCGCTTGGGGTCGTGTCGTCAGCGAGCGATATTTCTTGTTACTTTCTCGCGGAAAATGCCATTTCCGCAGTTGATACACAAAGGTTCAGCTTCTTCATGTCATCGATAAACGCGTCGGCCTCGCTCTCGAAAGACTGGACGGGACTCATGGCGTCTTCGATGAGAACAAGCTGGCCCATCTTGTCACGGTCCCAGTTCTCAACGAGATCACGAACGGTATAGTTCACACAATGTGATTTGGCCTGGCCACAAATGAGAACCTCGTCGTGCTGCTTCAGACAATCAATCAGATGAGTGTTGAGCTGGGTGTTCTTGTCATCTTCGCGAGGAACCTCGGCACGGAGCGCCGAGTAGTGCTCTGTATAGCTGTTGTTACCCTTGATGATGTACGTCACGGTGGACCCATGCTTTGCTTCCCAAGCTTCGAGTTCCTTGAATATCGACTCACGAACAGCGTGACCCGTGCTGCCCACAAGACAATGCTCAGGCCAAATAGTGAGCGACATACGTCCTTCGCTTTCGAGGCCTTGCAGGTACGTCTCAACCCACTCCATAAGACCAGGGTCGTTGCGAGCGGGCTTCCACACCCCATTCTTGAAATCGCTCAGCGTGATTGTAGTAAAGTAGTCGGGCATCTTCTTCGTGTCGGATCCATCAGTCCAGAACATCTGATGCGCAATGTGGTATTTCATGTGTGTGTCGAGCGTCACGTAAATCTCGCGAATTTCCTCGCCGTGCTCCTTGATCATTTTCGCAATGCGTTCCGCATCTTCGTCGGCACTCGCGATGGCGAGACTGCCTCCGGGGTGAAAGTCGTTCTGCGGATCAATGATCAAGAGGCATTTACCGCCGCGTTCCAAGGGAACGTTGCGCTCGTAAATCGTTGACATGCTGGAATGGGTCGCCGAAAGGTAACGAGAAAGACAGGAACCCATAAAAAATAGTCTGAAAGCCCGAACGCGAAGCGTTCACGAAAAGCCGCGACCTCTACAACGTGTCACAGAAGTAGCAACAACACTACCAGCTCTCCTCGTCAATCTGTGCTCCTCTTCAGACCTCAATAACAGCGCAGGTTCTCCCCCGCTGACCGATGAAGGGACGTCGGTCCACTTGCGTTGACCCTGCGATCGCTACGCTTGGCGCTCGAGCGCGGCGGCGGTGCGAGACCCGAGCCGCGAGTCTTCCGCCCCCGTTCCCCCTCTTTCCCCTGCTCCTTGCCAGCCCTGCCAGTCCCGCCCGCGACCTCGCGCTGCGTCGCCGTGTTGCCCACGCTGGAAACTCGCGCGCGCGTTTCGTGTTTGCTCGAAACGACCCCGAAAAACTCAGTCTGGCCTATAACTCACTGTATTGGGACGCTTTACTCTACTTGCGGACAAATGGAATCTGGCCTGCCCGTACCGTGCTTGCAGTGCTGTGCGCGTGCATAGTGCACAGCGCGCGCGCCTGCGCTCCCACGCTGGCTTGCCTGCCTGTAAGTCTGGCACTGGCCAACTCACGGCCGCACTCTCGCCGCTCGGGGCCGACGCCGAGCGCAATTCAGCTGCAGCTGGCTGGCCGGCGTCCCCAGCGCACGGGCGTCCGCCGCTGCCGCCTCTGGGGGGCAAGCAAGGGGCCAGCAGAGACGGAGAGTTGGGGAGAGTCGCGATTGACTAGCTCGAAGAGCGTGTGCGCGAGAATGTTGTCCCTGGCTGCTTGTAGGCCTGGCTGGCTCGAGGAGCCTACTTGAGCATTAATCCCTTTCCAATTCTCCAACCAAGGGCGGCCATGGCGGATGACGAGTGAGCTTTGCAACTCTTTGCCAATGGCCCAGGCCTTCTGGCATTTCAACGGATCAATCTCAGGCGCGGCTTTTTGCTTACTTGATGACTATGATGATGATGATAATGATGATGATGTGAAGTTGACGATGGTTCTTGCCAGACAGATAGATGACGAAACGCGCGCCGCACACGTAAGACGTAGTACGCAGGCAGGGAAACGTGGTGGGCGCGCTAGATCGCTTGCCGGTGGACAGCGTTGGCAAGCTTTTGCCGCAGCAAGAAATCCAAAACATCGTGAAGTGAAGAATGGCGCAAAAGGGAACTATTGCGCTGAGTGGCGGCAAGAGCACCTACGGGCCGAGCACACTGACGGGAAATTGGGTCGAGGATCGCGTCGCTGGACCCACCACAGAGTACGTCGAAATCCCTGGCTTTGAAACCACCAAGGGGTTTTCCGAGCTTTCGGGTGCCAATAAGACGCGCAAGATCTATGGCCTCACGCTCGGCGCTCCTCGCGACGAGTCCGAGTCCAAACATGCCCAATCCCCGCTGAGCCTTGTCTCGTATCAAGATCCGGCCAAGCTTGACAAGCCAGCGAGCATCTCGCAGCTCGCGTATAATCCTCGCACGCACAAAGCATTTCAGAACCAATTCGGCTCCAGATTCCCGCTGCGGACGACGCCAAAGACCAGAGAAGAACTCGACAATTACCGCTCAGACTGGTCGATGGACCTCGAGACGCGAGAGCGCCGCTTTAAGACCGAAAAGGTTCACTGCGACAACAGCTCAGTCGAGTCGCAGTTCCGCACGAGCGCGATGCGAGATCTCCCTAATGTCCCTGTTCCCGTGCGAAACCTCCGCGCTGCGATCCTTGATACACATGGCACACATGCCATGCACCTTATGATGCGTGTTTTCACCGCGTACGACGTTGACGGCTCACTCACGCTCTCTCGCGATGAGCTCCTCGAGCTTCTCAAAGATCTGGGTCTGCGCCTCACTCCGGACGATTTCCAGGTCATTTGGGAGCACTTCGATGTCGACGAGTCGGGGCAGATCGACTATGCCGAATTCCAGCGTGCGATGCGTGGCCCCATGTCGTCCGAGCGGCTCGTCAGCGTCCAGGCTGCCTATGATGACCTCGTTGCAAAATATGACGGGCTCTTGCGTCTGCAAGACTTGCTTGATGCTTTTGTGCTCAAACCTCGCGGCCTGCGCTACTCTGTTCACTTTGACTGCGTGTCTCGCGAGTTTGCGAACCAATGGGTTTTTCTCGACGCTGCTGCCCCCGTTTCTGCAGATCTCTTTGAAGAGTACTTTGCCAACTTATCCGCAGCCGTTCCAGACGATGGCGAGTTCCTCGCCATCATTGAGTCAGCTTTCTCGTACAAGTAATTTTTGGTTTTGGTAAAATCGGGTGAAGCAATAAAATAAAATAAAAATTGGCAGGGGTTGACTGCGATGAAATGTTGACGAAAAATGCGTGCGACTTGCCGTGAGGGGTCTTGTGATTTTGGCCGTGACCGTGTAGCTTATTTTAGCTAGTACGAGCTGCTGATCGATGTACATCGAGAGTGGAGCGTCCGCAGGAAGCTCGAGAGAAAAAGGAAATTGGTACTCGCCAGGATCGAGTACGACACCGCGGATTGCAGGTGTCACGAAGCGCCGTCTCGGCAAGGCGTCAATATAAGCAGTTCGCGACGTTGCATGTGAAAAGACTGTGAGCAGTTTGCGCGTTATGCTCGTCTTGGGCTTCCATCGCGTCGAGGACGTGGACCAGCACGAGACCATCAAGACTGTCGCCTTGGGGTACGCACGAGCGTGCTAGCGCAACATCGAGAAGCGCGGCGCGGCCTTTGGGCGGCGCAGCTAGCCGCGCGGTTGGCACTGCAACAGCGCATTGTTGCGTTTCTGCGAATCCGTCCACAGGTGCTTCAATGGTGCTTTTCAAAAAAAAAACATCAATGGAAGAAAAAGGGAATTTGAAGTTGACTTTCGCCAAGCCACAGAATGAACTTTTCAATTTATCCAAGAGCATTCTGAGATCCAAACGCAGCTCCGAAGGAAAGCGAGATAGAGAAGTTATTATGATTCGAGTGGGTTCTACTACTGAACACTGGCAAACCTGTTCTGCAGAATTTGAGTGATCGCAAGCCGCCGCATCACCTTTTGTTCAAAACGCGAGTTACTGAACGCAGGTATAGGATGAAGTTGCTTGGGCGTAGGTCTTTGAGCGACTGTTGAGGGCGACTGATCTTTGATCGAAGCTGGCAAGATTCGTTCGAATACGCTGCCGCAAGAACGCGCGACTCTTCTCAATTCACCCTGCACGTACTCGTTGCACATTTGCACCAGGGATCCCCTCCGTACGTAATCGGGATTCCGACCAAATAAATGATCTTCACCTCAGCCACCACCATCCCCACCATCGCCGCCACCGCCTGCGTTCCCACCTTCGTTGTCGGAAGATACAAAATTCAGCGCACCAGCAGGCCTATATAAGGCCGCGTTACTCCAAGCTGGGTATGGCGTGGTCGATACGAAGGGAATGACAACCACATCATCGCGCGTCGCCGCTATGCGCGGGCCGTTGGAGTTGGGAGCTTCCTGGCTCTGAACAAAGGGTGCCTCACTTTCTAGATCCCTCACAAACTCTTCGGGTTCATCAGGACATAGAATGACTTTGCCCAATGAATCTGCCGAACTCGTAAAAGTGATGCTCACGGCATCCGTGTGCTTCATATCAAGAGAAATAGAGCGGATTCGATCAAAAGGAACCTGAAGAAGTTTACAAGGTCCAGTCTTCAATGTGCCATACACGACGACGAGCTCGTGATTCGAAAAGCCTATGAACTCCATGTATTTTTGGGTCCGACTTATGTAATCAATGACCTTTGCAATGGAGAACGTGATGAATAGAAAAGAACCGAAAGCTAAAAGTAATCCAAAATAACCAATTTTTGGTGCCCCCCAGAGAAGAACGCCCGCAATTCCTAAACTGATAAGTAGCTCCGGGATATGGCTACGGAACGCTTTCCAAAAATCCAGGGGGTAAACGCGGCTTACATAGCACTTTTGGACCTTCGCTTGGCCTGCGACTTCTTGTAGTACGGCCCAAGAGTACGCCTCCCATTCTGCGCGAGCCGCATCTTTTGCCGTCATCTTTTCCAGGTTGCCTCGTCGTTGCGCACGTCCGATCCGATCAGCAAGGCCCAGCGCGCTCGCGCTATGCGCTCGCTCTCTTCCCTCTGTCGAGCTTGGTGTCCGCCTGCACGCTTTCACAACGAGCTCAGCGTGTAAGCGTCGCGTTGGCCAAAGGGTGTTTGCTGCTGCTGCTCTGGACGCGCGCAATGACGTTTCTGCACACGTGCACGCGCCAACATTTTATTACCGCTAGGCCTAGGAGTAGTAGACCTACTTTTGGTGCTTTTTTCGTTGGCTTTTCCGAGGGGTGTTCTGATAAAATCGGGGCTGCAGTCACATACCTGTCGTCTATAGTTTACAGTAAGACACTCTTAGTTTATTAGATTGGGTTCCGCACAACGTAGCCAGTTGGACGCGGTCCTTGGCCGGTTAGGCAATTTTTTCTAACAAAAGCAGCAATAAGAACTTTTCCAAAACTTCGAATAAGGTCGCCTCAGAAACTAACACCCACCCTTCTTTCTTGCAAAACCCCTCTCGGGAACTTTTCTAACGTTTGTTTGTTTGTTTGTTTGTTTCTTTTTCCGGGTTTTTCTTACAAGTTGATGCAAGATCAAGATTGCACTCGAAAAGTTTTTGTGTTGCAGCGAAAAATCGGCGCACGCGCCATAATGAGCAGCCTGCAGCTGCAGCTGGCCGCGCGTGCACACAGAGCAACAATGATCGTGCGCGCGGCGGTGGCGGTAGCAGTGGCGGTGGTGGCGGCAGCGTCGTCGTCAGGGGTCAATGGCGAGTGCGAGTGCACGCCCTCTCCGTGCAGCTTTTCCAGCCTCGTGCTAGATTGCCACTCGCAAGGGTTGACCTCACTCGACGACTCGAATCTGCCATGGCCGCTCGCTGGTCTTCCGAGCCTTCAGAACCTGTTCGTCAAAGAGGGGTGGTCGATAATGTCTGGATTTTGCCATCGTCACAGATGAACTCACTCATGTTTGCTCCGAACAGAATCATCTACAATAACAGCCTCACTTCCCTGCCGGTATCGATTTCCGGACTTGCCAATCTCAGGACCATGTGCGTTTGATTGTAAAAGTATTGGCACGCTCACGTCATCTGACAAAAGGTATCACAGCTTCGCGCAGAACAACGAGCTCACTTCCCTTCCAGAGAGCATCTCACAGCTCACTCAACTGCAGTATCTGTAAGTCCCTGCGTGCAGCGCGAGATTTTCTTTCTCATTCGAGGTGCTTACTGACCTCTGCTGGTGGCTCCTCAGCAACCTCGAAGCAAATCTGATCTCCGCAATCCCTAGCGGTCTAGGATACCTGGAATTGCTGACTTCTTTGTACGTGCTGCATGCAAGACGAGCAAAGCAGCAAATGGAATGGAGATTTCTGACGTCAAGTTGACCGAGACATTATTTTTTTTGCCTCGACACAGGAACATTGCCAACAACCAAATCACTCTTCTACCATGCAGCCTAACCTTGCTGACACAGCTTACCTACGCGTGCGTCGCTCTCATTTTTTGCTCGGAAATGTACAGCTTGCAGGGTTCATGAAATTCTAACAATTGCGAACGAGTCACACAGAAACATATCTGGAAACCCTTTCGAAGTCAATTATCCTGACCTGCCTTATCAGGAGGGCTCTTCAGAGTTCCTCGAGTGCGTCACGTCCTCGCCAACCAATGCGCCCACGTGGCAACCGACACCATACCCTTGGACAGATGATGATGAAGAAGAAGGCACTATCTCCCTAAAAACCTATTGCATACTTGTGGTGTCCTCATCCTTTGGGGTGCTATTGTGCTCAGGAGGAAATGGCTGTGCGTGGCAACATACAAGGGTTACCTTCTCTAAAATACCTTCTTCTCTTGATTCTCTCGAGGAGAGTTTTGACGCTCGCAACGCCGGGTGTACTGCTGTGGCTGTTCCGATGGCTTCCATGCTGGATGACTCTGACTCTGTCAAGTATGCTGAGGTTATCAGATAGAATGAACGAGGTAAAAGTCTAATCAAAGTTCAAAGTTTCTCAAGCCTAAACAGCGGGGACAATCAAAGTGAATGATTTTCTTTCAACGCTGAACCGACTCAGAATATTACAATTAAGCCACGCCAAATCTTCGTCGATTTGACTTTTCTTCCAGAACACGCGCCGCGCATCAGCAAGGCACTTACATACTTGCATTGGCGTGTCCGCAGATGCCGCCGATGGACTCCACCCATGAACTTTTTCTCCCCGCCCCCAAGAAAAAGTCCTTGTGCCATACGCGCTTCTGCATGAACTCACACGCCTTCTACATTTGCGCCATCATGCGATGACGGCATATGAAAAGCAGAGGCCCGCTTTGTCCCGTTTGTGCTCCTTCCAGACGAACCATCAATGTATTCTCCCTCCATCACCTCTTCGAGAAGTGTTGACTTGTCTTCCCAGAGAGAGAGAGAGAGAGTCTGCTTGCCCTCGCGCAACGTGCATTGAACGATGAGATCCAAACCCAATAAGGACAGCTAAAGAGGGCCATGACGTCGTCTTACTTTTTGAGGAGAGGGAGAAAAAAAAAACAAGCTCAGGTCTCCATGGCGTCGCCCGTGGCGTCCTTCCCAGCCTCACTACTATGAAAGGTCGTCCGAATAAGCTCCAACAGCAAATTCTCTCCCTCTGCGTCGTAGAGTTCCTTCCGGAAATCGCGTCGGAGCCTCGTTGACCATCTAAGTTTCGCGTTTCGGTCGAACTTCGATTAGTCATTCACCTTTTCATAATTCATATGCACACTTTGCCAACAAGCGAAATAACAAACATACCGCGTCAAAAGCACCAGATTCCAAGGGCCGAAGGTTGACGAGCTGTAACCACTCGGACTTGGTCATCTTCGTCAGGCCAAACTTTGACCGGGTCTTCCAAATAAAGGCCTGCAAGGTCTCAAACGAGAATTGCTCCTCGCCACGCAGAGTCGTGTGAACCGTCTCACAGATCCACCGCGCGTGCGTCAGGTCTCGCAGCGAGGCTACGCTGTCTATGCTGCACTGCCTCGCGATCTCCTCGTACGTCTCTAGCAGCGCCTTTTCAAAATAAAAAAATAAAAAAATAAAGAAATTAGGCCTAGTAAAAAAGACAGCAAGAGCAAGCGCCACGTGCGCGCACGGGCTATTGTCTTTGTAAACAAAGTGCTTTGCTTTGCTTGTGCATTCTGCCTTTGGACGCAGCGCAAACACGCCGTCAAAACCAAACACAAAAATCGATCCGTCCCGTGGCAAAACTCCAAAGAGAAAGAGCGCGGCGTCCGCAAGACACAAGAGACAAAGACACGAGGGGCGCAGGGGGCGACCGCCGCGACCTCGTTCGCCGTGCTGCGGTGTTGCCCTCTCCCGTGGTGACCGTCCCCAAGCGCGCGCGAAAGAGTGGCCAACCGAGCCAAAAGGCAAAGGGGATGGGAGACGAAGCGAGCACGTCGCCTGCTGCGGCGGCCGCTCTTTCAGCTGCCGCAGAGGCGCCCGCCCCCGCAACAGCAGAAGCGGCCACACCGCAACCACCGCAACCAGCAGCAACAACTCCTCACGAGACATTGTCCCTAGCTGAAGGTCCTTGGACGCGCGAAGCGGCCATCGCTCGTGACCGCGAGGATCTGAAAGATGTCATTCACGCGCACCATTTGAAAACCTTCACAGAAGACTTTGCCAAGCTTGTTTGCCACAAGACGGCATATCGGCGACTCATGTTGCACGTGCAATTTTCAGACAACTACCCTTCGGATCCGCTCCACGTAGAAGTGCAGAGCGACACCTTGCCGGCCAAGCTCGTTGAAAAGCTGCAGGCCATGTTCCGCGAAAAGCTTGAGAAACCAGCCGACCAGGACGGCCTTGGCGTCCGCGGACGGCCCCATGTCGCCGCATTCTATGCCTATGTTGACGAAATGATCCACGAGAACAAACTGCTATGGGCCACTCCGGAGGTCCGTCAGACCCTGGCGCTCGCCAAAGAGATCCCAGACCTGACCATTGCTGTCAATGATGAGGCCGGAACACTCAAGCTCAAGGCCACGTGCGGAAAGTACATGATGCGCGCGGTCGTCACGGTGCCAGACGAATATCCTGCGTCTCCGCTCGAGGTGGAGATGAAGAAATGCAGCTTTCCGCCAACCGTGCACACCGTTTTTCTACTTCAGGCGCGAGAGATTGCTCGCAAGTGCTCCATCGGTATCAGCGTTGAGCGGGCCGTGCAGCAATCGACAACAGTAGTTGCCGACCGCCTCGTTGCGCCGCCACAAAAGCCTGGCACAAAGCGAGACGTGAAAATGACCTCGGCTCACCTCAAAGACATCAAACACGACGTCAACTTTCTGAAAAAGGCCAACGACTTGCAAGAAGTCAATGCCTCGTACAATAAGCAGCTACACATGTACCTGCACAGCACGCAAGTACGTCGCGCCGCGCGCCGCGAGTTGCGCAAACTCACCAAGCAAGAGTTCGAAAAGGAGCGCGCTCGCGAAGAGGCTGAAGCCGCGGTGGCCGAGGAAGAGCAACTTCGCGAATGGCGCAGAGTCACTGGCCAGGAGGACCTTGGCCCTCAGCGGTGCATTCGCGCGGTCGTTGAATTTCTCACGCGGGGCTTCATCTTCCGCCTTCCCAAAGAAAAGTCGCTTGTCTCGGACAAAGCTGTTTTCCCTGCGGACCCCGCAAAGGCTCAGGAGCTCATCGATCGCCGCCGCAAGGACCGGCCCACGCGCGTACCGAGCTGCGGCTGTTGGTGGATTTATTCTGAACTCAAGATATTCATGGAGACACCGCCCTTTCCAAAGCCTTGTCCTCGCCCCGCGTGCAATGGTGCCATTGTCGAGCATCCCGAATTCGAGAACGACCCCAAGAAGCGAGAGCTTGCCTACTCCAAGTCCCAGGCCGTCAAGCGTGAAATGCAAGAGGTTGAGGATTTTCTCGGGATGTGAACCACGGTGTATAGCGGCGTACGTGCATCGATCGCTCAAGCACTTTCACTTTATTATTCACTGAGGCCCACCGAATCTACTTTTGGTCTTCACAAGCCTCACGCGCATTTATTTCTCTTTTTGCAAAAAAGCTAAAAGTGACCGCTCTATTTTTTTCCTTCATCCATTCTTCTTGAAAACCGGGAAAGGCAGAGATTGGAAATAAAAGGTTTGAGAACGAATAGATCAGTCATAGCTCGCAAGAAGGTCTCTCGAGGAGGAGAGCCCAACCGCAGGAACATTAACAATGAGAATCTTATCAGAGCTGTGCAGCTTACAGTCCAGTTCGCATCTCGCACGCTGCCCCCTTCCTTCAAAACTGGTGTTCACTTTCGTATAGTAACAAATTGCACGAGATTCAATTCACTGTCAGCAACATGATGCAATGCGTCGAGCTTTGATATAAAACAGTGAATCATTATCCGTCCGGACCCCCTCCACACCAAAAACAAACAAACCAACGAACAATAAAAGCATGACTGACCTACTACAAATCATATATTCCCCTCTTCGTTCATTTCAGAAATTAGGACGAAGACTTGCGATGGGCTTTCGCGCCGGAGGCACCACCACCGCCGCTCGCCTTTCCCCCGCCACCAGAGGCAGTCTTTACTCCGCCCTTGACATTCTCGGATCGCGGCAAGTTACTCTTGAGCCATTTGTGGTTCATACATTCGAGCGCCGTTGCACGCGACGACGGCTTAATCGTGAGCATCGCATTCAAAAAAGATGCGAATTCCGTGGCCGACTTTTCTGAAAATTCGTACTTTTCCTGCAGCACCTTGGCAAGGGGCCAATAGTTGAGTTTGTGAATATGACGCAACTGGCCCTTGCGGGTGAAGAAGCGCTTGGACTCCTTGCCCGAGGAAATGAACGCTTTGGGGATCTCACCAACCAGTTCGATCATGAGCGCGAGATGGTCCTCGTCGCGTTCGTACGTATTGCCAGACTTTGGATCGAACAAGAGGTCGCCGGTAGCCAGCTCGAAGATAACGCAAGCGAGCGACCAAATGTCGGCCGAAGTGTCGTAGCCAGCACCAATAATAACCTCTGGCGATCGATATTGCCGCGTTTGAATGTCTTCAGAAAAGTGCTTGTCCACCCAGCATGCATTGCCCAGGTCTACAACCTTGACAACAATATCCGAAGGAGTTTTGTCGTCGATACTGGGGGCCTGTAGACCAACCTCGCGAATCCCCAGCGCCGAGGGAAGCCGTCTGCTGCCAGCCTTGCTGGACTTGGGTCCCGTGCGCCTCACGTGACCCGCAGCGGCACCAGAGCTCGAGTCCCCAAACGACTGTGTGGAGCGAACACTGTAGCTCCGCTGTTTAGGCGTCGGTTTGTAGCTCTTGCTTCGGAGTGCGGCCAGGCTATCCTGAGAAGCTACATCTCCTGACACAGAAATCATGTCGCTTAACTCGCCGTCAAGAAAGTCCTGCGCCATTTCCAGTACACGCTCGCGCTGCTCTCTCGAGGTCCGTGGGAACGGAGGCACCACGCCAAAGTTCATTAGACGGTCTCGTAGAGGTCGCAACGTCGGAGCGTGCACCTGGACGCCCTTGAGGACGCCCGTGAAATCCTGCGAGCGACTGTAACGATCTGGAGGCTGGAAAAGTTTGACAAGCACGCGCATAAGCGTCGGGTTTCCGATGAGCGCACCAGGATCGGCGGCCCCAGAGGCGAAGCGGCGGGCGACGTGCATGGCCATGGTCTCCTCCAATTTGAGCGCCGCTGGCAGGGGCGGGCAGCACACAAAGTTAATGCCGATCTCTGTCTCGGATTCGAGAGCGCCGAGCGTTGCTTCGAGGCAGTTTTCATCGCACCAAACATTCCATTCAATACTTTTGCGGTCCAAATCGTGCGTGAGTTCGGGCTCGGGCCAACCGAGCACAGCAAACCCGTGTCGCAGCGTGCCAAAGGTGAGTTGCGAGACGTCCTGTTTGGCTTCGCCTCGTCCGCCGATAATGACACGGCCATTCTTGACGGCCTTTTTCGACTTGCTCTCGCACAGCACCATGTCCCATTGCGACAGGGCTCGCGGGGACTCTTCGAGGCTGACTCCAGCGGAAGACCTCGACATGGATCGCGGAACGTTCGAAGGCGCACCAAATGCGCGTTCCATTGCCGCAAAGGAGGCGACAAAGGACACGGACCACATTGACGATGACTCCTCTGGGAGCTCTCCGTCGACCTCGTCCTCCTTGAGGAGGAAGAAAGTACGTCGACGTGAGAGACGGCGCTCTTTGGCCGTTGGTGGCGTATGCTGGAAATTTCCCAAAATGAAGTGATCGTACCACTGGCGGATCGGGCTATCTTCCTTGGGGTCCAACGGCGGTCGCCGCACCAGCACACCTGATGCGCCACCACCACGATCGAGTCCGTCAATGGCCAGCCCTTGGAAACTCTGTGCGAGGCCGTTGATATGTCCATTCAATTGTGCCTGATTCACGCCTGCTGTTGATTTTATGGCCTCCAAGGCGGCCTTTTCTGCAGCCTCTGCTGCCGCTGCCTCCGCGGCAGCAGCTGCTGCTGCTGCTTCAGCTGTAGCAGCTGCAGCTTCTTCCTCGGCGTCGGAGCCAAGGTTGCCACGACGAGCGCGAAGGCGCTTGAGACGCTTTTTTAGACGCTTGCGCTCTTCGGGCTTCATCGATGTCTTGGGTTTGCCAGTGTGTTCGTCAACGGGATTGTTTTCGAGAGTGGCCTCGATCTCTGCGATTTCGGCAAAGAGAGCCTGATTCTCGGCCGTGACCGTGTCGGTACGAGCTCGTCCGGCGACCGCCAATGTGGCTGCCTTTGCAGCAGCGGCGGCAGCGGCGGCGGCGGCGACAGCGGCGGGGCTATTAGGCTCGCTTTGGCCGGATGCTTCTGCGTGGTAGCGCTGGTTCTTGACGGGCGTCTTGCCGTCCAGATGCTTGGCCTCACAGGCGCGCGCGTAGGCGCGAAGCGAAGGCAAGGACGGCAAGAGCTCGTCCACCACCTTTCCATGAAGGCCTGCAATAAGGACATTTTCAGGTTTCAAGTCGGTGTGAATAATCTTGCATTCCGAGTGCAGGTAGTGCAGCGCGACGCACATTTGGTAGGTGATTTGCCGAACGAGGTGCAGAGGGATGCCTTGATACTTGTAGTGCTTGATGAGAGTCAAGAGATTATCCCCGAGAACCTCGAAGACCATGCACATGTGCAATCCATTAGGTCCCTTGTGCTCGAAGTGATCGATGAGTTGCACGACAAAGACATCGTCGCTCTGCTCGGCTCCGGTTTCGGGATCTCTTGCTTTTTCTGCAATGGTCTTGAGCAGCTTGATTTCGTCTTTGGCAGCATCGCGATAGGACCGAGCGCTTTTTTGCACCTTCATTGCAGCGTACCGATTGGCCTCTCGATCGAAGACGAGCCATACGGTCGAGAAGTGTCCCCAGCCGAGCTTTTCCTCCACGACAAAGTTCTTGTTGAAGACGTCCCCGATCTGGACGCGATGGTACCCGCCAACTTTGTAGCCCTCGGACCCCTCGTCGTCGTCGTCCGAGTAATCCTCCTTGCTACCATCGTCGTCGTCGTCGTCGTCGTCGTCGTCTTCGTCTTCGTCATCGTCGTCGCCATCACCTTCCTCCTCGTCTTCATCGTCATCGTCCACAGCGTCGTTTTCGTCATCGTTCTCGACGTCGTCGATTTCGTCGTCGTCAAGCTTCGTCACGCGACGGTTCCCGGCCTTGCGCGCAGCAGTGGAGTCGGTGTCCATGGCGCCCGCGCTGCGCATCCGCTGCTGCTGCTGCTGCTGCTGCTTCTCCCCGCGCCGCGGCGGCGGCACGGGCGCCGTCGTCGAGCGAAGCTGTTGCTGTTGCTGCTGCTGCTGCTGCTGCTGCTGCTTGGTCGTCATCCTCTTGGCGCCGCGGCTCGCGGCCCCTGCCGCTCCCGCGCCCGCCTCCGCCCCCGCGCGCGGCTGCTCGCGGCTGCGCGCGCGCGCGAGGCCTGCTGCCGAGCCGGTGGCGGCGAGCTCGCCGCTGATGTCGCCGCTGACGTCGCCGCTCCCGCCCC